>JAVJIX010000374.1:0-155000 GCA_036785185.1 Paratrypauchen microcephalus
TTGGTCTGGTTTTGGTCTGTTTTTAGTCTGGTTTTTGGTCTGTTTTTGGTCTGGTTTTGGTCTGGTTTTGGTCTGGTTTTTGGTCTGGTTTTTGGTCTGGTTTTGGTCTGGTTTTGGTCTGTTTTTGGTGTGGTTTTGGTCTGTTTTTGGCCTGTTTTTGGCCTGTTTTTGGCCTGTTTTTGGTCTGTTTTTGGTGTGGTTTTGGTCTGGTTTTGGTCTGGTTTTGGTCTGGTTTTGGTCTGGTTTTTGGTCTGGTTTTTGGTCTGTTTTTGGTCTGTTTTTGGTCTGGTTTTGGTCTGGTTTTGGTCTGGTTTTGAGGAGGGAACAGCATTAGAACAAGACTTCAGCTCACAGAGTCAGTTTGGTATGCAAAATTGACCTTTAAATAAGAATAATATTGATCAGGTTTATCAGCGGCGTGATACTGACCGTCAGCTCCCGGTTCAGGGGCGGCGTCCTCCGGCAGCAGTCCCGGGTCCGAGCCCCCATCCCCGTCCCCCAGCCCGGGCTTCAGACGGTGCGGTCACACGGTGCGGTCACACGGTGCGGTCACACGGTGCGGTCAGTCTGGACGCGCTGGACCCTTCCTCCTCCTCCATGATCTTCTTAGAGGATTACAGCTCCTGAGACACCTGCTGCTCCAGGACGACACAAGCAGGCTCCTAACGAACGAGGCCGAGCTCAGGTCAGGGCTCGGACACACAGGACGAACCCTTTAAAGGTTTCTAAACAAATGGATTTGGAGGAATATGGGACACACATGACTGTGGGAAGGATTTTGAGTCTTGAAGGTGGAAAAATGTTGAAATTGTAATTAAAAAAGAAAAAAAAATATAATGAACGCAGTGAGGCTTGATAAAGGTGCATTCTGCCTTTTTGTTTTATTTGTTAATTTCCTTTTATATTTTTGTATGAATGAAACAAACAGTGTCCGAACAATAAACACACAAGAAATGAAAGAAAAGGGTTAGACCTGGGTTTGGTCCTGGTTTAGTCCTGGTTTAGTCCTGGTTTAGACCTGGTTTAGTCCTGGTTTAGACCTGGTTTAGTCCTGAGTTTAGTCCTGGTTTAGACCTGGTTTAGACCTGGTTTAGTTTAGTCCTGGTTTTGAACCTGGTTTTAGACCTGGTTTAGTCCTGGTTTTGTCCTGGTTTTAGTCCTGGTTTTAGTTCTGGTTTTTAGTCCTGGTTTAGTCCTGGTTTTAGTTCTGGTTGTAGACCTAGGTTTGATCCCTGGTTTAGTTCTGGTTTTGTCCTGGTTTAGATCCTGGTTTTGTCCTGGTTTTGTCCTGGTTTAGTTCTGGTTTAGTCCTGGTTTCAGTCCTGGTTTAGGTTTCTGGTTTAGTCCTGCTTTAGTTTAGTCCTGGTTTAGTCCTGGTTTAGTTTAGTCCTGGTTTTAGTCCTGGTTTTGGTCTGGTTTAGACCTGGTTTAGTTCTGGTTTGAAGTCCTGGTTTAGTCCTGGTTTAGTCCTGGTTTATTCCTGGTTTAGTCCTGGTTTAGTTCTGGTTTTAGTCCTGGTTTAGACCTGGTTTTGTCCTGAGTTTTAGACCTGGTTTTGATCCTGGTTTAGTCCTGGTTTTAGACCTGGTTTAGTCCTGGTTTAGTCCTAATCCACACAGAGTCGTGTTTCCTCTTCTCCGGCAGGCGGCGCTACGCAGGACCTGCCTTCCACGGCGCAGTGACGGAGAAACGCACAATTCAAATTTTTTTATTTTTTTATTTAAATTAATCTTTTTCCAGACTCGTAAAATAGACAAGGACAGTGACAAAACAAAACAATAAACATTTATGTTTTTAAAAGACAGCACAGAGCGGAAGTGGCGGTTTGTTTTACTTCCGGTCTCCTCCACACCGCACGTGAAACAAACCGCCGCGTTTTTGTCTTTTTCTCTTTAACTATTGATTTTGTTTTGTGATTTTGACACAGTTTAGTCTTGTTTTTCTCTTGAATTCGTCGTTGGGTGTTGTGACGTCACGCGGATGAAGCGGCGGAGCTGAAGGTACGTTTAAACTGATCTCAGGTCTGTTCTCTTGATTTAAAGTGTTTCTTCTTAAAAACACGAGCTGCAGTTCAGAGTTTCCAGAGTAGAAATGTCACTGAGTATAATGAACGCAGTGAGGCTTGATAAAAGTGCATTCTGTAACTTTTTGTTTTATTTGTTAATTTCATTTTATATTTTATGAATGAAACAAACAGTGTCCGAACAATAAACACACGAGAAATGAAAGAAAAGGGTTAGACCTGGTTTTAGTTCTGGTTTAGTCCTGGTTTAGTCCTGGTTTAGACCTGGTTTAGACCTGGTTTAGACCCGGTTCAGTCCTGGTTTTAGTTATGGTTTAGTCCTGGTTTAGTCCTGGTTCAGTCCTGGTTTTAGTCCTGGTTTTAGTTCTGGTTTTAGTGCTGGTTTAGGCCTGGTTTAGGCCTGGTTTAGGCCTGGTTTAGGCCTGGTTTAGGCCTGGTTTAGGCCTGGTTTAGACCTGGTTTAGACCTGGTTTAGTCTTAGTTTAGAACTGGTTTAGTCTTAGTTTAGTCCTGGTTTAGTCCTGGTTTAGTTCTGGTTTAGTCCTGGTTTAGTCCTGGTTTGGAACTTATTTAGTCTTGGTTTAGTTCTGGTTTAACCCTGGTTTAGTCCTGGTTTAGTTCTGGTTTAACCCTGCTTTAGTCCTGGTTTAGTTTAGTCCTGGTTTCGTAGTTCTGGTTTAGATCTAGTTTAGTTCTGGTTTAGTCCTGGTTTAGTCCTGGTTTAGTTCTGGTTTCTAGGTTTAGTCCTGGTTTAGACCTGGTTTAGTCCTGGTTTTAGTCCTACTTTAGTCCTACTTTAGTCCTGGTTTAGTCCTGGTTTAGTCCTGGCTTAGTCCTGGCTTTAGTCCTGGCTTTAGTCCTGGCTTTAGTCCTGGCTTTAGTCCTGGTTTTAGCCCTGGTTTTAGTCCTGGTTTAACCCTGGTTTAGTCCTGGTTTAGTCCTGGTTTAGTTCTGGTTTAGTCCTGGTTTAGTCCTGGTTTTAGCCCTGGTGTAAATCCTGGTTTTAGCCCTGGTTTAGCCCTGGTTTAGCCCTGGTTTAGTCCTGATTTAGTCCTGGTTTAGTCCCGGTTTAGTCCTGGTTTAGTCCTGGTTTAGACCTGGTTTAGTCCTGGTTTAGTCCTGGTTTAGTTCTGGTTTAGGCCTGGTTTAGACCTGGTTTAATCCTGGTTTAGTCCTGGTTTAGACCTGGTTTTAGAACTGGTTTAGTCCCTGGTTTAGTCCCTGGTTTAGTCCCTGGTTTAGTCCTGGTTTAGTCCTGGTTTTAGTTCTGGTTTTAGTTCTGGTTTTAGTTCTGGTTTTAGTCCTGGTTTTAGTCCTGGTTTTAGTCCTGGTTAGGTCCTGGTTTAGCCCTGATTTAATTCTGGCTTAGTCCTGGGTTTAGTCCTGGGTTTAGTCCCTGGTTTTAGTCCTTGGTTTAGTCCTGGTTAGGTCCTGGTTTAGTTCTGGTTTAGTCCTGGTTTAGTCCTGGTTTTGTCCTGGTTTAATCCTGGATTAGTTCTGGTTTAGTCCTGGTTTAGTCCTCGTTTAGTTTAGTCTTGGTTTAGTCCTGGTTTAGTCCTGGTTTAGAACTGGTTTACTCCTGGTTTAGTCCTAGTTTAGTCCTGGTTTAGTCCTGGTTTAGTCCTGGTTTAGTCCTGGTTTAGTCCTGGTTTGGACCGCTTTTAAAGCTGGTTTAGACCTGGTTTAGTTTAGTCCTGGTTTAGACCTAGTTTAGTCCTGGTTTAGACCTGATTTAGACCTGGTTTAGACCTGGTTTAGTCCTGGTTTAGTCCTGGTTTAGTCCTGGTTTAGTCCTGGTTTAGTCCTGATTTTGTTCTGGTTTAGTCCTGGTTTAGTTCTGGTTTAGTTCTGGTTTAGTCCTGGTTCAGTTCTGGTTTAGTCCTCGTTTTATTCTGGTTTAGTCCTGGTTTTAGACCTGGTTTTAGTTCTGGTTTTAGTCCTGGTTTATTTCTGGTTTAGTCCTGGTTTAGTTTAGACCTGGTTTTAGTCCTGGTTTAGTCCTGGTTTAGTCCTGGTTTAGACCTGGTTTAGTCCTGGTTTAGTTCTGGTTTAGTCCTGGTTTAGACCTGGTTTAGACCTGGTTTAGTCCTGGTTTAGTCCTGGTTTAGTCCTGGTTTAGTTCTGGTTTAGTCCTGGTTTAGTCCTGGTTTAGTTCTGGTTTAGACCTGGTTTAGACCTGGTTTAGTCCTGGTTTAGTCCTGGTTTAGTTCTGGTTTAGTCCTGGTTTTAGTCCTGGTTTTAGTTCTGGTTTAGTCCTGGTTTAGTCCTGGTTTAGTCCTGGTTTAGTCCTGGTTTAGTCCTGGTTTAGTTCTGGTTTAGTCCTGGTTTTAGTCCTGGTTTTAGTTCTGGTTTAGACCTGGTTTAGTCCTGGTTTTAGACCTGGTTTAGTCCTGGTTTAGACCTTGTTTTAGACCTGGTTTAGTCCTGGTTTAGTCCTGGTTTTAGTCCTGGTTTTAGTCCTGGTTTTAGTCCTGGTTTTAGTTCTGGTTTTAGTCCTGGTTTAGTCCTGGTTTTAGTTCTGGTTTAGTCCTGGTTTAGTTCTGGTTTTAGACCTGGTTTAGTCCTGGTTTAGTCCTGGTTTTAGTCCTGGTTTAGTCCTGGTTTAGTCCTGGTTTTTGTCCTGGTTTTAGTCCTGCTTTAGTCCTGGTTTAGTCCTGGTTTAGTCCAGGTTTAGTCCTGTTTTAGACCTGGTTTTAGTGCTGGTTTAGACCTGGTTTTAGTGCTGGTTTTAGTGCTGGTTTAGACCTGGTTTGGTCTTGGTTTAGTCTTGGTTTAGACCTGGTTTAGAACTGGTTTAGTCCTGGTTTAGTCCTGGTTTAGACCTGGTTTAGTCCTGGTTTAGACCTGGTTTAGACCTGGTTTAGTCCTGGTTTTAGACCTGGTTTAGACCTGGTTTTAGTGCTGGTTTAGACCTGGTTTTAGACCTGGTTTTAGTGCTGGTTTAGACCTGGTTTTAGTCCTGGTTTTAGACCTGGTTTAGTCCTGGTTTAGAACTGGTTTAGTCCTGGTTTAGTCCTGGTTTAGACCTGGTTTAGTCCTGGTTTAATTCTGCTTTAGTCCTGGTTTAGTCCTGTTTTAGTCCTGGTTTAGTTCTGGTTTAGTCCTGGTTTAGACCTGTTTTAGTCCTGGTTTAGTCCTGGTTTAGTCCTGTTTTAGTCCTGGTTTAGTTCTGGTTTAGTCCTGGTTTAGTCCTGTTTTAGTCCTGGTTTAGTTCTGGTTTCGTCCTGCTTTTAGTCCTGGTTTAGTCCTGGTTTAGTCCTGGTTTAGTCCTTGTTTAGTCCTGGTTTTAGTTCTGGTTTAGTCCTGGTTTTAGGCCTGGTTTAGTTCTGGTTTTAGTCCTGGTTTAGTTCTGGTTTTAGTCCTGTTTTAGTCCTGGTTTAGTCCTGGTTTAGTCCTTGCTTAGTCCTGTTTTAATCCTGGTTTAGTCCTGGTTTAGTTCTGGTTTAGACCTGGTTTAGTCCTGGTTTTAGTCCTGGTTTAGTCCTGGTTTAGTCCTGGTTTAGTTCTGGTTTAGTCCTGGTTTAGTCCTGGTTTTAGTCCTGGTTTAGTCCTGGTTTAGTCCTGGTTTAGTTCTGGTTTAGACCTGGTTTAGTCCTGGTTTAGACCTGGTTTAGACCTGGTTTTAGTCCCGGCTTAGTCCTGGTTTAGTCCCGGTTTAGTCCTGGTTTAGTCTTGGTTTAGTCCTGGTTTAGTCCTGGTTTAGTGTTGGTTTAGTCCTGGTTTAGTCCGGGTTTAGACCTTGTTTAGACCTTGTTTAGTCCTGGTTTTAGTCCTGGTTTAGTCCTGGTTTAGACCTGGTTTAGTCCTGGTTTAGTCCTGGTTTTAGTCCTGGTTTTAGTGTTGGTTTAGTCCTGGTTTAGACCTGGTTTAGTCCTGGTTTTAGTGTTGGTTTAGTCCTGGTTTAGTCCTGGTTTAGACTTGGTTTTAGTCCTGGTTTAGTCCTGGTTTAGTCCTGGTTTAGACCTGGTTTAGTCCTGGTTTAGACTTGGTTTTAGTCCTGGATTATTCCTGGTTTAGACTTGGTTTTAGTCCTGGATTATTCCTGGTTTAGACCTGGTTTAGTCCTGGTTTAGACCTGGTTTAGACCTGGCTTAGATCTGGTTCAGTCCTGGTTTAGTCCTGGTTTAGACCTGGTTTAGTCCTGGCTTAGACCTGGTTTTGTCCTGGTTTTGTCCTGGTTTAGTCCGGGTTTAGACCTGGTTTAGACCTGGTTTAGTCCTGGTTTAGTCCTGGTTTAGTCCTGGTTTAGACCTGGTTTAGGTCTGGTTTAGTCCTGGTTTAGACCTGGTTTAGACCTGGTTTAGTTCTGGTTTAGACCTGGTTCAGACCTGGTTTAGTCCTGGTTTAGCCCTGGTTTAGTCCTGGTTTAATCCTGGTTTAGTTTAGACCTGGTTTAGTCCTGGTTTAGACCTGGTTTAGACCTGGTTTAGACCTGGTTCAGACCTGGTTTAGTCCTGGTTTAATCCTGGTTTAGACCTGGTTTAGACCTGGTTTAGTCCTGGTTTAGACCTGGTTTAGACCTGGTTTAGTCCTAGTTTAGTCCTGGTTTAGTCCTGGTTTTAGTTCTGGTTTAGTTCTGGTTTAGTCCTGTTTTACTCCTGGTTTTACTTCTGGTTTAGCCCTGTTTTAGTCCTGGTTTTAGTTCTGGTTTAGTTCTGGTTTAGTCCTGTTTTACTCCTGGTTTAGTCCTGGTTTAGTCCTGGTTTAGTCCTGGTTTAGTCCTGGTTTAGTCCTGGTTTAGACCTGGTTTTAGTCCTGGTTTTAGTCCTGGTTTAGACCTGGTTTAGTCCTGGTTTAGTCCTGGTTTTAGTCCTGGTTTAGTTCTGGTTTATTCCTGGTCTAGCCCTGGTTTAGTCCTAGTTTCATCCTGGTTTAGTCCTGGTTTCATCCTGGTTTTAGTCCTGGCTTTAGTCCTGGTTTTAGTTCTGGTTTAGTCCTGGCTTAGTCCTGGCTTTAGTCCTGGCTTTAGTCCTGGCTTTAGTCCTGGCTTTAGTCCTGGTTTAGTCCTGGTTTAGTTCTGGTTTAGTCCTGGTTTTAGTCCTGGTTTTAGTTCTGGTTTAGTCCTGGTTTAGTCCTGGTTTAGACCTAGTTTAGACCTCCTGTTGTCCTGGTTTTAGTTCTGATTTAGTCCTGGTTTAGTCCTAGTTTAGTCCTTGTTTAGTCCTTGTTTAGTCCTTGTTTAGTTTAGTCCTGGTTTAGTTCTGGTTTAGACATGGTTTAGTCCTGGTTTAGTCCTGGTTTAGACATGTTTTAGTTCTGGTTTAGACATGTTTTAGTTCTGGTTTAGTCATGGTTTAGTCCTGGTTTAGACCTGGTTTAGTCCTGGTTTCGTCCTGGTTTAGTCCTGGTTTAGACCTGGTTTAGTCCTGGTTTAGTTTAGTCCTGGTTTAGACCTGGTTTAGTCCTGGTTTAGTTCTGGTTTAGTCCTGGTTTAGACCTGGTTTAGTCCTGGTTTAGTTCTGGTTTAGTTTAGTCCTTGTTTAGTCCTGGTTTAGTCCTGGTTTAGTCCTGGTTTAGCCCTGGTTTAGTTCTGGTTTAGTCCTGGTTTAGTCCTGGTGTAAACCTGGTTTTAGACCTGGTTTAGTCCTTGTTTAGTTCTGGTTTAGTCCTGGTGTAAACCTGGTTTTAGACCTGGTTTAGTCCTTGTTTAGTTCTGGTTTAGTCCTGGTGTAAACCTGGTTTTAGTTCTGGTTTAGTCCTGGTTTAGTCCTGGTTTAGACCTGGTTTAGTCCTGGTTTAGTCCTGGTTTAGCCCTGGTTTAGTTCTGGTTTAGTCCTGGTTTAGTCCTGGTTTAGTCCTGGTTTAGTCCTGGTTTAGTCCTGGTGTAAACCTGGTTTTAGACCTGGTTTTAGTCCTGGTTTAGACCTGGTTTAGTCCTGGTTTTGTCCTGGTTTAGATCTGGTTTAGTCCTGGTTTAGTCCTGGTTTAGTCCTGGTTTAGACCTGGTTTAGTCCTGGTTTAGACCTGGTTTAGTCCTGGTTTTGTCCTGGTTTAGACCTGGTTCAGTCCTGGTTTAGTCCTGGTTTAGATCTGGTTTAGTCCTGGTTTAGTCCTGGTTTTAGTTCTGGTTTAGTCCTGGTTTAGTGCTGGTTTAGACCTGCTTTAGTCCTGGTTTAGTCCTGGTTCAGCCCTGGTTTAGTCCTTGGTTTAGACCTGGTTTAGTCCTGGTTTTAGTTCTGGTTTAGTCCTGGTTTTAGTCCTGGTTTAGACCTGGTTTTAGTTCTGGTTTAGTCCTGGTTTAGACCTGGTTTAGTTCTGGTTTAGATCTGGTTTAGTCCTGGTTTATTTCTGGTTTTAGTTCTGGTTTGTTACTGGTTTAGTCCTGGTTTAGACCTGGTTTAGTCCTGGTTTAGTCCTGGTTTAGTCCTGGTTTAGACCTGGTTTTAGTCCTGGTTTAGTTCTGGTTTAGTCCTGGTTTAGACCTGGTTTTAGACCTGGTTTAGTCCTGGTTTTGTCCTGGTTTAGACCTGGTTTAGTTCTGGTTTAGTCCAGGTTTAGTCCTGGTTTAGTTCTGGTTTAGACCTGGTTTAGTCTGGTTTTAGTTCTGGTTTAAGTCCTGGTTTAGACCTGGTTTTAGACCTGGGTTTTAGTCCTGGTTTACTCCTGGTTTAGTTCTGGTTTGTAGTCCAGGTTTAGTCCCTGGTTTAGTCCTGTAGTTTAGTCCTGGTTTAGTCCTGGTTTAGACCTGGTTTAGTCCTGGTTTAGACCTGAGTTTAGCCCTCCTGGTTTAGACCTGGTTTAGACCTGGTTTAGACCTGGTTTAGTTCTGGTTTAGTCTCTGGTTTTCAGTTCTGGTTTAGTCCTGGTTTAGTCCTGGTTTTAGTTCTGGTTTAGTCCTCTGGTTTTAGTTCTGGTTTTAGACCTGGTTTAGTCCTGTGGTTTTAGTCCTGGTTTAGTCCTGTGGTTTAGTTCTGGTTTTGTCCTGGTTTAGTCCTGGTTTAGTTCTGGTTTAGTCCTGGTTTTAGTCCTGGTTTAGTTCTGGTTTAGTCCTGGTTTTAGTTCTGGTTTAGACCTGGTTTAGTCCTGGTTTTGTCCTGGTTTAGTCCTGGTTTAGTTCTGGTTTAGACCTGGTTTAGTCTTGGTTTAGTTTAGTCCTGGTTTTGGAGACCTGGTTTAGTCCTGGTTTAGTTTAGTCCTGGTTTAGACCTGGTTTAGACATGGTTTTAGTCCTGGTTTAGTCCTGGTTTAGACCTGGTTTAGTTCTGGTTTAGACCTGGTTTAGTCCTGGTTTAGTTTTAGTCCTGGTTTTAGACCTGGTTTAGTCCTGGTTCAGCCCTGGTTTAGTCGTGGTTTAGACCTGGTTTAGTCCTGGTTTAGTTTAGTCCTGGTTTTAGACCTGGTTTAGTCCTGAGTTCAGCCCTGGTTTTAGTCCTGGTTTTAGACCTGGTTTAGTCCTGCAGTTTAGTTCTGGTTTAGTTTAGTCCTGGTTTAGACCTGGTTTAGTTCTGGTTTAGTCCTGGTTTAGACCTGGTTTAGTTCTGGTTTAGTCCTGGTTTATTTCTGGTTTTAGTCCTGGTTTAGACCTGGTTTAGACCTGAGTTTTAGTCCTGGTTTAGTCCTGGTTTAGTCCTGGTTTAGACCTGGTTTAAGTCCTGGTTTAGTTCTGGTTTAGTCCTGGTTTTAGACCTGGTTTAGACCTGGTTTAGTCCTGGTTTTGTCCTGGTTTAGACCTGGTTTAGTTCTGGTTTTAGTCCAGGTTTAGTCCTGGTTTAGTTCTGGTTTAGACCTGGTTTAGTCCTGGTTTACTCCTGGTTGCAGTCCTGGTTTTAGACCTGGTTTTAGACCTGGTTTAGTCCTGGTTTTACTCCTGGTTTAGTTCTGGTTTAGTCCAGGTTTAGTTCTGGTTTAGTCCTGGTTTAGTCCTGGGTTTAGTCCTGGTTTAGACCTGGTTTAGTCCTGGTTTAGACCTGGTTTTAGACCTGGTTTAGACCTGGTTTAGTAGTCCTGGTTTAGTCCTGGTTTAGTTCTGGTTTTAGTCCTGGTTTAGTTCTTGGTTTAGTCTTTTGGATTAGTTCTGGTTTAGACCTGGTTTTAGTCCTGGTTTAGTTCTGGTTTAGTTCTGGTTTTTGTCCTGGTTTTAGACCTGGTTTGGTCCTGGTTTTAGTCCTGGTTTTGTCCTGGTTTAGTCCTGGTTTAGTTCTGGTTTTGTCCTGGTTTAGTCCTGGTTTAGTTCTGGTTTGTGACCTGGTTTAGTCTCTGGTTTAGTTCTGGTTTTGTCCTGGTTTAGACCTGGTTTTGTCCTGGTTTTGTCCTGGTTTAGTCCTGGTTTAGTCCTGGTTTAGTCCTGGTTTAGTTCTGGTTTTGTCCTGGTTTCAGACCTGGTTTTGTCCTGGTTTTGTCCTGGTTTTGTCCTGGTTTAGTCCTGGTTTAGTACTGGTTTAGACCTGGTTTAGACCTGGTTTAGACCTGGTTTAGTCCTGGTTTAGTTCTGGTTTAGTCCTGGTTTTAGTTCTGGTTTAGACCTGGTTTAGTCCTGGTTTTGTCCTGGTTTAATCCTGGTTTAGTTCTGGTTTTGTCCTGGTTTAGTCCTGGTTTAGTTCTGGTTTAGACCTGGTTTAGTTCTGGTTTAGTTCTGGTTTTGTCCTGGTTTAGACCTGGTTTTGTCCCTGGTTTTGTCCTGGTTTAGTCCTGGTTTAGTCCTGGTTTAGTCCTGGTTTAGTTCTGGTTTAGTCCTGGTCACACAGAGTCGTGTTTCCTCTTTCTCCAGCAGGCGGCGCTACGCAGGAACCTGCCTCCACTGAGGAACTCTTTATTATTCGTCTGTCTACACCAGTGTTTCCCAGGACTTTTTTGTGCTTGTGTCCCCCTTGAGTCCTTCTGTCACACCTCGAGTCCTCCTCACTCATACGTGTGGATAATTCTCCAAAAGTAGAGACGTGACACAACAGATTAAGTTAAATGAAAATCATTTTATTTCATCTCCTTAATTTGAAATTTTAATTCTCAGGCATTTTCTCTCTTTTTTCTTTAACTCCAAATTAGTTAAAACTCATTCACTGCCGGGCCTGTTTTCACAATGTCAACCCTTTGACTGCCAGCGCTTTTAGGTCATTTTCACTGATTTTTCAAGCACTCACAGAATACTGAGTTCTTTGACTATATAAACATGGCACACATCAAAATAAAGTGTAGACTCTCTTCTTTCACCTGGAAAAAAAAAATGCTTCTTAACCTTTTCGGTTCTCAAGTAATTGATAGTAGAACATTAGGGAAGTTTCAGCAAAAACACTGGTTTTTGACAAAAACTGGAGAAATGGAGCATTTTGTGAAAAGAAGGATTTCGAGCAGATCAGTGACTTTGACATCAATACTTATTGATTTAGTGACATCTCAAACTACTAAAACAACAGAGAAAGATATTTTTGATGACAAAGTACACTTCCCTTATTTACAAATATAAGAAATATAACTATATACAAATTGACAACAATCAACAAAACAAAATTTGAGAACAAAGAAACAGATCAGAACAACATACATAAGTATACAACATACATAAAACAATACAATATACAAACAATAAAAAAAAAAAATAATAAAAAAAATAAAAAAATAAAGGGAGAAATTCAATTTTGTCAACTGGACAGGTACTGGGTCCAGTTGACAAATTGAATTTCTCCTTTTGCCATGGATTCTACCTGGACGACTGAGGGATTCTTCACACAATAAAAAAAAAAAAAACTTTTCAAAAAACAATGCCAAGAAACAGGGTTTCAGCCTGATAGTGACAGGTCATTAGAAGATGCCGGGGACAATCTCTATAAAATCCGCCCCCAGTGTTGGACTGATATTATATCAAAAAACGTACCAACCTGGGCAAAACATTTGCATAGATGGTATGAAGCAGAGATTGTTTTTGATCCTCCTAGGGATCCAAAAACAATCTCTGCTTGTCCCCGGCAAGTAGAGATTGGTCCCCGGCATCTTGACACTGTCACTTGTCATGGCTACACCATGTATATGGACAATTTTTATAATTCTTGTGTCAGTGTGTGAGTCTGTGGGACACACAGGGGGGAACCAGGGGGGAAACAGGGTGGGGGGGGGGACCAGGGGGGAACCAAATGGGATCAGGGGACAAAAAAAGAGTGACCTGGGGGCAGGGGGAAAGGTTATGAGGCACAACAAGAAGGTCACGGTGTTAGCCTGGCATGACATGGTGACCACCTGCCACCATGATAATATGCAGACAGTAGATGTGTGGCATGTGTGGTTGTTCTTGCCACTCCAGATGCACCACCTATAAATGATAGAAATATACATTACCTAATTGTATTTTTATTTTGTATTGCATGCAGTGTGATGTGGAGAATAGACACTTTTTATACATATATACACACACAATTTATTTATTTATATATACAATATATTTTTTTTTACCTCTTTCTTCGCTCTTGCGAGCAGGAGGGGGGGGTTGGTCCTCTGCTGGTTGAAGGCTCTGTAAATAGAAAATTCCTTCACAATTACCACACAGCAGCATCAAGGTGTTAGTTAGTTAGTTAGTTATTTAGTTAGTTCTTCGCCTTACTTCCATCCCATGCCTCTCTGGAGGGCGAAGATCTCCTGCTTCCACTTGATCCTGATGGCTCATCAGATGAATCGGGGTCTGGCTCACGAAATGAGTGCCTCCGAGAGCAGACCTGGTGTGATGCGGGATACCGCGGAGACAGGCTGCAGAGACACGCCGGATCAGTTAGGTCTGCCTGAGGCGAGTGATCCGGGTGCGGGTAGGTCGGAGGCAGCGGTCTCATCTGCCCGGGGCGTAGGCGGTGCGGGCGCGCATGTTTCGGAGCAGGGCAGGTGCGGGCGCGCATGTGTCTGAGCAGGGCGATGGAGGCGCGATGGAGGGCGCACATGTGTCTGAGCAGGGCGATGGAGGTGCGCAAGTGTTTCTGCCCAAGGCAGACCGAGGCGCGGGGTATATCAGGGAGGAGGGAGGAGGACGACGACAGTGAACCGTTTTCCCTCGTTCGCTCTCCTCGCCATCTTGACTCTCTCTCACTACACTACACTACACATGTGCTGATCTTTTCCT
Source organism: Paratrypauchen microcephalus (assembly GCA_036785185.1). Classification (NCBI taxonomy): domain Eukaryota; kingdom Metazoa; phylum Chordata; class Actinopteri; order Gobiiformes; family Gobiidae; genus Paratrypauchen; species Paratrypauchen microcephalus. Next base: position 13,059 of record JAVJIX010000374.1, read on the forward strand.
GTCTTCCCGCGTCTCCGATGGGCACACGATCGCTACCTACAGGTTGGGATGTACGAATTACACCTTAAAAGTTGCTCCAGGTCGTAACCTAGCTAACCCCCGCTAAAAAAACGCAATTGACGTATTTATCCGTCTCCGGCAGTCTACGTTTTTGGATTTGAGGGGACGTATTTATCCGTCTCCGGCAGTCAATGAGTTAAACATAAAAATAAAGAATATGTTTCTTTGAACATAATTTACCCAAATAAATACTAAATCAAAATAATCTTCCTTTGTTGTATCTAACTCTTGTGACACAACTGATTATTAAATGAAAATCTTTTTATTTCATGTCCTTAATTTGCCGCATACCCCCTGCAGTGTGCTCGCGTACCCCTACAGGTACGAGTACGACTACCCCTGGTTGGGAAACACTGGTTTACATCTCCAAAGGTCCAAACACTCTGTTCCACTTTGTGATGTCATCCTGTGGTAATATCGATGAAGGACGAAACATGAGGACAGAGCCGAGAATAATCCGGGACATTTAATTCATTTTCAATGTTTTGTGTGTGTGTGTGTGTGTGTGTGTGTGTGTGTGTGTGCGTGTGTGTGTGTGTGCGTAGGACTGGCGGTTCTGAGGATGTCTGTGTGGTGTCTCCGCCCCTCGTCCCGCCTCTGGTCCCGCCTCTGGCCCCGCCCCTCGTCCAGGCTGCGTCAGGTCTGTGGATTGGCTACAGGTTGGTCCATCTTTATATTCACTCTGAAACCTGCAAAAACATTTTAGGGATTAGACTAAACCAGGACTAAACCAGGACTAAACCAGGACTAAACCAGGACTAAACCAGGACTAAACCAGGACTAGACCAGGACTAAACCAGGACTGGACCAGAACTAAACCAGGACCAGACCAGGACTAGACCAGGACTAGACCAGGACTAAACCAGGACTGGACCAGAACTAAACCAGGACCAGACCAGGACTAGACCAGGACTAAACCAGGACTAGACCAGGACTAAACCAGGACTGGACCAGAACTAAACCAGGACCAGACCAGGACTAAACCAGGACTAAACCAGGACTAGACCAGGACCAGACCAGGACTAAACCAGGACTAAACCAGGACCAGACCAGGACTAAACCAGGACCAGACCAGGACTAGACCAAGACTAAACCAAGACTAAACCAGGACTAAACCAGGACTAAACCAGGACCAGACCAGGACCAAACCAGGACTAAACCAGGACCAGACCAGGACCAGACCAGGACTAAACCAGGACTAAACCAGGACTAAACCAGGACTAAACCAGGAGTAAACCAGGACTAAACCAGGACCAGACCAGGAGTAAACCAGGACTAGACCAGGACTTACTGTGTGAAATGGATGTGGTGTCTTGGCCGGAGAGGAGGGAGTTGGAATAGTCTAGACGGGGAGAAGACGAGTGCGTGGACGACTTTTTTGTAGGAAGTTCTGTTCCGCCCAACCGTTCACCTCACTGGAGCAGCACCAGGCTCCCGGGACTAAAATGTAGTTTCAGTATTTTCTCTGATCGCCGTATTTCTCTGTAACGATGCTTTCAAACGTGTGATGGCTCCAGGAGGACCTCCAGGAGGACCTCCAGGAGGACCTCCAGGAGGACCTCCAGGAGGACCTCCACACAGGTCCAGGCTGAGGGACCGCAGAGGAGAGCCTGTGTTCCAGTACGTGGGGCAGAACCGAAAGCCCAGCCACAAAGTGTTCGTCTGGGGCTTCAGCTTCACCGGGGCCCTGGGAATCCCGAGCTTCGTGGTGCCCGACAGCGGCAGAAAGAGACCGCGGCAGTACCAGCTCACGCCGTACCGCCTGGAGACCGCCGCTCAGGTACGATTTATTTTACACTTCTGGGCAAAAGTTACAGGCTGAAAAACTGGGAATGCCTTAAAAATGGAAGTGCCTTCAGAAGAGCATCAGTGGTTCTGGGTGTACCTGCAGACGGTGTTTGAAGGAACTCGGCTCATAGGTCCTTCCAAACATCTCGAAGAACTAACCATAAGTAATCCCAGAAACGCTCGATGAGGTCAGGGCTCTGTGTGGGCCGTACCCTTCACCCTCGTGTCTTCCGCTTTTTAGTGGATTTCCGCTTTTTTGTCGGCTGCCGGGGTCATTTTTTATATCTGCAAATCAGTAGGTAAACATTTTGGGTGTATGTATATGTATAGTTGTGTTTAGGGTCGCCAACCGTCCCCTGAAAAACGGAATCGTCCTGTATTCAGAAACAAAAGTACGTGTCTCGTGTTAAACTTGTACCGGTGTGCGGGCCGCGCGAGCCCGTGTGCTCGTCTGGAGCCGCGGACACCGCACGTCACCACACGAGCGAGCGCGCACAGCTTGTTGGTGTGCACTTTTGCGTCCCAGCGTGTATCACAGAGGAGGTTAAACTTTATAAAACATCCTACCTGTCCGTCCGCCTCATCGTGCTGCTCCTCGCCTTTTCACACTCTCGCTCCTCCTGCACATAGCGCATAAGCTCCTCATCAATGCCTCTGATTAGAAGAGCAAAGCAAAAACGAATCTAAATTTATGTTAAAAAAAAAAAAATCACAGAAGGGGTCCTCAAACTGTGGGTGAGGGTCCAAACGGGGCACAGAGTGTTTAAGTGCAGGACAGTTTGGCTTATTTTAAGATAAAATGAACATTTATTAGATAAAATGGAGATAGATTTATGAAAACTCATTTATGTGAGTCTTTTCCCACATGAAGATCATTAGGGTTATATATACAGACTGACAGAATGGTGATGGTGAACCAACCAGACATAGTGGTGGTGGATAAGCAACAGAACAGAGCCGTGGTGGTGGACACTGCAATACCAAGCGATGGTAACATCAGGAAAAAAGGAACACGAGAAACTAGAGAAATACCAGGGGCTCAAGGAAGAGCTGGAGAAGGCCTGGAAGGTGAAGGCATCAGTGGTGCCCGTGGTGATCGGAGCACTCGGGGCTGTAACCCCCAAACTGGAGGAGTGGCTACAACAGATCCCAGGAAAAACATCAGACATCTCAGTCCAGAAAAGTGCAGTACAGGAACAGCAAAGATACTGCAGAACTCTGAAGCTCCCAGACCTCTGGTAGAGGACCCGAGCTGGAGGAGAGAGAGAGACCAACCACCGAGGAAGGTGAGGAGCATGTTTAAAAAAAAATATATATATATATATATATATATATTTCGGTGACTAGGATTTCGGTGACTTTCAGCTTTTTTCGTGACTGGACACTTTCATCCCTGTTCTCTCTCTTCGCCCTCTCGTCTCTCTCTTCGCCCTCTCGTCTCTCTCTTCGCCCTCTCGTCTCTCTCTTGACCCTCTCGTCTCTCTCTTCGCCCTCTCGTCTCTCTCTTCGCCCTCTCGTCTCTCTCTTCGCCCTCTCGTCTCTCTCTTCGCCCTCTCGTCTCTCTCTTCGCCCTCTCGTCTCTCTCTTCGCCCTCTCGTCTCTCTCTTCGCCCTCTCGTCTCTCTCTTGACCCTCTGTTGTGTGTCTCTCCTCAGATCTCGTCGGCGGGCTGTGGTTACGGCTTCACTCTGCTCTCCTCGTCCTCCACAGACGCCTCCAAACTCTGGGGCATGGGCCTGAACCGAGACTCTCAGCTGGGCTTCCAGAGGAGCCAGCACGACCGCAGTGAGAACACAACGCACAAGAACGCACAAAAACACACAAGAACGCACAAGAACGCACAAAAACACACAAGAACGCACAAGAACGCACAAGAACACACAAGAACACACAAGAACACACAAGAACGCACAAGAACGCACAAAAACACACAAGAACGCACAAGAACACACAAGAACGCACAAAAACACACAAGAATGCACAAGAACACACAAGAACACACAAGAACGCACAAAAACACACAAGAACACACAAGAACGCACAAAAACACACAAGAACACACACAGAACACACAAGAACACACAAGAACGCACAAGAACGCACAAGGACGCACAAGAACGCACAAGAACGCACAAAAACACACAAGAATGCACACAGGAACGGACAAAAACACACAAGAACACACAGAGGAACGCACAAAAACACACAAGAAAGCACACAGGAACGCACAAGAACGCACAAGAACACACAAGAACACACAAGAACGCACAAGAACACACAAGAACGCACACAAGAACGCACAAAAACACACAAGAACGCACAAGAACGCACAAGAACACACAAAAACACACAAGAACGCACAAAAACACACAAGAACACACAAAAACACACAAGAACGCACAAGAACGCACAAGAACACACAAGAACGCACAAGAACGCACAAGAACACACAAGAACGCACAAGAACGCACACAGGAACGCACAAAAACACAAGAACGCACAGAGGAACACACAAAAACACAAGAACGCACACAGGAACGCACAAAAACACAAGAACGCACAGAGGAACGCACAAAAACACACAAGAACACACAAAAACACAAGAACGCACACAGGAACCTCTCTGTGGAGAGGACCTGACTGGTGTGGTTTCAGTGCAGAGTTACGAGTACGTGCTGGAGCCGTCCCCGGTGGCGCTCCCTCTGGCGTCTCCTCTCCACACTCGGGTTCTTCAGGTGGCCTGTGGACGGGCGCACGCTCTGGTGCTCACCGACCTGGAGGGAGGTGAGTGACACACTTTCTGTACCTGCTGTTTAAACTCGCTCCACATGATCCTGGGCTTTTTATTTCAGTTTTCTGTTGGGAAATGGAGATCTAAACGTTCATTCTTTCCCCGAGGTCGCTCCCTGAACACCAGGCAGGAAGCGTCCGTTCTCCTCGCTCCTGATTGGCTCCTCAGTTGCTATGATACTCGGAATTCCAAATATGGAACTATAACTGCTACCCTCAATGAGCTTCATTGGGCTTTCTACAGTCTATGGCCGTGTCCGAATGTCCGCAGAGAAAAGTACTGCAAATACTAGTACTATTACTGAATCTAGGGGGCGCTAAAGAGTGCGGGACTATGGCGTGAAGGAGGGGTCAGGGGCTGGGGGAGACATTCGGACACAGTCTGCCCCAACGAGCTGAAACACCGGAATCATTTTGAGGAATAAATGAAGAAAATAAACCACAGACTTTAGTTTAATTCTGAATAATCCTGTTTACGTGGCGTTTTGAAAGCGGATGAAAGCGCTCGTGTTTTCTGTGCTCAGTCTTCAGCCTGGGGAACAACGCGTACGGGCAGTGCGGCAGGTCCATCGTGGAGGACGAGGTGTACAGGTGAGGCGTGTCGTGTGTGTGTGTTCGCTCTGTAGAACGCACACACCGCTCACTCTGTGTGTGTGTGTGTGTGTGTGTGTGTGTGTGTGTTTCCAGTGGCAGTCACGTCATTCACCAGATCCGAGGCTTCAGCGGGAGAGTGGTCCAGGTAACTCACCGAACATCTGAGGACGTGTGTGACTGTGAAAGGGCCCACGGTACACTTCCTCTTAGGGATGCACGATATGTCTGCATTAAAGGAAAAGTAACGTTTTTTACAATCTTAGCCTTATTTCTGTAATAAAACAAGTTGTTTTACTCACCCATAGCACTTTGGTGTCATATGGAGCACTTCCAGAGATGTTTTAGATTAGCGTTAGCCTAGCGCGACTTCTAGCCATAGCTCGGGGCATGTAATATATTCCCCAAGCATGTAATATGCCCCGTGCGGGCTCCAAATAACACAAACTTTAGCACTTTTCAAATCATAGAAGCTCGATGTCTTAGTCTACCATTTCGTGTGGTCAAAAGTGGCCTGTAATCCAAGATTTATCCATAGTTTCGAGTAGATGAGGAGGCCAGTGCGCATGTGCGGACTGTGCTCTCAGCTCCCGGGACCCAAACATGAAACGCAAAGCTGTAAACTATGGATAAATCTGGGATTACAGGCCACTTTTGACTCAAACGAAATCGTAGACTAAGACATCGAGCTTCGAGTATTCTTGAAGATACCCATTCAAAAATACAATGTTTTCCAAGCCTTTTCACTTCCATCATGAAATCAAAGTATTCTGTTGGACTTCGATATAGTGGATTTCACCTGCATAAAAGGAGGATCTTCCCCATGTAGCGGCGTCCATTTTATCTACGAGAGCCGCAGAAGGACATACTGTATTTTGGGCTCCGCCTTTGCCGTTTTCTTTATAGCTGTCGGCACTGGTGTGTGCTCTCGGTCTGTCGTCAAGACGGCGCACACTCGCTCTGTCCTTAGTGCACTACGTTTCTCACATGGGCGTCTGTGAAATGGAACAGGTCCCGCCTCAGCCGGGTGGTCTGCTCCTTGTTCCCTAAAGACAAAAATATGATTCTATTGTGACTAGTAATAGTTGGAATTGGGACATGGCGACACTGTAGAATATCCAGCATTACAACAGCAAAGGAAATATAGAAGTGTAAGGGGAAAAGCATGTGAACGGTAAAACAGGTGCTGTGAACTATGCCGTTACGGCGACCGTCACACATGTTTAGCGTAGTTTATGAAGAGTTTCATGTAGCATAGTTGTAGGTGAGGTGAACCAGTACGTATGTTTTATAGTGACGTCGCAACTGTCACATGTGGATGTCGCTGGCGAGTCGGTCTTTGTAGTCATATATCCTGCCGTGCTGTGCATGCTGGGGCTTTTGAGTGTGCAAAGTGTGCATGTTTGCGCACTTGGTCCACGCCCTGATTTCCATGGAAACAAATGCGGTGTTCAGAGCTCATCTTAACTGTGCAGGGGACAAAAACTAAATGGAACAGCAGTTGTCGCGCCGGATATGACGCACATCCCCCTCCAACCACGCTCCGAACCGTGCACTCGCTGAATTGGGAAACGGCTTTTCACTTTCGGGTTAATGGCGGGTTACGTGTTGCTTGCGCGTACCGCCACCTACTGGTTCCTGGGAGATTCTGCTACTTCTTACTGTTGTTTCTGACCCTCGAGGTCTGCCGTAGAACCGGAACTGCCATACCCACCATCCTTCACAGTGTACCTTTAATGCACATTTTGAAAATAAAAGAAGACATTCAGTCTATAAAATGTTATCTCACAATAAAAAATGATCGGTATCGGCTAAAATGTTCACATTGTTGCATCCCTAGTTTTAATGTAACTCAGACCTGGAGTTGTGTTTGTTTCATTCACGTTTAACACAGTTGTGTTGTTGTATTCGGTGTGTTCCGGTGTGTGTGACCGTGTTGTGTTACATTGTTTGTATGAAAAGTGCTTTATAAATACAGATTGATTGATTGTTTTGTGCAGGTGGCGTGTGGGCAGGACCACAGCCTGTTCCTCACTGACCAGGGGAAGGTGTTCTCCTGTGGCTGGGGCGCAGACGGACAGACCGGTCACTCCTCCTCTTCCTCTTTTCTAACTCTAAACTCCGCCACACACTTCAGGAGAATTTGTCCGATTTTGGCTGCGATTTGCTTCTCCTCGAGTTCGTGTGCGGTTTTATTCTGCGGTCCACACACATTCCCCCCTTCAGTCTTTGCGATCGGAGATTTAAAATCTCGTCATATTCTCCTCGTGTCTGTGGCGTGTGCTTTTTGTCGCACGTTTAAAAATCGTTTCAGACCAAAAATCCTGTAGTGTGTGGCGGCCTTAAAGGAAAAGTAACGTTTTTTACAATCTGAGCCTTATTTCGGTAATAAAACAAGTTGTTTTACTCACCCATAGCACTTTGGTGTCATATGGAGCACTTCCAGAGATGTTTTAGATTAGCGTTAGGCTAACGCCGTTAGCCTAGCGCGACTTATAGCCATAGCTCGGGGCATTCCCCGAGCATGTAATATGCCCCGTGCGGGCTCCAAATAACACAAACTTTAGCACTTTTCAAATCATAGAAGCTCGATGTCTTAGTCTACGATTTCGTGTGGTCAAAAGTGGCCTGTAATCCGAGATTTAGCCATAGTTTCGAGTAGATGAGGACGCCAGTGCGCATGTGCGGACTGTGCTCTCAGCTCCCGGGACCCAAACATGAAACGCAAAGCTGTAAACTATGGATAAATCTCGGATTACAGGCCACTTTTGATTCAAACGAAATTGTAGACTAAGACATCGAGCTTCTATGATTTGAAAAGTGCTAAAGTTTGTGTTATTTGGAGCCCGCACGGGGCATATTACATGCTCGGGGAATGCCCCGAGCTATGGCTATAAGTCGCGCTAGGCTAACGGCGTTAGCCTAACGCTAATCTAAAACATCTCTGGAAATGCTCCATATGACACCAAAGTGCTATGGGTGAGTAAAACAACTTGTTTTATTACCGAAATAAGGCTCAGATTGTAAAAAACGTTACTTTTCCTTTAAGTGTACCTGCTGTGGAGGGTTTGAGGGTTCAGTCACGTCGGCAGGTTTTCATACGGCTGTAATCAAGGCACTTTCCTGAAGGCAGCACGCAAAAACCAAAAAGACTTTTGTAGAAAAAAGAGGATTTAAAGTAGGATTTGTTTTAATTTCAAATTGTAAATTAAAGTTCAAAATATCTTTGTAGAGACGCAGCGGCCTTGGAATTATGATGACCAAAAAAAAATAATGAAAATCCATCACCTGTGGACGAGGCGAGGCCAGAAAAACATTGTAACTGTTCGGTCGTCAATCAAACTCCCTTCGTTTCTCGCGTAACTGAGTCGCGCTGGGATTAGGTGGTTTACGTTCGCCTCTCACACGTTCCACAGACGCGAGACGCCGTTTACTCGACCGACGCAGCGGTTCTGAGCGGCTTTTTCCAACTGGAGCTTCCTCGCAGTTTGAACAAAGTTTGTCGCGATGGCAGAAAAGAATCCACGACCAGTTCGCCGCAAAAGAAAGTCCGTTTATGAGGTCGCTGAAAGAAGACGAGAAGGGGAAAAGGAGCGAAGCCAAACTGAGGTGATTCTCGGAGATTCCTTCCAGCAATGGCGACTGAAGCAGACGAAGGGCCGGCAGACTGACGCGACGGTCGATAATTTACTTCTGGACAGGAAACTTCTGCTGATCATTTGAAAACGTACAGTAAAGTTACAGCAGCAACAGCGATTCTGAACGAGCACCGGCTGGAAACAAAAGGATTTAGAGTCAGGAGGAGGTGGGAGGAGGTGGGAGGAGGTATGAGGAGGTGGGAGGAGTCAGGAGGAGGAGGTGGAGGAGGCGTTTCTACTGAGAGAGCTGTGGAGGAGGAGGTGGTGTCACACTTGAGGAACATTTCAAACATTTTCTTCTTTCCTTGGAAAATCCTCTATAAAACCTTTAATATTTTGTTCCTGTTTATCTGGTTATGAATTTAGGAAAGAAACAATAAGAGCTTTTGCCTCTTTTAAAAAAAAAAAGATTTTTAAAAACGGAGTAAAGGACCTGCAGTGTGACAGAGCCGACTAATGATCCTGTTTTAGTTCAGATCAGTCTGTGTTTTTCTGCTTAGATCAGGAGTGTCAAACTCACTTTGGTCCGGGGGCCGTATCCAGCCCACTCTGATCCCAAAGGGGCCGGATCAGAAAACTCATGGCAAATATACCCCAAAAATAGCAAAAAGTCCAAATATTTGTGCAGGAAACGTCGTGTCTCGTAGTGGCGTTTAAGATCATTTTCCTTGAGCACCGCCGCTTGTTGCAAACACACCGAGCGTACAGGTTTCATTCAGCTCCTGAACAAAGAGAAATTAGTACATTTTTCTTGGAAAATCCTGCACTCGGCTCCACTTTTCTCACTTTTGACATTTTGCTGATGAGGGTGTCACGGTCGACAGTCGAAACGATGGTCCTTTAAGAGCGTTTGGAAAAGTAACGTTATTTTACAATTTGAGCCTTCTTTCGGTAGGGGCCATAAAACAAGGCGCTAGTTTGAGGGGCCACCCATATCAGTTCGTGTCATTTGGGAGCTGTTTGAAGAAAGTTATGTTGTGGCTGGTGTTAGCATTTGTATTCGGGCCACGCACAGATTACTTTGCGGTGAGGGGCCACGCACAGAGGCACTGGAGACGCTACCAATGTTTTCAAATCATGAAAGTGGCCAATCGTAAAAAAGCGGAAAGTCACGGCGCCCCCCCCCCCCTGTAATCCGAGATTTATCCATAGTTTTCAGCTTTGCGATTTCTATATGTTTGGGTCCCGGGAGCAATGAAAGCACTGTCCGCACATGCGCACTGGCGTCCTCATTTTACTCGAAACAGGTATGGCCTAAATCTCGTAGTATATATTGAGGAGGAGCTTATGCTAAAAGGCGCAGGTGAATTTTCATTAAGACGATTGGAGCGACGCGTTAAGTGATTTGAAAAGTGCAGGTAGGATGAGGTTTGTGTTTTATAAAGTTTAACCTGTGATACAGCACTATGGTTACACGGATACGGGATCATTACTAGAACAGAACGGCTCAACATAAGTTCTGTGATACTGCTCCAATTGACACGAAAAATGCTATGGGTGAGTTTAAAACTACTTGTTTTAATTGCCGAAAGATAGGCTCACGTACTTTTGTCCTGAAAAAAACGTTACGATTCTGTTTTTCAAGAGCGGTTTGGCGACCCTAAGAGGCGAGTCTATACATATTGTGCTGCTCTGGTGGGAGGGGCCACGCACAGAGGCGCTGGTGGGAGGGGCCACGTACAGAGGCTCTGGTGGGAGGGGCCACGCACAGAGGCGCTGGAGACGCTACCAATGTTTTAATAGAAAATTAAAATACAATTTAAATATTTTGATAGAAAATCAGCCGAGGGCCAAATGAAAGGTCTTGGAGGCTCGGATCAGGCCCCCGGGCCACATGTTTGACACCCCTGGCTTAGATTGTGTTGAAATAAAAACTTAGATTAAACTCTCAGGCTCCGTTTACACGTACACTGGTGTTTTTAAAAACTGAAACATTTCCCTTCGTTTGCACCCATCTTTTACAACCAAACGGTGAAGTCGGCTCTGAAAACAAATCTTTCTGGAAAACTCCGGCAAGAGTGGAGATTCTGGAAAACTCCGGTTTGGCGTTTGCGTGTAAAGTGAGATCAACGTTTTAGGAGCTGACGCACCTAAAGTGTGACTCTGCAGAACGTTCTCCTTCGTTTTCAGAGGCAAATTCACCGTTTGTGTGTAAAAGATGGGAACAAACGAAGGGAAATGTCTCTGTTTTTAAAAATACCAAAGTACGCGGAAACGGGGCCTTATTTTGGAAAACTGAGGGAGAGATTCTTTTCTCAACAAACCTGGCGACGTGTAAACAGCTTCAGACAGAGCAGTGCCTACAGTTAGCGTCACAGGGAACGTTGAGGATGCATAGACGAGCGTTGTTTTCCGCACAGGCCTGGGGCATCACCACACCTGCTCGTCCCCCGTGGAGCTGAAGGGGGCGCTGTCGGGGGTGCAGGTGCAGCAGGTGAGCACGTACGCCGACTGCAGCCTCGCTCTGTCCCGCGACGGCGACGTGTACGGCTGGGGCAACTCCGAGTACGGGCAGCTCGCCATGGCGACGGACCAGGCCCAGGTACGGCACGCGCCCGAGCGTTGGGTTATTCACAGGGCGAACGCCGGCGAGGACGTGGCGAGGTTCAGGAGTGACTCTGGTGTGACCCGCAGGTGAACTCCCCGCGCAGACTGCCCCTCGCTGGCTGCGGCAGGGTGGTGCAGGTGGCGTGCGGCGGATCGCAGGTGGCGGTGCTCAACGGTGAGTCTCACGCAGGCCTGGACTGGTAATCGGGCATACCGGGCATTTTCCCGGTGGGCCGACAGTCCTAGGGGCCGATGCCCTTCTTCTTTTTTTGTTTTTGTTTTGTTTTACTTAGAGACCGGCCCACAATTAAGGACTGAACCAGGACTAAACTAGGACTAAATCAGGATTGAACCAGGACGAAACCGGGACTAAATCAGGATTGAACCAGGACTAAACTGGGACTAAATCAGGATTGAACCAGGACGAAACCGGGACTAAATCAGGATTGAACCAGGACTAAACTGGGACTAAATCAGGATTGAACCAGGACTAAACTGGGACTAAATCAGGTTTGAACCAGGACTAAACTGGGACTAAATCAGGATTGAACCAGGACTAAACTGGGACTAAATCAGGATTGAACCAGGACGAAACCGGGAATAAATCAGGATTGAACCAGGACTAAAGTGGGACTAAATCAGGATTGAACCAGGACTAAACTGGGACTAAATCAGGATTGAACCAGGACTAAACTGGGACTAAATCAGGATTGAACCAGGACGAAACCGGGAATAAATCAGGATTGAACCAGGACGAAACCGGGACTAAATCAGGATTGAACCAGGACTAAACTGGGACTAAATCAGGATTGAACCAGGACTAAACTGGGACTAAATCAGGATTGAACCAGGACTAAACTGGGACTAAATCAGGATTGAACCAGGACGAAACCGGGAATAAATCAGGATTGAACCAGGACTAAAGTGGGACTAAAACAGGATTGAACCAGGACGAAACCAGGACTAAATCAGGATTGAACCAGGACTAAACTGGGACTAAATCAGGCTTGAACCAGGACTAAACTGGGACTAAATCAGGCTTGAACCAGGACTAAACTGGGACTAAATCAGGCTTGAACCAGGACTAAACCAGGACTAATTATGAGGGGCCGGTCTAAGACAAAAATGCCAGGGCCGTTTTTTTGTCCCAGTCCAGACCTGGTCTCACGGATCATGTTTTCGTTGTTGATTTATTTTTCCACCCATGTTTAATGTATTTACTCATCAGGCCAAGTTATTGTCCAAACCATGTACAGAAAAAAGTTCAGTTTTTGTCACTTCTTTACGTTTTTTACCGTTTTAAACACAGAAGAAACTGTGTTTAAAACGATGCAGTCGGATTTGTAAAGTGATTCAGGAAGCTTATGACATCCCTTTTTCCCCCCATAAAACTTTAAACAGTTTTTCCTGTAAAGTTTCTGATGTCGTAAAGTGTTTTAGAGAACGTATTTTGAAAGGGCGTCGGATATTATTTCCTTATTTCCTGTCTCGTCCCCGCTAAAAATCCTGGAGACGCTCGGACGCTGAAAAATTAGAACTCCGACTTAATTTGAGCGGAGTTTAGCGCAAATAGAAGAGAATAGAATAACTTTTATTGTCACTGTTCACGTCAAACATGCTCAGACTTCAGCGACTCGTAAGGACAAGATTTACCACAGTATAGAAGAAACAGTGCAGAAAGATTCAAATAAAAATAAATAAAAATGATTAAAAAAAAATAGTACAAGATTAAAATAAAATAGTACAAGATTAAAATAAAATGGAGCTAGAAGATTAAAATAATAGTGCAAAAAAATTAAATAAAATAGATTAAAGTAAAATAGTGCAAAAAGAATAAAATAAAATAAAGATTAAAATAAAACAGTACAAGAAGTTTCAAATAAAAATAATGCAAAAAGATTAAAGTAAAATAGATTAAAATAAAATAGTACAAGATTAAAATAAAATGGTATAAAACGATTAAAATACAATAGTGCAATAAGATTAAAATAAAATGAAGATTAAAATAAAATAAAAAAGATTAAAATAAAATAAAAAAGATTAAAATAAAATGGAGCTAGATAGATTAAAATAATAGTGCAAAAATTTTTAATGAAATAGATTAAAATAAAATGGTATAAAACGATTAAAATAAAAATAGTGCAAAAGATTAAAATAAAATAAAGATTAAAATAAAATAGATTAAAATAAAATAGTACAAGATTAAAATAAAATGGTGTAAAAAAAGAAAATGAGAGCAAAAAAGGCGTCCGTTGGACACACGTGTGACTCTGCTGCTGCTCTTATCAGACCAGGGGGAGGTGTTCGTGTGGGGCTATGGCATTCTGGGTAAGGGCCCTGGCCTGTCGGAGTCCTCGGTGCCGGAGCGGATCCCCCCCTCGCTGTTCGGGCGCACCGACTTTAACCCTTCAGTCGCCGTGTCCAAGATCCGCTGTGGGCTGAGCCACTTCGCCGCCGTCACAGGTGAGTGAAAAACGCCCCTGGACATTCTGACCGACGCACGACCACGACAGGCAATACAGGAAGTGCTCCACTGTGTTTTTAAACTCCACACACCTTCACTAGAATCATCTGGCATTAAAAACTACCACTTGATGACATCACAAGGAGGGACAGAGCATGTGGAGCTTTGGAATAATTATAAATCTGTAATGAAACAAACACAAGTCCAGGTGTGATTTTGAGGAACCCGGGTTAAAGAGTCTGTTTTGTGTAATACGGGACCTTTAAAGTTCACAAGAATTGAGGAAACGTCAGATCAGAAAATGTCCTCATGTCCTCCTGGGACCTGAAGAAAAAAGTGTGTCTATTATTATTTCTTCTTCTTTTTATTATTATTATTTTCTATTTGGAGGTAAATTAACCTTAGCATTTACATTTTGTTAATTTTATTTTTACATGTCCTCTGTGATGGACGCCAGGGACATTTTGGTGTTAAATCCACATGAAGTTAACCTCACAAAAACTTTTTTTTTCATCTCTGACGAGCTTCTACAGTCGCCTCAAAACGTTCTTAGACTCCCTTTTATTTTTTTTATTTTTTATATACTATGTATTATTTTTTTTATTATTTATTTGAGTATTTATTTACATATTTATTTATTTTTTTTTTATGTATAATTTATTTATTTTTAAATTTTTTAAAATTTTTTAATCATAGTGCAGCCACAAACTAGAGTCAAAATATTTGAATATTTGAATCAATATTTGTTTGTCAAAACAAATATTCAGACCCTCCAGGAATTCACGATGTTGCGATTTGCAACTTCAACACAACTTCAGCCAATCCCCGTGAATTCAGGGCGGTGTTGCAATTTTGACCAACTGCAACTTTTCCGCAATTTTTACAAATTTTGACCAATCATCTGTGACGTATTGAACGCCGACCAACTTCCTTCTGCTTTACTTCCGTGTGACAAAACGAAACTGCGGCCGTGTCCCAGTTCCCAGAGCGCACAGCTCGGAGCGCGGCCCGAAGGGGGCTCAGACTGCAGTCAAGGAGGTGCACACTTGCTCAGCCCCGACTGCAGTCCGTGGACCGCTTAACGACTGCGGTCTTCAGACCGCATGTTAACTGCGCATGGGACAAAAAAGAAGTGGGACAGCAGTCGTCGCGCCGGTGTACTGTCGAAATGTGTGACGCACATGTCCTTCGGGCCACGCTCCGAACTGTGCACTCTGGGAATTGAGACACGGCTTCTAATGGCAAAGAAACATGTCTGCGGCGCCATTTGTCCACAAAAATAACAGCAAAAGACGTAACAGTTCCCCTCCTAGTAGTCATTTATTTTCGATGTTGGTAAGGTTGTTTTAGGACCATATCTGTGATCTCTGTGTCTTTGTATTATTCTTTGTCAGTAATAACTCACTATTCAAAATATTACTCCATTTTAATTACAAAAAGGGAAAATCACAACTATTTATCGCAACTTTCACTTCCTCCCGCAACAAAATCGCAACAAAAACCTTAAAAGCACCGCAACTTTCATCGCAACTTTTTGGAAAAGCTCCCGCAAATTCAGGCATTTTAGCCCGAAACAATCACAGAAAATGCCCGTGAAATCCTGGGGGGTCTGAGTAAAAGACAGACGGGTTAACTCGATGTCCACTGTAAAGGACACAGATGAACGGGCGGGTCTCAGGAGGATATGGGCCTTTTAAACAGAAGAATTCAAACATAAATGGTGAAATGTGTGAGCTCCAGCGGTTCCGTGTGTCGTCCACAGACCGAGGAGAGCTCTTCGTCTGGGGGAAGAACCTGAGGGGCTGCCTGGGCATCGGCCACCGCGACGACCAGTACTTCCCCTGGAGAGTAAGACACACACCTAAAGCTGCACTGTGCCACTTTTCTGCTGGAGGCTCCGTCACCTGCTTGTTTCTATGGAGACGTCACTGCTGCTCTGCCCGGAATGTTCCACAGTGTGACTTTAAACAGCTCTACTTTACATTTATTCAACCACAGGAGGTTTTAGAGCTCAGAAATACAGAGAAAAACAGATCTGACCTGGAATTTGATCTGATTTGGTCTCTGTGAAGATGGAAAGGTTTAATGCCGTACTGTGGAACATTCCAGACAAAGCATCAACATCTCCATGGAGACAAGTGTCTGACGGAGCCTCCACCAGAAGTCACACGTTGCAGCTTTTGAAAATATCTTAAAAATCTGAAAAACACGAGTTCATTTGGAACGGTCCAGAATTATGAGATGAAGTTTTTTTGGTTTGGTGAACGCTGGATCAGTTTTCTCTCGTGTTTCAGGTGACGGTGCCCGGGCAGGTGGTGGACGTCGCCTGTGGGGTTGACCACATGGTGGCGCTGGTCAAGTCCCTCATCTGAGACCGTTTGTCCCACTGACCGCGGCGCCCCCTGGTGGATGGAGCAGGGCAGTGTGCAGCTCAGGGTCACTGGAGTCTTCAAAAGTCCCCTCTTTCCCCTGACATTGATTATGCACCTGTCATAATCGGTGTCATTGATTATGCATCTTTGCTTCATTTGTCTGGAACTCCTGGGCCTGTCCACATGAAACCAAAACTGACTCACACACGTGATTTTCCCTTAAAAAGGTGACAAACAGGAGTGTGTCGTGTGTTTTGTGAGGACCTGTGTGAGTCGGGAGCAGATCCAGCGTTCTCACGGACGTTCTAATGACAACAGGAGAACATGACATGTACACGTCACTTGTTCAGTGTGAAAAAGGCTCCAGGACGAGGGGCACGTCACACACGGGCGATAATCACAATAAAGTTACACAACAGGAGGAACGTGTGGACGCTTTTATGCTTCTGTTTTTGGAACGAAGTCAAACCTGAACGTTCAAATAAACTAATACAAGTGTAACATGTATACAAGTGTTGAGTCTCTTCTGCAAACGTGAATCATTTTATTTTCATATATATTTTGAGAGTGATGCGCATATACATTATATATTTTTTATATATAATTACTGTGATAAATGTGACTATGATATATACTCATATGGGATTTTAAAGGGATACAGTCATACCTCACCTTACGAAAGACCCAACTAACGAATAATCCAAGTTACCAAACGCCTTTACGTCAAATCTTCGCCTCTGAAACTGAAAAGAAAATTAAAGTTACGAAATGCGAAATCTCAAAAATTAAAATAATGCGCGCTCGGCTTCGCAGCCGCCCGAATCCCCCGAAACGTAAATACACTTGTAAATACACTTGTAAATACACTTGTAAATACACTCTCCCACACTCCGCTGGCCTCACATCGGCTCGGAACGAATCAGGCCTTTTACATTGTGACTCTACTTACGAAAAAAATCACGTTACGAAACCACTTCTGGAACGAATTCATTTCGTAAGGTGAGGTATGACTAGTTTTTTTTTTTTTTATGTGAATCTGTACGGCGCCCCCTTCAGCAGCGTCGTGCATTAAAGATCCCATGACATGGTACTTGTTGATGCTTTTATATGGCTCCTTAATGGTTCCCTAATACTGTACGCCAGCCTAATGTCTGGCATTATTGTTAGCTCACTCTAGCGCATGCGCGCCCTCTACGGTTCACTGTTACCTGTTCCCCTCTCTCTCTGTCCTGCAGTAAAGTTGTGCCTGACTACACTCGCTCTCTCGGCTGTGAGTTATTCCTAATTACTGGCGTGGTGGCAGCGCAAGTTCACCGAACCCAAGCCTCAGCATCTTCACCTCCTACTCCGACGAAAGCGTCATCGGCCGAGAAGGTAGTTTGAGTGCACATTTTTCTGCGAGATGGCGGCTAACAACCGCGCACCGAAACAATGGTGCCTGACTAAACAAGAGACTCTGAACTCGTTCGAAAATTGGAAACAGAACTTACTGTATACACTCTCTCTGGATCATGTCTTCGCCCCATTTCTCGTTGAGGGTGCGACATGGGAGAAAAAGAGTCGAAATACACCTCTGAGAGGATTTCGTGACGATGGGGAAAATATCGCTGCAGCTCGCAGACGGACTGCACAGCAGAAAGTTAGCCAATTGGAACTCATGCTAGGACAAATTGCTAACTACTGCCCTGTGATATCCCGTAACACAATTGTCAGAAATTCTACTTCAGTCGAGGGCATATGGCAAGCCATTAGACTGCATTTTGGCTTTCAGAGCACAGGCGCCCAATTTATTGATTTTGTGGACATTCATTTAGAAACTGATGAGCGCCCAGAAGATTTATATCAGCGCCTTATGGCCTTCACTGAGGATAGTCTCCTTAAGGCAGCTGGGCTAACCCACCATGGCATAGCACTGAATGAGGATGAAGAGCTGTCCCCTTCCCTTGAAAACTTTGTTGTGTTGACATGGCTGCGTTTAATTCATACTGATCTGCCCAGACTCATTAAACAAAGATATGGCACTGAATTACGCACTCGTACATTGGCGTCTATCAAACCAGAGATTTCTCAGGCCCTAGATTCCCTCCTCTCTGAAATACGTGCAGCCGATGATGCCAAAATAATGAGGGCAGCTGCCTCTAACCACACATTCAGTGGCACGACACCTCGTCGGCCCCCCTTTAGTGCCAACAAAATGTCAAGGAGGTTGGGCCCTCGTGATAAGTCATGTCCCCTGTGCACACAAGCGGGCCGCCAGAACAACACACATTTCCTCAGCTCATGCAAATACCTACCTGAACAGGACCGTAGGTTCATGCTCAAAGCCAGACAGATCGTCTCTGTACTCGACGGTGAGCCCGCTGACCCAGTCACAGACCAGGAGTGCTCTGATGAGGAACATCTTTCCCCTGTATGCCTTGAGCCCCCTCAGCCAAACACCGCCCGCGCCGTTCAAGTCAGACAATCACCATATATCGACACCTTTTATAAACACCACCATGCACGTATCACCCTCGACACTGGCGCTACTTGCAACATGATCCGGCTATCTGCCGCACACCGCCTCGGAGCTCACATAGCCCCCAGCTCACAATATGCCCACCAGGCAGACGGTTCCTCGCCTATGAAAGTGGTGGGGGAGACCCGGCTCACATTCCATCGTAGCACTACCAATTTCCATTTCGAGGGCCTGGTGGTGGAAAACCTTGATGTGGACATACTTGCAGGCACACCCTTCATGTCCTCTAATTACATTTCTGTGCGCCCCGCCAAAAGACTGATTACCCTAGCCGATGGTGCAGTGTTCTCCTATGGCTCTACCGACACTGAGCTCGCCCGAAATGCGGTTCGCCGCACCATTGTGCTGCGCGCCCCTCCCGTACCAACCACTGTATGGCCAGGCGAATTTCTTGAGATTTCCCTCCCACCTGACGCCCCGCCAGATGCGGACTATGCCATGGGACCCCGCCTGGATACCCACACGGGCAAGGGCGATGCCATGCATGACTGGCCCCACCCCGGGGTCATACCCAGCGTTGCAGGGAGGATTCGCATCCCGAACCTTTCAGGCGAGCCCCGCGTGCTGAAGCGCCACCAACATTTCTGCCAAGTGGACCCGCTTTCTGCAGTGTCCATTCCAAGCCAAGCACCTGACACCATGCCCATAGCCCGACACGTCCCACAGAAACCCATACATGTCCAGCACTCCAGGGGTGTCCAAGTAGACCCAGACAACCTTCTTCCCCCTGAATTTAAAGATAGGTTTCACTCTGTGCTGGATCAGTACGATGAAGTGTTTGACCCTGCTATTCCCGGCTACAATGGTGCTGTGGGCCCATTCGAGGCCAAGGTGAACATGGGCCCAGTTGAACCGCCACAACGCAAAGGTCGCTTACCCTTGTACGGCAGAGACAAGCTCACCGAGCTACAACAGAAATTCGACGAGCTAGAGCAGCTAGGTGTCTTCCGTCGCCCCGAGGATGTGGGGGTGTCTGTTGAATATCTCAACCCCTCCTTCCTCATCAGGAAACAGAGCGGAGGGCATCGTTTAGTGACTGCATTTGCCGATGTTGGCCGCTACTCGAAGCCACAGCCGTCCCTCATGCCTGACGTTGACAGCACCTTACGTCTAATTGCTCAGTGGAGACATCTGATTGCCACGGACTTAACGAACGCATTCTATCAAATACCACTCTCATGTGACTCCATGAAATACTGTGGCGTGGTCACCCCCTTTCGTGGAGTCCGCGTCTATGCTCGTTCTGCCATGGGCATGCCCGGCTCGGAAACAGCACTTGAGGAACTCATGTGCCGAGTGCTGGGCGACCTGCTGCAGGCTGGCGTTGTGGCGAAGCTCGCTGATGACTTGTATTGCGGTGGCAACTCTCCTGAGGAGCTTCTAGACAACTGGTCCTCCGTCCTACGTGCTCTGACCCAGTGCAACCTACGTCTATCTGCGTCCAAGACAATCATTAACCCACGCTCCACTAACATTCTTGGATGGGTATGGACTCAAGGCACACTGCAACCTAGCCCCCACCGCGTGTCCACCCTGGCTGCATGCGAGCCGCCGAAATCAGTTGGTGGCATGAGGTCCTTCATCGGAGCGGTGAAAGTGATGGCCCGTGTGATCAAACACTGCTCTGCCCTCCTTGCCCCCCTCGACGACGCCATCGCAGGGAAGACATCGCAGGACAACGTGGCGTGGACAGAGGAGCTGCACTGTGCATTCGGCAAGGTGAAAGAGTGCCTCTCCTCCGGCCGCTCAGTTATCCTGCCCCGCCCTGATGATCAACTGTGGATCGTGTCTGATGGTGCAGTGAGGAGGCCTGGCATAGCCGCCACTCTGTATGTGATGCGCAAAGACAAGCTTGCCCTTGCTGGCTTCTTCAGCGCCAAGTTGCGTGACCATCAGCTGACGTGGCTACCTTGCGAGGTGGAGGCCCTCGCTATCGCCGCAGCTGTCAAACACTTCAGTCCCTACATCATTCAGTCAACAAACAAGGCATGCGTGCTGACTGACAGCAAGCCATGTGTACAGGCCTATGAAAAGCTGTGCAGGGGCGAATTCTCTGCCAGTCCCCGTGTGTCCACATTCCTCTCTACAGCGAGTAGATTCCAGGTATCAATACGTCATGTGGCCGGCGCAGCCATCCTCCCGTCTGACTTTGCCAGCCGTAACCCTCCCGACTGTGCTGACATGGCGTGCCAAGTGTGCAGCTTTGTGCAGCGCACTCAGGATTCAGTTGTCCGGCTGCTCTCTAGCGACGATATCCTGGCAGGGCGGGCCAGGCTGCCGTTCACGAGCAGAGCTGCATGGCGCTCACTCCAGTCGGAGTGCCCCGATTTACGCCGTACCCATGCTCATCTTACACAAGGCACCCGACCATCTAAGAAACTGACAAACATCAGGGACGTCAAAAGATACCTCAGCCTGGCATCTATTGCTAGTGACGGCTTACTCATCGTGAGGCGTGAGGAGCCCCTCTGCCCACGTCGGGAATGCATCATTGTCCCCAGACAGGTCCTAGATGGCCTTGTGACGGCGTTACACTTACAGCTCAGCCACCCTTCCGCCAATCAGCTCAAGAAGACAATCAGCAGATACTTCTTTGCCCTTGACCTTGACAAAGCTGTCATCCGTGCTACTGAGGGCTGTCATGCTTGCGCGGCCCTCCGTCATGCACCTCAGGTCGTCATTGAACAGTCATCATCCGCACCCCCTGCTGCGGTAGGCATCACCTTCGCTGCTGATATAATGAAACGTGCACGCCAACTGGTGCTTGTGTTGCGCGAGTGCGTGACGTCTTACACCATGTCAATGCTGGTGGATGACGAGAGTAGCCAGACGTTGCGGGACGGACTCATCCGCCTCTGTGTGGAAATGCGGCCCCTTGATGGTCCATTTGCTGTCATACGGACCGACCCGGCCCCTGCTTTCAAGGCCCTGGCTGCTGACTCGCTACTCACACAACACAGACTCTCGCTGGAGCTGGGGCGAGCGAAGAACCCGAACAAAAACCCTGTCGCTGAAAAGGCGATACAGGAGCTGGGGGAAGAGTTGCTGCGACAGCAGCCTCGCGGCGGTCCCATATCGTCAAGGCTTCTGGCAGTCGCCACCGCTTGCCTCAACTCCAGGATACGGTCCCGTGGTCTGTCTGCCCGGGAGATGTGGACGCAGAGGGATCAGTTCACCTGTGACCAACTGCCTGTTGCCGACGGGGAGCTCATACGCATGCAGCACGAAGAGAGGGTGAAAAATCACCCACACAGCGAACTGTCCAAGGCCCCTCATGGGAAGCTCCTGGCCCCGCCGGTGGTCGAGGTGGGCGACCTCGTCTACCTACACGGCGACCGCAACAAGGCATGCAGCCGTGACAGATACCTCGTTGTGTCTGTTGAGGGTCCCTGGTGTGGCTTACGCAAGTTTGCGGGGTCACAACTTAGAGACTTCACCTACCGCGTTAAGCTGACGGACTGCTACAGAGTCCAGGGTGCCAGCCCTGACACCAGCCGTCCCTCTGTGGGCGGTGACGCTTCTGATGAGGACTGTCTCCCTCAGCCTGGTGTGCCCCAGGTGGCGCCCCCCCAGGCACCCGCTATTCCCCCGGAAATAGCGTCTGTGCCGACCCCCGCTGGGCCCGGTGGAGCCTGCCCTCTCCTGGGATGGCAGCCCCCCGCCGACGCTGCACTGCCGGAGGACCAAGTGCCCCCCTGCGCTGACCCCGACGGTGTGCCATCCTCACCCAGGCGTAGCGCCAGGCTGCGTCGCCCGCCGCCTCATCTTCTTGACTATGTCATGGACTTTTGATGGACTCTTCACATATCCTTTTTTTGATATGTTTTGCTTGCTAATCCTATGTTGCTGTGAATGGCTGTTTTTGCCTAGTTACCTATGATGTTGCCTTATATGCAGACGTTACCGTTTGTGTGCGTTCAATGTTTTAATATTGTGTTGTGATAAGGTCACCGTTCTGCTTGTTTAGGGGAGGGTGTGAGGAAGGAAGGTGGTCACGCCAGCCTAATGTCTGGCATTATTGTTAGCTCACTCTAGCGCATGCGCGCCCTCTACGGTTCACTGTTACCTGTTCCCCTCTCTCTCTGTCCTGCAGTAAAGTTGTGCCTGACTACACTCGCTCTCTCGGCTGTGAGTTATTCCTAATTACTGGCGGTAAATGAATCCTTCTTCAAAATCAACACTCAGTGCATGAGAAAGACACATGTACACAGTCAGAGTCAGAAAATCTCTCTCTGAACACCTCATTCTGGGCCTTGTTGCTTGAATGCAAATGAGAAGGACACAGATGGGTTAGAGCTGCGGGTGGGGGGTGGGGAGGGCAAACTCTCCGCTCTTTCCTGGATTAGCGCTCCGCTGTGCTCTGTGACCCACTTCCGCGTTTTAAGCGCGGAAGAAGAGAGGAATTTCAATGAAAAAAAAACACATTTTCACAGAAAATAAAATGAAACCACTGCTGTTTCAGAGGTCCAGAGGGTCGGGTAAAGGACTTCCGAGTCTAGAAACACTCGCACGTGCCTCCAGGCAAATAAAAAAAAACCACATTTCACATTTCGTAGCTCATTCGCGGTCCAAACTCTCTGGGCGTGATTTACAGAGACGGTGGGTAGACATCCAGACGGGGGTGGAGCTGCATTTTTCAGATGTGACGTAACATAGTTTCCTTGTTCAAACTCGCCCGTTTGAGATGTGTTTTTTTCTAATGCAGAAAAGGATCGCAAATGCTCAGTTTAGACATTTCGCAACTTTTAACCATGGGGGGGGGGGGGGGGGGGCTAAACGGGGGGGGGGGGGGGGGCGCTAAACAGGTGCCAATCAGGTGCAGCTCTTCTACGGCTCCAGAGACGGAGCGTTCCGATTGGTCGAGGCCTTTAACCATAATTCTAAAGATTAAAAACCTTTCTGAGGTTTTTAACGTTCAAAAACCTCAGAAAGTGAACATTTCATGCCATGGGACCTTTAATAAAGCTTGTTTTTCTTCTCAAAACAATATTTGTCCAAAAAGTGAGATATTTGCGTCACAAAACAGTTGCCCACGAAAAAGTCAGAAGTCCTAATCGCTTGGTGATATTTTCTCTCGAGTCGTATCACTGCGCGCCTATTATTATTATTATTTTCCTGTTCACTTGTACGTGGCGATGTTTACAAGACTTCTGACTTTTTCGTAGGCAACTGTTTTGTGACGCAAATATCTCACTTTTTGGACAAATATTGTTTTGAGAAGAAAATCAAGCTTTATTAAGTGTCCCCGCTAACTTACCGGAACTACTTTCGTCAGCTTCAGAACCGGGACAGAACTCGGCTCAGAGGACACTGTCAGGGGCAGAACCGGGGCAGAACTCAGCTCAGAGACACTGTCAGGGGTAAGTCAGTGTTAATGCACGACACTGCTGAAGGGGGCGCCATACAGATTCACATAAAAAAAAAACCTTCCTTTAACAATTTATAAAGTGCAGCTCTGAGGACACAAGAGAAGGGACTGTTGGATTTGGAGAAAATGCAGTTTGTTTTTCTCGTTTCCATGGAGACCGTGTAAGGGGCTAAAGGGTTCATTATAGACGTTTGAGATGCTACAGGCTTTTTACCCCACACACGCCTCTGTTACTGACCGTTTAGATTAAAATGTTTGTAAAGTAACACGCCCACACAGACTCTGGAGTGTCACCAGTTTATTGGATTCTGACACAGACCGGGCCCAGACCAGACCAGAGGAACCAGGACCTCTCCATCTGCTCAATAACACTGATCTTCTTCAACACTCACACTGCAGCACACACCAGGCGTTTGGCTTTTCTATTGCACCATATCCAAACTCGAGACGACATCACAACGTTCTCCAGGTTCAGCAAACGAGTCCTGGCTCTGGTCCCCGACGGAAACGATCAGGTTCAACATTTGTACGTTCACCTTTACAGACCCTCCAGGAATTCACGATGTTGCGATTTGCAACTTCAACGCAACTTCAGCCAATCCCCGCGAATTCAGGGCGGTGTTGCAATTTTGACCAATCACCGCAACTTTTCTGCAATTTTTACTAATTTTGACCAATCATCGGCGAAGTATTGAACGCCGACCAACTTCCTTCTGCCTTACTTCCGTGTGACAAAACGAAACTGCGGCCGTGTCCCAGTTCCCAGAGCGCACAGCTTGGAGCGCGGCCCGAAGGGGGCTCAGACTGCAGTCAAGGAGGTGCACACTTGCTCAGCCCCGACTGCAGTCCGCGGACCGCTTAACGACTGCGGTCTTCGGACCGCGTGTTAACTGCGCATGGGACAAAAAAGAAGTGGGACAGCAGTCGTCGCGCCGGTGTACTGTCGAAATGTGTGACGCACATGCCCTTCGGGCCACGCTCCGAGCCGCTCTGGGAATTGGGACACGGCTTCTAATGGCAAAGAAACATGTCTGCGGCGCCATTTGCCCACAAAAATAACAGCAAAAGACCGAAACAGTTCCCCTCCTAGTAGTCATTTATTTTCGATGTTGGTAAGGTTGTTTTAGGACCATATCTGTGATCTCTGTGTCTTTGTATTATTCTTTGTCAGTAATAACTCAGTATTCAAAATATTACTCCATTTTAATCACAAAAAGCGAAAATCACAACTATTTATCGCAACTTTCACTTCCTCCCGCAACAAAATCGCAACAAAAAGCTTAAAAGCACCGCAACTTTCATCGCAACTTTTTGGAAAAGCTCCCGCAAATTCAGACATTTTAGCCGCAACAATCACAAAAAATGCCGGTGAAATCCTGGAGGGTCTGTTTTTTGGAGATTTCACAGCAAAGAATAACGTGATCAGCGTCCGACAGTCCGACGTCATCACGTTCTAGAACCTGCAGAACCTCAGACGGGGCCTGAATCTCCAACCCTCTGCGCCACAAATGTTTCTCCTTCTCGTTCTTCGTTTGGGATCGGCTCCTCAAACGTGTCAGATTCATCTTCTGGCTCAACGTCCTTTTAGCTAAAACACTTGCGTCTTTGGGGTTCAGTTGTGGCTCCAATTTCTGAAGCGACTGTGAAAATCATGGAACTTTTGTTTATTTCTCCTGACAGAAAAGACGCTGAACTTTGTGCCAGGTTTCGTTTCGTGTGGACAGGTCCAGGAGATGCAAACCGTAAACCAGGCCCCACATGTGCACCTGACGGTTACAGCGAACTCCAGCTGAGACTCTCGCCCGTCTCAGCTCAGGCGAGGGATTCTAGAACGTTGTGATGCCGTGAACTCGAGTTACGGTCAAAGGCAGAGACCCTGAAGTGTAAAAGACGTTGAAAAGCACAACACGTGAACCTGGCGTGGTCACAAACGCCGCAGGCCTCCGGACTGGACCTGATAAAGTGCACAAAGGAGAGAAGGGGGCGGGGTCTGGTGGCGAGGGGGCGGGGCATAGCTTATCAAACTCTTAACGCGACATTAAAGGCCGTCACTTTCTCCACAACTTTACATCGAGTTTGCAAACTGGAGTGATTGGTTTGAATTTCCAAGGTTTCCGGCGGTGTCGTCACAAAGGCTCATGTTGTTCGGCCGTTTTTTAATCGGTAAAAATAAATATAAACGTTCTTACGGCGCTTTTAAAGAGGCGGTATTCAAATTCTACGTGGGGATTAAGTGGTAAAACATATTTAGATCACCGTCTTATGGCTTTGAAATCCGCCAAAAACGACGCATTACCATTTTTAATCAATTTTACTTTCCTTTTCGCTGCTTTGAGTCTCTCCTCCCTTTGCTAAGTCACTCCCCCTTCAGAGTGCTTCACTACCGCGCTGCCGTGTAGTTTTGAATCACGCGTTTGTACTTTTACGTAACCGCGAGGAGGAGCTAGATGACTCAAACACGCGTGGGTGACGAAAACCTCTTTGTGCAGGTTTTCGACGACGAACAGCGTCTGCGAGTGTGGAATCACCTGGAGCGTCACTATGGTAACAGCGAGAGTCGTCTAAAGTTGTGGAGAAGCGCAACGGCCGAATTTCCTCTGAAAGTGGCTCAGTCTGGAAACCTGCAGCATCAAATCAGTGCAAACAGCGAGCAACTACTGAAATGTCCCATACCAGACTGTTCGGCGCTCTGTCCTGACGTCGTTTCCTCGACAAAAACAAACCTGGAGTTTTGGAGTTCTTCGCTCAAACTGAAAACACATTCACAGGGTGGAACAGAGCGTTTGGAGGTTGGGAGATGTTACAGACGAATAATAAAGAGTTCCTCAAACATGAGAATGAAACAAACGACTCCAGGAGTGTTTTTGAGGAGGAACATCAAAACAGGACCTTAAAGCTCACAGTCTCCATCTAAACCCATGACCGCTCCCCTGATGGTGCGCTCAGGTCCTACACGTGTGGAGAAAATAACACTTCTGTTGACGTGTGTGTAGTTTGAGGCGCTGTACCAGATTTTATGGTCGTTTGTCACATTTTTAACACACCACGGTGGTCCACAGTTGCTCCTCACTTCCCGTCTGCGTTCTGAACGTCCTAATGATCCACCACGATGAGTTTGTAAGAGGTTTCCACAGCTCTCACAGAGCGGAGTGGAGTTTTGCCATCACTGGGCTGTAACTAGGGCTGTCGCAGTAACTGCAATATTGGAATACCACGGTACGATCAATCACACCGTTCAGGTTCAGGTGACCGCAGTAACGGCACACGCCCGGCAGAATGTGACTATTCCACTATGAACCAAATCATGTTTACAAAGCTCTGAGCAAACGGGTTCAAATATTTTGTTTGTGTAAAGTGTTAGTGACCCTTCGTTTGACTGTTTAGGACTAAAGCCTCAGGTGGAGGAGTTCCAGTATGTCGGGGTCTTGTTCTCGAGTGAGGGGAGGATGGAGCGTGAGATCAACAGGTGGATCGGTGCAGCGTCGGCAGTGATGCGGTCGCTGTACTGGACCGTTGTGGTGAAGAGGGAGCTGAGCCGAAAGGCAAAGCTCTCGATTTACCGTCGACCTACGTTCCTCCCCTCACCTATGGTCATGAGCTCTGGGTAATGACCGAAAGGACGAGATCGCCGATACAAGCGGCCGAAATGAGTTTCCTCCACAGAGTGGCTGAACGCTCCCTTAGAGATAGGGTGAGGAGCTCCTGGACTCCTCCCTCAGGAGGTGTTCCGGGCACGTCCCACCGGGAGGAGGCCCCGGGGAAGACCCAGGACACACTGGAGGGACTATGTCTCCCAGCTGGCCTGGGAACGCCTTGGGGTCCCCCCGGAGGAGCTGGAGGAAGTGTCCGGGGTGAAGGAAGTCTGGGAGTCCCTGTTTAGACTGTTGCCCCGGCGACCTGACCCCGGATAAGAGGAAGAACATGGATGGATGGATTAAATGGAGCGAGGAGCACCTGACGTGGACGTGCTCTGGAGGTCTCCGTCGCGCTGAGGAGCTTTGTTCGTGCTCTGTTCGTGCGTACGATTCGTCATTTTCTCGCCAGAGCATAGTTTGTGAAGCGTCTGCTCCATGTGGACACCAGGCGCCGTTTTCTTGTCTCTTGCCGTTTTCATTTGGCAGGAATTGCATAAAGACTAAAGTCGTCCTCGTCGTTAACCTCGGGTTTCCCATTAACGTTTGTATTTGCGTGTGGATTCGTTAAACAGTTCGGTTGACGATCTCTGTGGCACTCCTCCAGGCCAAACTCGGAACATCCGTTTAGATTCAACGGGAGATTCAAGGTACAAAGTATGCACAGTGCGTACAGTCAGAGGCGCGTGAAGTTCTTAAACCGCGACAGCTAGCATGCTACGAGTGCACTTCTGAGCTCAACGCGTCCCGCCCCGGTACAAACGTGTCGTAGAAGCAGCTCTTGAGGTCAAAATAAGTCAGCTGTGTTCTGTCTGCATCTCATTTTAAAGCTTTTATCGATAAGTAGGATGTGCACTGTTCGCATGCTAGTTGTCGTTAGTGTTACAGCGACAGAAAAACTCTGGTCTGAGACTTGCGAAAAGTGTTCATAAACTCATCAGGGTGAATAATTAGGACGCTCTGAACGCAGAAGGGAAGTGAGGAGGAACCGTTTCAGATGAACTCGTTCAGTTTTTCACGTTTTCAAGACGGTAAAAATCAGGTACAGCGTCTTTAGTCTGAAATTCATATTCAGTTGACGTTAAAAAGTCGAGAATAGAATCTTAATAAAACCGTCCAACGTCCAAACGCACCACGCAGAGCAAAGCGTTCCAAAGGTCCGCGCCATCGTCTGTCCAGTTGCTCGCGGTGTGCTGCATAATCAATACGTAACGTGGCATAATAATAACGCTCGTAGCTTCACTTCCTGTTTGTCCATCACCGTGGCGACACCAGTCGGGTCTGAGGGCCTCTTTAAAGATCATTGAAACCATTCACAAAAGCTACACAAATCTGAAATCGAAAACCATCTTTCAGAACTTCACTGCAACGAATACGGTGTCCACCACAGACTGAGTACGGACGTGGACTGAGCGAGCGCGACGTCGCCCACGCCGTTCGGGCAAAACGAAGCTCACTGAGGCCGGCGGTTATACGGGCGAATTTGGAGACGTTCAATATTTGGAATTGCTACCGTGAATATCATAGGACATAAATAGCGAAACAGAAGCCCCAGGATCATGTAGAGCGGGTTAATACGATCAATAGAAGTGAATGTGAGGCAGAATCGATGGAGCCGGAAGCACGGCCGCGCTCACATCCTGTTTCAAACGGGACGGCCATATCCAGTCTGTGGTGTCCATGTGAGTTCAAATGTTCCCGGTTCACAATATTCGTCGGATTTGAGAAGTTAGGGCTCGTTTAGAAGAAGAGAATTAAACTTAAAGATTCATTGTGTAACTTTCCCGGTGGAAGGTCTGCCAGAGTTCAACACCTGTCGTCATGGAGACGAGCAAGTGCCGAGCTGAAGATCAGATCTGTGGAGAGGCGCACGATAAAAACCTGAAATAAACTGAGAAATGTGTTTAACCACACACTCTGGAACATTCCGTCGAAACATTCACATCTCCATGGAGACGAGCAGGTGGCAGACCCTCCACCAGCAAAGTGACTCTTGAAATACTCGAAGCCTCATTCGCACATGGAAACCGACCTGGGAATTTTCCTGCATTTTTCATGTGTGAACGACGCCACAGACGATTTTCCTGCATTTCTGATCCGGCAGTTTCCTTTAAACGACCCGGAATATTCCGTGAGACTGAAGCTGGAAAATGGAACGTTCCACCTCTTGGTTTCCTCGGTTACGAGTCTGGTTTCCTGGTTACGCCACGTGGTTACGTTCCGTTCTCATTCCGTTTAGAGTTCCTTCTGCCCCGTCACCTGTCCATTCTCGGATCTATTGATCGTCTGCAGCTCATGTCAATAACCTTCCCTGGATGTGTGAGGCTAACCGTAGGCACTGCTCTGTCTGAGGCTTTCTTAGACTTTAATCTGAGCTTTATTTTAACACAATCTGACCAGAAACACCTGATTTAGCTGAACTACAGCAGGTGAACTAATCGATGCCGCTAAACAAGTCCCTCTAAAGAATTTTGGCTGATTTTAAGTGATTTCGTTGATTAATCAGACCCTCCAGGAATTCACGATGTTGCGATTTGCAACTTCAACGCAACTTCAGCCAATCCCCGTGAATTCAGGGCGGTGTTGCAATTTTGACCAATCACTGCAACTTTCACGCAATTTTTACCATTTTTTTTTTTACAATTTTGACCAATCATCGGCAACGTATTGAACGCCGACCAACTTCCTTCTGCCTTACTTCCGTGTGACAAAACGAAACTGCGGCCGTGTCCCAGTTCCCAGAGCGCACAGCTCGGAGCGCGGCCCGAAGGGGGCTCAGACTGCAGTCAAGGAGGTGCACACTTGCTCAGCCCCGACTGCAGTCCGTGGACCGCTTAACGACTGCGGTCTTCGGACCGCGTGTTAACTGCGCATGGGACAAAAAAGAAGTGGAACAGCAGTGGTCGCGCCGGTGTTCTGTCGACATGTGTGACGCACATGCCCTTCGGGCCACGCTCCGAGCCGCGCGCTCTGGGACACGGCTTCTAATGGCAAAGAAACATGTCTGCGGCGCCATTTGCCCACAAAAATAACAGCAAAAGACGTAACAGTTCCCCTCCTAGTAGTCATTTATTTTGGATGTTGGTAAGGTTGTTTTAGGACCATATCTGTGATCTCTGTGTCTTTGTATTATTCTTTGTCAGTAATAACTCACTATTCAAAATATTACTCAATTTTAATTACAAAAAGCGAAAATCACAACTATTTATCGCAACTTTCACTTCCTCCCGCAACAAAATCGCAACAAAAACCTTAAAAGCACCGCAACTTTCATCGCAACTTTTTGGAAAAGCTCACGCAAATTCAGGCATTTTAGCCCGAAACAATCACAAAAAATGCCCGCGAAATCCTGGAGGGTCTGATTACTTAATTTTTCCTGCTGTTTTTGTGTTTGCGATCGCCTTTCAGCTGAAAATCACACTCCTAAACAGGACCACGAACGCTCGGACTGATCACAGGCTCCTGAAAACGTGCCGTCTCTTTTTACAGTGTTTGCTGGTGTCATGGGAACCGCTGAATATTCCACCATAGACACACATGTAGAACATGACCCCAGAATCAAAAACAAAAGGAAACCAAGCTCATAATTCAGGCCCGTTTCCACGTACACTGGTGTTTTTAAAAACGGAGACATCTCCCTTCGTTTGTAACCATCTTTTACACGCAAACGGCGAATTCGCCTCTGAAAACGAATCTTTCTAAAAACTCCGGCTAGAGTGGAGATTCTGGAAAAGTTTTAGGAGCCGACGCACCAAAAGTGTGGTCCTGATTGGCGTGCAGAGCGTTCTTCATTTTCAGAGGCGAATTTGCAGTTTGTGTGTAAAAGATGGGTACAAATGAAGGGAAATGTCTCAGTTTTTATAAATCCCAGTGTACGTGTAAACGGGGCCTTTTTGTGGAAAACATAGGGAGAGAAATATTCGTTTCTCAACAAACCCGGCGATGTGTAAATGCAGCCTAAACCCAGTGAAAAATATCTGGTTTTATTCAGACAAACATTAAAGGAATAGTAACGTTTTTTTACAATTTGAGCCTTATTTCTGTAATAAAACAAGTTGTTTTACTCACCCATAGCACTTTGGTGTCATATGGAGCACTTCCAGAGATGTTTTAGATTAGCGTTAGCCTAGCGCGACTTCTAGCCATAGCTCGGGGCATTCCCCGAGCATGTAATATGCCCCGTGCGGGCTCCAAATAACACAAACTTTAGCACTTTTCAAATCATAGAAGCTCAATGTCTTAGTCTACGATTTTGTTTGGTCAAAAGTGGCCTGTAATCCGAGATTTAGCCATAGTTTCGAGTAGATGAGGACGCCAGTGCGCATGTGCGGACTGTGCTCTCAGCTCCCGGGACCCAAACATGAAACGCAAAGCTGTAAACTATAGATAAATCTCGGATTACAGGCCACTTTTGACCAAACAAAATCGTAGACTAAGACATTGAGCTTCTATGATTTGAAAAGTGCTAAAGTTTGTGTTATTTGGAGCCGGCACGGGGCATATTACATGCTCAGGGAATGTCCCGAGCTATGGCTATAAGTCGCGCTAGGCTAACGGCGTTAGCCTAACGCTAATCTAAAACATCTCTGGAAATGCTCCATATGACACCAAAGTGCTATGGGTGAGTAAAACAACCTGTTTTATTACCGCAATAAGGCTCAAATTGTAAAAAACGTTACTTTTCCTTTAAATTAGTCGATCAGAAATGCAGGAAAATCGGCACTGGCGTCGTTCACACATGAACCTGTTCTGGAAAAATGCAGGAAAATCCCCAGGTCAGTCTGAAAGGCTTTATACGGCGTAAAAGACAAACCCGTTTGCTCAGATGATAAAAGGTCAAATCTCTTCATAAATATTCTGAACGGTCGTTTAAACTCACAGAAATCTGAAACTCCTCTATGGCACTGAGAAACACCCAAACCACGAGAGCGGCACATCCTCGCGCTCGTTCTAAAGGAAGAGTCCGGTCTTTAGTGCCAGTGCGTCGGTCAGTCCTTCCTCCGAGGCTGACGTCACCAGCACACGGCGGAGCGTTCAGGGGCCGTGGGAAAAAGCACTGTTCAAACTCATGAGAAAGTCCAGAAAAGTACAAGTCTTCCAAAAAATGCGGCAGGAAAAAACAAAACAAAAAAACACACACACTTTCACACGTTGAGGAGCCGTTTAACCACAGACGGAGTAAACAAGTGGACAGGCAAATGAAGCTCACTGATGCTAGCGGTTATTGGGGCTAATTTGAAGTAGAATTCATTTACTGACAAAATCGCGAAATAAAAACCCCACCAGGATCAAGCAGAGCGCGTTTAAAGGAATACTAATGTTTTTTTTACAATCTGAACCTTATTTCGGTAATAAAACACGTTCATTTACTCACACATATCACTTTGGTGACATGTGGAGCAGGTCCGTAGATTTGGTAGGTTAGGATATTCGGGTAACGTGAGTGATCGGGGCACAATGTTGCGGTCAACAAATAACACAAACTTTAGCACTTTTCAAATCACAGAAGATCACTGTGTCAGCGTAGACTTTAAGTGGATTCCAAAACGACCTGAAACCCGATATCCAGCTATAGTTTCATCTGATGACGTCATCATAGAGGACAGTGCGCATGTGCGAATTCCCAGCTGATTCGCAGATAAACACCGCGCAGAACTTTTCTGTTTTGAGCGACACATGGCTGAAGATTGGGACTTGGAGACTGAAGAGGACTTATTTGAGTCTGATGTTCGTCCCTGTCGTTTTCAGCCTGAGTATACGGGTGAGGAGGTGTTAGAAGGAAGCGGAGACAGTTTGAGGAGCACCAGAGAACTAACCTGGGAAATCCCAGGCTGCTTTCGTTCGTTCCGATCTGAACGACGAGCGAGCTCTCCTGATTCTGGGAGCCAATCAGAGAGCGGGGAGGGGTGGAAAGACGGTGACACGTACTACGGGACAAACGGAAGCTTGTAGTTTGAACTGACAACTGACATGATTGGCTCTGGGCTACGTATACGCCACGACAGACATTTGTAACGCCCAATAAACGGCCGTTGGCGATCGTAAACCACACCTCCACTACGAGATATTCAGTAGGTGCTCCCAGACCATATCTCACTGTGATATGGTCTGGGGTAAACCAGAACAGCCATCGGTTTCACATTACTTCTCAGAATCGTGCGCTGAATCCGCTGGCCTTCTTTCTTTTCCTTTGCTGGTAAAAAATGGTCCTGACTGAAGTGGGTTCTGCAAACTCGATGGTCCAAACGTCTTACAGCTTTGCCTTTCATGTTTGGGTCCATTCTCAAGGCAACGAGCTGCAGCTTCAATAACTCCGGATTGTGACGAGGAAGTCTGTGAGAACTCAGCTTCGTCCAAGATGTCGTTTTGTTTTCGCAACCGGGATAAATGCACGTTCGCACCATTTTCTCAAGCGGAGATGTTTTCGTCGTCTTAGCTTCTTTCGGACTGTAACCGAGATCTGACAGCTGGGAATTCGCACATGCGCAATGTCCTCTATGATGACGTCATCAAATGAAACTATAGCTGGATATCGGGTTTCAGGCCGCTTTGGAATCCACTTAAAGTCTACGCTGACACATCGAGCTTCTGTGATTTGAAAAGTGCTAAAGTTTGTGTTATTTGTTGACGAGAGAACTCACGTTACCCGGATATTGTAACCTACCAAATCTACGGAACTGCTCCAAATGTCACAAAAGTGCTATGGGTGAGTAAATCAACATGTTTTATTACCGAAATAAGGCTCAGATTGTAAAAAAAAATGTTAATTCTCCTTTAAACAATCTTTTTTAAGACCAAAATGAGGAGCCTGATGCTTTTTCAGTAGAAGTTGAACTGAAGCCAGAGTCGGTGGAGCCAGAAGCGCCCCCGTGCTGCCCTCAGGTTAGCCATGTCCATTTATTTATACAGTCTATGGTTTTACGCCACTTGCTTGTACAGAATGTTCCGCAGTATGGCATTAGAAGAGTCCACCCACGGACGTAAGCAGACGACCGGACCGAGTTACAGGTCAGATCTGCGGAGAGGCGGCCCCAGAAGTTTAATGCCATAGTGCGGGGCATTCTGGGCAAAGCTAAACTATGAGACAAGCGTGTGGCAGAAAAGTTACACACTTGAGCTTTAAATTCGCGCTCACAAATACTGGTTTCATAAGGAAAAGAAGCTGTTAACCATCATGGCTTAAAGCGAAAAATAAAGGCCGTTAAATGTAGAAAATCCAGACTTTTGTAGGGCCCCTGAACATGACGCGATGAGCCTCCGTACCAGCAGGGGGCGCAGCGGGCACAGAAAAAGGCCTTGGCGCCCCCTGGCTGCATCCAGAACCTCAACATACCTCCTCCCTTCCTCCGCCTTCCTCATATTTGGTTGTACGTTTTAAAAAGATGTCATTTTAAGGATTTAACGCAAAACTTCCAAAATGCTCGGTCTGCATTTTGAATTTTGCCGTTTTTGTGGCGTCATAGATAAAACTTTGGACTTTGCCTGTGCAGTTTTTTCTTTTTTAACTAAACTGTGAATATGGCATTTTAAAATTAGGTTGTGGGCGGAGTCTTGTACTGCTAACTGTAAGGAGGGTCTGAACAGGGCCCGGAAGAGATCTCTAGATTACACAAACATGCATGGTTGACTCCAAAAAGTCTTCGGACAGGTTTTTGATGAAGAACGGCGTTAGAACATGGGAGAAAGATGCAAAAACCCTTTAATTTCCCTTCTAGAGCTTTTGGAAATGAAATGAGACGACGGTTAAACGTTGGACGCTCCTGAAATGCTCGAGTTTACGTCGTTCCTTTTATACGGTTTTTGAAATGGAAAAGTGAATGCACGGCTGTGAGGAGGTATGTTGGGGAAGCGGTGGAGCTCCAGACCAGACTCTTGGCACTTGGACAGTTTAAAGTCCAGAAGAAGAGGAAGTGGAGGAGGAGGTTGGGTCACTGCGGCGTGCTCTCCGGTCTCAGAGCTCCGATCACACTCTGGATGTTCTCCTCCGGAACCTGCGACAGACCAAACACCAGTCAGGTCTGTGGAGACGGATCCTCTCGTCTTCGGAAAGGTTCCTGTGGTTCTGGTCACTCAGGAACAAAGTCTATGTTCAGGTAATCTCCATTCACTTACCCCTCATCTCCGCCCACTGCCCTGGACTAAACCAGGACTGAACCAGGGCTAAACCAGGTCTAAACCAGGTCTAAACCAGGACTAAACCAGGACTGAACCAGGACTGAACCAGGACTAAACCAGGACTAAACCAGGACTAAACCAGGGCTAAACCAGGGCTAAACCAGGGCTAAACCAGGGCTAAACCAGGACTAAACCAGGACTGAACCAGGACTAAACCAGGACTAAACCAGGACTAAACCAGGACTGAACCAGGACTGAACCAGGTCTAAACCAGGACTAAACCAGGACTAAACCAGGACTAAACCAGGGCTAAACCAGGGCTAAACCAGGGCTAAACCAGGACTAAACCAGGACTGAACCAGGACTAAACCAGGACTAAACCAGGACTAAACCAGGACTGAACCAGGACTGAACCAGGTCTAAACCAGGACTAAACCAGGTCTAAACCAGGTCTAAACCAGGACTAAACCAGGACTGAACCAGGACTAAACCAGGACTAAACCAGGACTAAACCAGGACTAAACCAGGGCTAAACCAGGGCTAAACCAGGTCTAAACCAGGACTAAACCAGGACTGAACCAGGACTAAACCAGGACTAAACCAGGACTAAACCAGGACTGAACCAGGACTGAACCAGGTCTAAACCAGGACTAAACCAGGTCTAAACCAGGTCTAAACCAGGACTAAACCAGGACTGAACCAGGACTAAACCAGGACTAAACCAGGACTAAACCAGGGCTAAACCAGGGCTAAACCAGGGCTAAACCAGGTCTAAACCAGGTCTAAACCAGGACTAAACCAGGACTAAACCAGGACTGAACCAGGACTGAACCAGGTCTAAACCAGGTCTAAACCAGGTCTAAACCAGGACTAAACCAGGACTGAACCAGGTCTAAACCAGGTCTAAACCAGGTCTAAACCAGGTCTAAACCAGGACTAAACCAGGACTAAACCAGGACTAAACCAGGACTGAACTAAAACATAAAACCTGGATTGCATTATTCTCTTAGCTCTTACTCTTGACATTCAAACACAGTCCCGGTCCTGAGTCCCCGTCCGGAGTCCCGAGTCCCGAGTCCCGAGTCCCAGGTCCTGAGTCCCGGTCCTGAGTCCCGGTCCCGAAGTCCTGAGTCCCGAAGTCCTGAGTCCCGGAGTCCTGAGTCCCGGAGTCCTGAGTCCCGGGGTCCTGAGTCCCGGGGTCCTGAGTCCCGGAGTCCTGAGTCCCGGAGTCCTGAGTCCCTGAGTCCCGAGTCCCGAGTCCCAGTCCCGAGTCCCGAGTCCCAGTCCCTGGTCCTGAGTCCCGGTCCTGAGTCCCGGAGTCCTGAGTCCCGGAGTCCTGAGTCCCGGAGTCCTGAGTCCCGGAGTCCTGAGTCCCGGAGTCCTGAGTCCCGGAGTCCTGAGTCCCGGAGTCCTGAGTCCCGGTCCTGAGTCCCGGGGTCCTGAGTCCCGGAGTCCTGAGTCCCGGTCCTGAGTCCCGGAGTCCTGAGTCCCGGAGTCCTGAGTCCCGGTCCTGAGTCCCGGTCTGGAGTCCTGAGTCCCGGTCCTGAGTCCCGGTCTGGAGTCCTGAGTCCCGGCCCTGAGTCCCGGTCCTGAGTCCCGGTCTGGAGTCCTGAGTCCCGGTCCTGAGTCCCGGGGTCCGGTCCTGAGTCCCGAGTCCCGAGTCCCGGTCCTGAGTCCCGGGGTCCTGAGTCCCGGGGTCCGGTCCTGAGTCCTGGTCCTGAGTCCCGGTCCTGAGTCCCGGTCTGGAGTCCTGAGTCCCGGTCCTGAGTCCCGGTCGGTGGCGTTGCAGTGGTTGTGGGTGCGACTCACCAGCGCGTGGTCGAACTTGAACGTGCTGATGTAATAGGCTGGAATGTCGGCAGTCGCCAACGGCTCTGAGATCTGAGCCACGATTCCACACTCGTCTGAAACACAAACACATGTTTTATATGTATAAAAGGATCGTTCACTTTCACTTCAGTACATTTGATACTTTCTACTACTAAAATCTGCATAAAATACTTTTTAATCTTTAATTCTCTCATTCATGCATTTATTTCCTCTCGAATCGACTACTGCAATAGTCTTCTCTATGGTCTACCCTCCAAAACTCAACAAACTCCAATACATCCAAAACTCTGCTGCCCGCCTCCTCACCCGCACCCGCTCCCGAGACCCGCCTCCTCACCCGCACCCGCTCACGAGACCCGCCTCCTCACCCGCACCCGCTCCCGAGACCCGCCTCCTCACCCGCACCCGCTCCCGAGACCCGCCCCCCCACCCGCACCCGCTCCCGAGACCCGCCTCCTCACCCGCACCCGCTCCCGAGACCCGCCTCCTCACCCGCACCCGCTCCCGAGACCCGCCTCCTCACCCGCACCCGCTCCCGAGACCCGCCTCCTCACCCGCACCCGCTCACGAGACCCGCCTCCTCACCCGCACCCGCTCCCGAGACCCGCCTCCTCACCCGCACCCGCTCTCGAGACCCGCCTCCTCACCCGCACCCGCTCCCGAGACCCGCCTCCTCACCCGCACCCGCTCTCGAGACCCGCCTCCTCACCCGCACCCGCTCCCGAGACCCGCCTCCTCACCCGCACCCGCTCTCGAGACCCGCCTCCTCACCCGCACCCGCTCTCGAGACCCGCCTCCTCACCCGCACCCGCTCTCGAGACCCGCCTCCTCACCCGCACCCGCTCTCGAGACCCGCCTCCTCACCCGCACCCGCTCACGAGACCCGCCTCCTCACCCGCACCCGCTCACGAGACCCGCCTCCTCACCCGCACCCGCTCCCGAGACCCGCCTCCTCACCCGCACCCGCTCTCGAGACCCGCCTCCTCACCCGCACCCGCTCCCGAGACCCGCCTCCTCACCCGCACCCGCTCCCGAGACCCGCCTCCTCACCCGCACCCGCTCCTGAGACCCGCCTCCTCACCCACAGGCGCTCTCGAAACCCGCCTCCTCACCCGCTCCCGAGACCCGCCTCCTCACCCGAGACCCGCCTCCTCACCCGCACCCGCTCCCGAGACCCGCCTCCTCACCCACACCTGAGACCCGCCTCCTCACCCACACCCGCTCTCGAGACCCGCCTCCTCACCCGCTCCCGAGACCCGCCTCCTCACCCGCTCCCGAGACCCGCCTCCGCACCTGCTCCCGAGACCCGCCTCCTCACCCACACGCGCTCCCGAGACCCGCCTCCTCACCCGCACCCGCTCTCGAGACCCGCCTCCTCACCCGCACCCGCTCCTGAGACCCGCCTCCTCACCCACAGGCGCTCTCGAAACCCGCCTCCTCACCCGCTCCCGAGACCCGCCTCCTCACCCGAGACCCGCCTCCTCACCCGCACCCGAGACCCGCCTCCTCACCCACACCCGAGACCCGCCTCCTCACCCACACCCGCTCCAGAGACCCGCCTCCTCACCCGCACCCGCTCCCGAGACCCGCCTCCTCACCCGCACCCGCTCCCGAGACCCGCCTCCGCACCTGCTCCCGAGACCCGCCTCCTCACCCGCACGCGCTCCCGAGACCCGCCTCCTCACCCGCAACCGCTCCCGAGACCCGCCTCCTCACCTGCTCCCGAGACCCGCCTCCTCACCCACACCCGCTCCCGAGACCCGCCTCCTCACCCACACCCGCTCCAGAGACCCGCCTCCTCACCCGCAACCGCTCCCGAGACCCGCCTCCGCACCCGCTCCCGAGACCCGCCTCCGCACCTGCTCCCGAGACCCGCCTCCTCACCCACACGCGCTCCCGAGACCCGCCTCCTCACCCGCAACCGCTCCCCGAGACCCGCCTCCTCACCCGCAACCGCTCCCGAGACCCGCCTCCTCACCCGCTCCCGAGACCCACCTCCTCACCCACACCCGCTCCCGAGACCCACCTCCTCACCCGCTCCCGAGACCCACCTCCTCACCCGCACCCGCTCCCTAGACCCGCCTCCTCACCCGCACCCGCTCCCGAGACCCGCCTCCTCACCCGCACCCGCTCCCGAGACCCGCCTCCTCACCCACTGCCGAGACCCGCCTCCCCACCCGCACCCGGGGCCTACACCCGCCTCCTCACCCGCACCCGCTCCCGAGGCGCGCCGCCTGACCCGCACCCGCTCCCCTGACCCGCCTCCTCACCCGCACCCGCTCCCGAGACCCGCCTCCTCACCCACACCCGCTCCCGAGACCCGCCTCCTCACCCGCACCCGCTCCCGAGACCCGCCTCCTCACCCACTCCCGAGACCCGCCTCCTCACCCGCTCCCCGTATTATTATTTATTAAATGTATTATTAATACTTTAATATTTTACTTGAATAGATTTTATATAATATATATATATATATATATATATATATATATATATATATATATATATATATATATTAGGGGTGTAAAGATTAACCGATTTGGATCGGTTATCGGTCTGTGACCTCTGCGATCTGAGTGTACCGATCAGCGGAGCCCGGATCGGTCCAAATTCACTACGAAAGGTCCGATGCACCGGATTTACAGCCAAGAATCGGTTTGCTAGCTCCTGAGCGGTCTCTGTCATGGCGCAGCAGCCGCTCTGTAGTGTCTGCGTTCTTTCGCGAACGGTGGGTGGTTCACTTACCTGGGGTTGAAGCTTATTGGCTGGTTAACTGCCAATCATGCGAGCGGGCGCGGGCTGTATGCGGAAGCGAGCACAAAATGTTTGCACTGTACAGCCGTGTCCCAATTCGCATTGTGCGGAGGGCGGGTTTCCCACCGCCTACGTCGTGTCTCGTCAGGAGATCTACTCTATCGGTAAGCTAAGATAAGTTTCCTTTTATTGAGCTGTTGTTTAAGTTAATTTGGTGCGCTACCGCTATTTATGGACATGGTTCATATGCGTGGTTAACTTTTGTGCCAGTGTTGTGTCGCGTTGATAAAACTTTCACTGTCGGTCTGATGTTTCACTGAGCTCAGTAGTCTGCATGGCAGCTATAGACCATAACAATGTATGATACTAGCGTTTTTATTTTCACGGTTAGTGGATTGAGTGATTTATTTAGACAACATTCATGTATTGGCAATGTATATTTGATTTGGGCTAAAATTGACTTGGCTAATTTACTTTTGTGTGGAAAATACAATGTATAATCAGAATTGGTGCATTTCTGTATTAAATACTTATGATTTGTGTGTATAGAAACATACTTCACACACACACAGATGATTTTTGTCTCAAAGGAGACTGAGGAAATGTTATGAGATGGAGAGAAAGTATTATTCAGTGTTAAGAGCTTTCTCTGATTTTCTTTTTTTTTGTTAAGAAAAGTTAATTACAGGCATAAAAAGACATGTTGGATTTAACATGCTAATGATTTCTATAACTGCCTAGTAATATCTATCTTCTTGTCAGTGATATGTTGCACTTTTATACAGTTACTGAAACTGTGACTGAAGCACTAATTCTGATTCATTCATATTTTTGCCTTTAATAGGCAACTTGCTTGTTTTATAACTACTTTTTTTATTTTTGATATCTACCTTATCTACCTTTGTACTGAATCGAAATTAACCGAACCGGATCGTATCGAATCGTATCGAATCGAATCGTACCGGATCGTTTACTAATTTTATGAATCGTCCCTGAATCGAATCGTAGCCTGTGAATCGAGATTCGAATCGAACCGTTTTGTGAGTGAAAGATTCACACCCCTAGTAAATATATATATTTATTTCTTCCTCTCACTCAGGTTTGGGTTTTTCTTTGCGTTTACCATTTTCTACATTTCAGATACAAACTGAAGTGTGGAATTATGGAGGAAAGAAAATGAAATCTCAAATATTTTAGATTCAAATCCTTAGAGGAGTAAACCAGGACTAAACTGGGACTAAAACCAGGACTAAACCAGGACTAAACCAGGACTAAACCAGGACTAAAACCAGGACTAAACCAGGACTAAACTGGGACTGGACCAGGACTAAACCAGGACTAAACCAGGACTGGACCAGGACTAAACCAGGACTAAACCAGGACTAAAACCAGGACTAAACCAGGACTAAACTGGGACTGGACCAGGACTAAACCAGGACTAAACTAGGACTAAACCAGGACTAAACCAGGACTGGACCAGGACTAATAAAAAGTGTCCAAAGTGGGACTACAGTGTGGTGTTTCTGTCGAACAACAGTTTGGACTCTGGTTTCATGTTGGACCTCAGACCTGGTCCTGACCTGGTCCTGACCTGAGGCCTGGTCCGGGTCCAGCTCGGCTCCGTTTACACATTCTTTTTTAAGCCTCGGAGTCGGAGCGTAACTGACCCTGTCAGGGGATCGGAAAACAACAAGTCCAAACTGTAGACTGTGGATATGAACCCACACAGGAAGTGAGCACGGGCACACTTCCGGCTCCAGGTCACTTTCTATTGAAAAACCATCACCTCTGTCAAACTGCTGCGGTCAGGATCGTCCTTTTGGTGTTACATGTTCGTTTTAACCAACTCCACATGATCCTGGGGCTTTTATTTCAGGACTTTTTTCAGTTTTAAAGCCTGAAAAAGCGGCTCGTATGAACTGCGAAACGAACTCGACCAAATAAACTTTTGTCCGGTTGACAATAATAATAATAATAATAATAAAAATGAAATAATGCATCCTTTCCTAACTTGCCAGAAGCGACAACTTTAGATACATTCTGGATATAAAAATTCACAAAAAGGGAGCCATTAGAGTCATTTACAATATTCTGTTGAATTTACAGTTTCCGTCTCTACTATAAAAATCAGAGTGGGAAAAGATCTGGGATTGAACATATCTGATGACCTATGGGGAGCCATCTTCTGTACATGTAGAGTGCACTCCTCTTCTATTTGTGCCACACACGGGCTTCTCCACTTTAAACTTCTTCATCGGTTGAACCTTTCTAAGGAAAAATCAGATCTGATACTGTGCAAAATAATCGTCACGACAACGCATCGCGATACTTTCACAATATACTGCATCGATTCTTGATGCCAAAAATCGGTTATTATTAATTAATTAATATTTAATATAAATAAATAAATTATTAGTTTATTTTTGTATAAATCCTCTGCACTTTTGTCTTTGTGAAAGGGTATTGTTTGTTATGATGGTCTCTACCTCCAAAATGGCAAATGTTTGAACATCATTTTTTGTTTTAGAAAAAATCCTCTGCACTTTTTTGTTATTGGT
This sequence comes from Paratrypauchen microcephalus, assembly GCA_036785185.1. Classification (NCBI taxonomy): domain Eukaryota; kingdom Metazoa; phylum Chordata; class Actinopteri; order Gobiiformes; family Gobiidae; genus Paratrypauchen; species Paratrypauchen microcephalus. Next base: position 56,083 of record JAVJIX010000374.1, read on the forward strand.
TTGGTTTATTTGTTTTTGTTATTCAATAAATTCAGTTCTGAATTGAGTTGATCAGAGTTCTGTATCAATTGAAGACACGACCCAGATACACAGACACTGATATTTAAGTTATCCTCTTTTTTTTGGTACATTTTCACTGAAGTATGTCGAATATATTGCAATGCATCGCAATAATTCAAGTATCGTGATGCATCGTGATAGTATCGCATCGTGGCATATGAATCGTGATTCCAATTGAATCGTGACTTCTTTGCCCCTACCTGATACTGGCTCACTTATACACACTTTTTGGTCCTGTCCTCATCTTAATACTTACTGGACATCAATATTCCAAATATTATCTGAGGCACATAAAATCAAAATTGCCTCCACTGACGGCGCTCTTCGGTGTGTCACCCCCCCGGTGTGTCACCCCCCCAGTGTGTCACCCCCCGGTGTGTCACCCCCCGGTGTGTCACCCCCCCGGTGTGTCACCCCCCGGTGTGTCACCCCCCGGTGTATCCACCACGGAGCACTGTTCTCCCGCGTTTTTATTTATTTATTTATTTATTATAAAATTATCTTTTTTTTAATTAAAAAAATTGTATCTTTTTTTTAAATTATTATAAAATTAGTATATTTTTTGTTTTTTAAATTATAAAATTAGTATCTTTTATTATAAAATTAGTATCTTTTTTTGTTTTTAATTATTATAAAATCAGTATCTTTTTAAAAAAAATATTTTTTTTATTTTATTATTATTATAAAATTAGTATATTTTTTTCCCATAGGGGGAAGGGGTTATTTCTGAAAAAAAATCTGCAAATATGTTACACATATGGTACACATACTTTGTAATTTGCTACTGAAATGTATAAATAAAATTATATTTAAAAAAATAAAAAATAAAAAAATAAAAAAATGTTGTTTTCTTACCAAATCCTAACGGCTGCCCCCCAATGCGCACCATCTTCCACAGCTCCCCGGACGCGCTGGTGAAAAGGACGTTATTGGGAAACCTGCCGGAGCAAACACAGGTGTGGTCTACTGACGGTCTGCGGACTTTAAAGGTCCCATGGCATGAAATTTTCACTTTCTGAGGTTTTTGAACGTTAATGTGAGCTCCCCTACCCTGTTTAGTTGCGAAATGTCTAAACTGAGCATTTGCGATCCTTTTCTGCGTTAGAAAAAATCAGAGCTCAAACGGGCGAGTTTGAACAAGGAAACTTATTGACGTCAGATGGAAAAAAGAAATGCAAATGCAGTTCCACCCCCGTCTGTCTGTACTCAGCGTCTCTGTAAATCACGCCCAGAGAGTTTGGACTGCGAATGCGCTAGGCAATGCGAAATGCGTTTTTTTATTTGCCTGGAGGCACGTCCGAGTGTTTCTAGGCTCGGAAGTCCTTTATCTGAGCCTCTGGACCTTTGAACAGCAGTGGTTTAATTTTATTTTCTGTGGAAATGTGTTTATTTTTCAATGGAACGCTTCAAATCTCTCCCCCCGTGCAAAAACACGGAAATGGATCAGAGCGCACAGCTGAGAGCGGAGAGTTTGGCCACGCCCCCACCCTCTACTATAGGCCAGCTCTTTTCTCCTCATTTGCATTCAAGCAACAACTCCCATGATGGAGTGTTCAGAGAGAGAAAAAATACTCTTTCTCATCTTATCTCTGTTTCTCATGCACTGAGTGTTGATTTTGAAGAAGGATTCATTTACAGTATTAGGGAACCATTAAGGCGCCATATAAAAGCATTAACAAGTACCATGTCATGGGATCTTTAAAAACACGGAGGAGCGTACCTGTGCGCCGTCTCCTCGTCCATCACCAGGGAGATGTACGAGGAGACTTTAAAAACACGGAGGAGCGTACCTGTGCGCCGTCTCCTCGTCCATCACCAGGGAGATGTACGAGGAGACTTTAAAAACACGGAGGAGCGTACCTGTGCGCCGTCTCCTCGTCCATCACCAGGGAGATGTACGAGGAGACTTTAAAAACACGGAGGAGCGTACCTGTGCGCCGTCTCCTCGTCCATCACCAGGGAGATGTACGAGGAGACTTTAAAAACACGGAGGAGCGTACCTGTGCGCCGTCTCCTCGTCCATCACCAGGGAGATGTACGAGGAGACTTTAAAAACACGGAGGAGCGTACCTGTGCGCCGTCTCCTCGTCCATCACCAGGGAGATGTACGAGGAGACTTTAAAAACACGGAGGAGCGTACCTGTGCGCCGTCTCCTCGTCCATCACCAGGGAGATGTACGAGGAGACTTTAAAAACACGGAGGAGCGTACCTGTGCGCCGTCTCCTCGTCCATCACCAGGGAGATGTATCCTTCGATCAGGGAGAAGGAGAAGAAGCGGATCCTGGAGGCGTCGTCCGGACACGCGCCGCCATCTTTAGGACTGACACAGACAGACTCATCACAAAGCAGCAACGCAACGGAGCACTTCCTGTATTACCAGGACTGAACCAGGACTGAACCAGGACTAAGCCAGGTCTAAACCGGGACTGAAGCAGGACTGAAGCAGGTCTAAACCAGGTCTAAACCGGGTCTAAACCGGGTCTAAACCGGGTCTAAACCGGGTCTAAACCGGGTCTAAACCGGGTCTAAACCGGGTCTAAACCGGGTCTAAACCGGGACTAAACCAGGTCTAAACCAGGACTAAACCGGGACTAAACCGGGACTAAACCAGGTCTAAACCGGGACTGAAGCAGGACTGAAGCAGGTCTAAACCGGGACTGAAGCAGGTCTAAACCAGGACTAAACCAGGACTAAACCGGGACTGAACCAGGTCTAAACCAGGACTAAACCAGGACTAAACCAGGACTAAACCAGGACTAAACCAGGACTAAACCAGGACTAAACCAGGTCTAAACCAGGACTAAACCAGATCTAAACCAGGACTAAACCAAGACTAAACCAGGTCTAAACCAGGACTAAACCAGGATTAAACCAGGATTAAACCAGGACTAAACCAGGACTAAACCAGGACTAAACCAAGACTAAACCAGGTCTAAACCAGGACTAAACCAGGTCTAAACCGGGACTGAAGCAGGACTGAAGCAGGTCTAAACCAGGTCTAAACCGGGACTGAACCAGGACTAAACCAGGACTAAACCGGGACTGAACCAGGACTAAACCAGGACTAAACCAGGTCTAAACCAGGACTAAACCAGGACTAAACCAGGACTAAACCAGGTCTAAACCAGGTCTAAACCAGGTCTAAACCAGGTCTAAACCAGGTCTAAACCGGGTCTAAACCGGGTCTAAACCGGGACTAAACCGGGACTAAACCGGGACTAAACCGGGACTGAACCAGGTCTAAACCAGGACTAAACCAGACCTCTGATCTGTCCTAAAGTCGTTTCTTCCTCAAACACCTGGAGTCGTGTTTGTTTCATTCACATGTTTCACACACAAACTGAAAACACTCTGTTCCACCTCATGATGTCATCATGTGGTGATACAGGAAGTGCTCCACTGTGTTTTTAAACTCCACACACTTTCACTAGAATCATTTGTCCGATTTCAGGTAGAAGGTGTACTGTGCTTCACGACATCACCAGGTGGAACATCTTGATCTTCTGGAGACGTCGTCCACAGACCGTGACGCCGCCCAGAGTCCCGCGCCGCCCAGAGTCCCGCGCCGCCCAGAGTCCCGCGCCGCCCAGAGTCCCGCGCCGCTCAAATGAAGCTCGTGATGTTCACGGTTACGGGAGCGAATCTGGAGACAGACTCCAGATATGGAAGAGGATTTTTTTGAGGTCCTGTAGAGCGGCTTCAGAAGAACATTTTCAAACCAAACTGAGCCGTCACAGAGGAGCCAATGGAAGTCCACGGGAGCCAGAGGGAGCCGGAAGAGCCGCCCTGATCACTTCCTGTTTGGAATGTGGCGGATAAAGCGTTCGCTACAGCGACACTTTCAGACAGACGCATTTTATATGACAACACCTTTAAAAGTCTGAAAACACTCATTTTAGTCCTGGTTTAGTCCCAGTCTAGTCCAGGTTTAGTCCAGCTTTAGTCCAGGTTTAGTCCCAATCTAGTCCAGCTTTAGTCCAGCTTTAGTCCAGCTTTAGTCCAGCTTTAGTCCAGCTTTAGTCCAGCTTTAGTCCTGCTTCAGTGGCTCTATGATGATTTTGGACAGTTCAGCAGGATCCCTGGGGGCCAATAAAATGGGTCAGAGGGCCGGATTTGACCCCTGGGCCGTAGTCTGGACAGGGGTCTCCAAACTTTCTCCTCCGGCGAGCGACTTTTACAAAACGAAAATGCCAGAGGGCTGCTCATTTCAGAGGTCGCAGGAAATGGGTACAGAAATCCCTCGGCGAGGTGAAGACCTACTGGTACCTCCCGACCACCTACTGGTACCTCCCGACCTCCTACTGGTACCTCCCAACCTCCTACTGGTACCTCCCAACCTCCTACTGGTACTGCTGGTACCTCCCGACCACCTACAGGTACCTCCCGACCACCTGCTGGTACCTCCCGACCTCCTACTGGTACCTCCCGACCACCTACTGGTACCTCCCAACCTCCTGCTGGTACCTCCCAACCTCCTACCGGTACCTCCCGACCTCCTACCGGTACCTCCCGACCTCCTGCTGGTACCTCCCAACCTCCTACTGGTACCTCCCGACCTCCTGCTGGTACCTCCCAACCTCCTGCTGGTACCTCCCAACCTCCTACTGGTACCTCCCGACCTCCTACTGGTACTGCTGGTACCTCCCGACCACCTACTGGTACCTCCCGACCACCTGCTGGTACCTCCCGACCACCTGCTGGTACCTCCCGACCACCTGCTGGTACCTGTACCTCCTGACCTACAGGTACCTCCTGACCTCCTACTGGTACCTGTACCTCCTGACCTACAGGTACCTCCCGACCACCTGCTGGTACCTCCCGACCTCCTACTGGTACCTCCCGACCTCCTGCTGGTACCTCCCAACCTCCTACTGGTACCTCCCGACCTCCTACTGGTACTGCTGGTACCTCCCGACCACCTACAGGTACCTCCCGACCACCTGCTGGTACCTCCCGACCACCTGCTGGTACCTCCCGACCTCCTACTGGTACCTCCCGACCACCTACAGGTACCTCCCGACCTACTGGTACCTGTACCTCCTGACCTACAGGTACCTCCCGACCACCTGCTGGTACCTCCCGACCACCTACTGGTACCTCCTGACCACCTACTGGTACCTCCCGACCACCTGCTGGTACCTCCCGACCACCTGCTGGTACCTCCCGACCACCTGCTGGTACCTCCCGACCACCTACTGGTGCTTCCTGACCTACTGATACCTCCCGACCACCTGCTGGTACCTCCCGACCACCTGCTGGTACCTCCCGACCACCTGCTGGTACCTCCCGACCACCTACTGGTGCTTCCTGACCTACTGATACCTCCCGACCACCTGCTGGTACCTCCTGACCTCCTACTGGTACCTGTACCTCCCGACCACCTGCTGGTACCTCCCACCACCTGCTTGTACCTCCCGACCACCTACAGGTACCTCCCGACCACCCGCAGGTACCTCCCGACCACCCGCAGGTACCTCCCGACCACCCGCAGGTACCTCCCGACCACCCGCTGGTACCTCCCGACCACCTGCTGGTACCTCCCGACCACCTGCTGGTACCTCCCGACCACCTGCTGGTACCTCCCGACCACCTGCTGGTACCTCCCGACCACCTGCTGGTACCTCCCGACCACCTACTGGTGCTTCCTGACCTACTGATACCTCCCGACCACCTGCAGGTACTTCCCGACCTACTGTTTGGAGACCCCTGGTGTAGACAGACGAATAATAAAGAGTTCCTCAAACGTGTGAATGAAACAAACACAGCTCCAGGTGTGTGTGAGGAGGAACATCATCAGAACCTGGTTTGAAGCGGGTCAGCGGTGAGTGGGCGGAGCGTGGTACCTTCCGGAGTAGAACATGAGGTCCATGAGCAGAGTGGCCACAGGGGGCAGCGTGTCGGGGTCCAGGCTGGTCACGCAGAACAGGTTCGAGGGGCTGGAGAGCGGGTGGATGATCGGCCGAGGAGCTGCAACCCAAAGAGGAGGTCAAACCCTGTGGTGGTCCTCAGCAGGTCCCTGGGGGTGTGAGGCTAACCGGAGGCTCTGCTCTGTCTGAAGATCTGAGACTTTAATCTGAGTTTTATTTTACCACGACACGACCAGACAGACCTGATCTGACATGAGGCCCCGATTCCACGTACACTGGTGTTTTTAAAAACGGAGACATTTCCCTTCGTTTGTACACATCTTTTACACGCAAACAGTAAAGTCGCCTCTGAAAACGAATCTTTCTAAAAACTCCGGTTTGGCGTTTGTAAAGTGAGATAAACAAGAGTTTTAGGAGCTGACGCACCAAAAGTGTGATTCTGATCGGCCTGCAGAACGTTCTCCTTCGTTTTCAGAGGCGAATTCGCCGTTGACGTGTAAAAGATGGGAACAAACGAAGGGAAATGTCTCCGTTTTTAAAAACACCAGTGTACATTTTCCTTATTTTGGAAAACAGAGGGAGAGAAATATTCGTTTCTCAACAAACCCGGCCACGTTTAAACTGGTTTAGACCTGGTTTAGACCTGGTTTAGACCTGGTTTAGTCCTGTAAAATGAAAATGTCTCTTTAAAATCACTTTTGTATTTTGCGTTTTCAGAGAATCTTTACACTTTTGTTCACGTGTGCCTTGTGTTGCTATGGTAACCGTACACATACATGTAGAACACCCCCAGAGCGTCAGTACGCTTTAGCAGACAGTGCAGTTCCTCAGGTTGTAGCAGTACCGAGTTTGGGTTTGTCGAAGCCGTTGGTGACGCCGAGGAGCGCGGCGGCGACCGTCTCTCCGTTGACCACACGGAACAGCGTGAACTCGGAGGACAGCGTGTGCATGACCATGGGCAGGTCGCGCTCCCGCACCTGACCAACAGGAGGCAGAGCAGAGGTGAGAGCGCGGCACTTTACCGTCGCATTTATGGTTACAACTGATCAATACGCCTGACTAGAGACCTTTTTCACAACAACAGAAGTCCCGTTAGGTCTGCAGAACTTCTGCTTAAAGGTTTTCTGTGGTTAAATGTGGAAATGTCTCCACCAGCTTCATAAATCTGCCCCTTCAGATGTGTCTGTGTTCCATGAAGATCTGTGGAACATCTGCTCCACAGGGACCTGAGGTGTGGAACATCTGCTCCACAGGGACCTGAGGTGTGGAACATCTGCTCCACAGGGACCTGAGGTGTGGAACATCTGCCCACAGGGACCTGAGGTGTGGAACATCTACTCCACAGGGACCTGAGGTGTGGAACATCTGCTCCACAGGGACCTGAGGTGTGGAACATCTGCTCCACAGGGACCTGAGGTGTGGAACATCTGCCCACAGGGACCTGAGGTGTGGAACATCTGCTCCACAGGTCGAGTCACTGTGGAGCAGATGTTCTACAGATCTTCATGGAACACAGACATGCCCGTGGGCTCTGTGGGTTCATTTTAATTTCTGGTTTAGTCCTGGTTTAGTCCTGGTTTAGTCCTGGTTTAGTCCTGGTTTTGTCCTGGTTTTGTCCTGGTTTAGTCCTGGTTTAGTCCTGGTTTAATCCTGGTTTAATCCTGGTTTAGTCATGGTTTGGTTTAGTCCTGGTTTAGTCCTGGTTTAGTTCTGGTTTAGTTCTGGTCTAGTCCTGGTCTAGTCCTGGTCTAGTCCTGGTCTAGTCCTGGTCTAGTCCTGGTCTAGTCCTGGTTTTGTTCTGGTTTTGTTCTGGTTTAGTTCTGGTTTAGTTCTGGTTTAGTTCTGGTCTAGTCCTGGTCTAGTCCTGGTCTAGTCCTGGTCTAGTCCTGGTCTAGTCCTGGTTTTGTCCTGGTTTTGTCCTGGTTTTGTCCTGATTTAGTCATGGTTTAGTCCTGGTTTAGTCCTGGTTTAGTCATGGTTTAGTCATGGTTTAGTCATGGTTTAGTCATGGTTTAGTCCCGGTTTAGTCCCGGTTTAGTCCCGGTTTAGTCCCGGTTTAGTCCTCGTGGTCCTGATCCCAAAGCCTCCCTGAGTTGTAGGCGTACCCCTTCGTTTCAAGTCTGAGTATGTATGAATGTTTCAAGGGGTATGTAGCCCGAGGTCGTGGCCTGAGGGGCAGGGGTAAGACAGAGGGGTAAGACATAGGGGTGAGACGGAGGGATAAGACGGAGGGGTAAGACGGAGGGGTAAGACAGAGGGGTAAGACAGAGGGGTAAGACGGAGGGGTGAGACGGAGGGGTGAGACGGAGGGATAAGACGGAGAGGTAAGACGGAGAGGTAAGACAGAGGGGTAAGACAGAGGGGTAAGACAGAGGGGTAAGACAGAGGGGTAAGACGGAGGGGTGAGACGGAGGAGTAAGACAGAGGGGTAAGACAGAGGGGTAAGACAGAGGGGTAAGACAGAGGGGTAAGACAGAGGGGTAAGACAGAGGGGTAAGACGGAGGGGACGGTGTGAGTGCAGAGACTCACCAGGATGTAGTCCGTCTGGTACGTGGACAACATGAACACGGAGATGTTGTGGTCGGCGAGCGGCGCGATGACCGATTTGGCGATTTTGGTGACTCCGATGGGCTGAGAGCTGGACGCGTTCCCGCCCCCGGACACGACGTTCAGCGCCAACCACGTGGCATCGGCGACGCTCATGTGCTCCGTCTGCGGCAGCTCTGAGGACACCAACAAACACCAGTCACAACCAGGACTAAACCAGGACTAGACCAGGACTAGACCAGGACTAGACCAGGACTAGACCAGGACTAGACCAGGACTGGACCAGGACTAGACCAGGACTAGACCAGGACTAGACCAGGACTAGACCAGGACTAGACCAGAACTAAACCAGAACTAAACCAGGACTAAACCAGGACTAAACCAGGACTAGACCAGGACTAGACCAGGACTAGACCAGGACTAGACCAGGACTAGACCAGGACTGGACCAGGACTGAACCAGGGCTAAACCAGGGCTAAACCAGGGCTAAACCAGGGCTAAACCAGGGCTAGACCAGGACTAGACCAGGACTAGACCAGGACTAGACCAGGACTAGACCAGGACTAGACCAGGACTAGACCAGGACTAGACCAGGACTGGACCAGGACTGGACCAGGACTGGACCAGGACTGGACCAGGACTGGACCAGGACTGGACCAGGACTAGACCAGGACTGGACCAGGACTGGACCAGGACTGGACCAGGACTGAACCAGGACTGGACCAGGACTGAACCAGGGCTGGACCAGGGCTAGACCAGGACTAGACCAGGACTGGACCAGGACTGGACCAGGACTGGACCAGGACTAGACCAGGACTAGACCAGGACTGGACCAGGACTGGACCAGGACTGGACCAGGACTGGACCAGGACTAGACCAGGACTGGACCAGGACTGGACCAGGACTGGACCAGGACTGAACCAGGACTGGACCAGGACTGGACCAGGACTGGACCAGGACTGGACCAGGACTGGACCAGGACTGGACCAGGACTGAACCAGGACTGAACCAGGACTGAACCAGGACTGAACCAGGACTGAACCAGGGCTAGACCAGGACTGAACCAGGGCTAGACCAGGACTAAACCAGGGCTAGACCAGGACTAAACCAGGACTAGACCAGGACTAGACCAGGACTAAACCAGGACTAGACCAGGACTAGACCAGGACTAAACCAGAACAAAACCAGGACTGAACCAGGACTAGACCAGGACTAGACCAGGACTAGACCAGGACTAAACCAGGGCTAAACCAGGACTAAACCAGGACTAAACCAGGTCTGAACCAGGTCTGAACCAGGGTTTAAAAACTGAACCTGTGATTGAATAAATGTAAAGTCGAGCTGTTTAATGTCACAATGCGGAACATTTCAGGCAGAACAGTGACGTCTCCATGGAAACAAGCAGGTGACGGACCCTCCACCAGAAAAGTTACACAGTGCAGCTTTAAGTAAGGGACTGTGAACATAAACATGAATCCCTGCGCTCAGTTCAGACTCGTGGTGGACTTTCGGTGTGGACGGCGTCCTGCTGCCCCGGGGCCGTTGCCGTGGAGACGTGTGGTGATTACATAAGGCGCAGGTAGGAGGCGGACGGGCCGGGGACAGTGCAAACACCAGAGTAGGTCAGCCGCGGTTGTCCGGCAGCAGAGGAGAGCACTTTGAGCACTGATTTTTACCGTCTTAGAAGTGTAAAAAAAAAAAACCCAACAACATTTGAAACAGCAAAACTAACAACTAGCATGCTAACGTGCACTTCCTGATTATCCGATAGTTCAGCTCAAATACGTGGAACAAAAACGTAAAATTTGTCAGTATTTTTAGTTAAATATTCATAATACAATGAGCTCACACACCACTAGGGATGCACGATATATCGGCATTAACATCGGTATTGGCCGATATTGCAAAAATTAAAAAAAAAAAATTTTTTTTTTAACATATCGTATCGGCCCGATGTGTAAAAGTGGGCCGATATTAACGACCGATATTTGTCAGTACAGTAATCCCTCAAATTAACCTTTTCTCACATTTCTCTCTCGTTTAAACACTCAAACTTTCGTAGATTTTCAACAGAATGTATTAAAGGTCCAGTGTGTAGGATGGTGGCGCATTGGTGGATTGTGGGTATTGCAATTCCTGTCCTAGCTACGGCAGACCTCGAGGGTCACCCGGGCGCACCGTAACGCAGACAGCTCGGCGTGCCCGGAGGTGGGTTCCGCCTAGGGTGACCACCGGCATGAAACAGGAAAGGAGGACACTTGTGTCCAAAAAGGAGGACAAAGGCCCTAAAGTGAGGACACCTTGTTTTTGTTGTGTTTCCCTGGGGGGAGGGGGGGGGGGGGGGTTGGAATGCTGGATATTCTACAGTAAGTAAGTAAATTTTATTTATATAGCACATTTAAAAACAGTGAGAACTGGCCAAAGTGCTGTACAATGTCAAAAACAGGGATGAAAGTGGCCAATCATGAAAAAAGCGGAAAGTCACGCCGCCCCCCCCCCCCCCCCCGGGAAAAAAAAAAAAATTCTGGGGGGGGGGGGGGGGGGACTTTAATAAATAGCAATAAAACGCATTTATTAAACAATTGTAGTGTTTTTTTATTTGAAAGTTGATATCAAAACACGGCACTGACCCCGATTTTGCGACATCAAAGTCTGATAACGAGCCGAGAGAGCGCACTCGCGGCGCAGCTCGGGACGTGCGGTGTCCGCAGCACCAGAAGAGCACACAAGCTCACGCGGCCCCGCACACATGTACAAGTTTAATACGAGACATGTACTTTTGTTTCTGAATACGGGACGATTACATTTTTCAACGGACGGTTGGCAACCCTAAACACAATTATACATATATAATACACACCCAAAATTTCCAACGTATTTGGAAAAAAAAAAAAAAAAAAATTACCACGCGGCTAAAAAAAAAGCGGAGATCCGCTAAAAAGCGGAACTCTTTCATCCCTGCAAAAAGCTAAAAATAATAATAAATAAATTGGCAGCATAAAATACATAAGAACATTTGACATGGCAGAAGTAAACATAAGATGAAATAAAAGAAAGGATAAAAGAGATAAAAGAGCTAAGAGGCAAAGGCCACAGTGTACAAATGATTTTTAGCTTGGATTTAAAAGTAGTGTCACCATGTCCAGCGTTTACTCTAAGCTGCGCACTGCTCGCACATTCTCAGCGCACAAGAAAACTTATGCAGCGCACTGTAAACCAGGGATGAAAGAGCTTTTAGCGGATCTACGCTTTTTATTCAGCCGCTGGGTCATTTCAAACTTCTTTCCACCATGAAAACCCCCACCTGTTCACTCGACCCCATCCCCTCTGCACTCATCAAAGACTGCCTTCCAATCATCTCTCCTCTAATAACAACAATCATCAACTCCTCACTTACCACTGGTTCTGTCCCGCAGTCTCTCAAGCTGGCTGCCATCACCCCTATCCTAAAAAAACCCGGCCTTGACCCCGACAACTTTGCAAATTTCCGCCCCATTTCAAACCTTCCATATCTGTCCAAAATCCTGGAACAAGTCATAGCCACCCAACTCAAAGCCCATCTCAAATCCAATAGTCTGTTTGAACCATTCCAGTCTGGTTTCCGTCCACAACACAGTACAGAAACAGCCCTTCTCAAAGTCACCAACGATCTCCTCCTCTCCTCTGACTCCGGCAAATTCAGTATCCTCATCCTCCTGGACCTTTCAGCAGCATTTGACACTATCAGCCACTCCATCCTCCTCTCCCGTCTCAAGAACCATTTCAACATCACCGGCTCAGCACTATTCTGGATCAACTCCTACCTCACCAACCGTCAACAATTCATCCACATCAACAACTGCTCCTCCGCCACTGCTCCCCTACTGCAAGGCGTCCCCCAAGGTTCGGTGCTTGGTCCCCTCCTGTTCATCCTCTACCTCCTCCCCCTTGGTACCATCATTCGCCGCCACGGCCTCTATTTCCACTGCTATGCTGACGATATTCAACTTTACATAACCACCAAATCCATCAACTCCACAACTCACTCTTCCCTCACCCACTGCCTCTCTGAAATCAAAACTTGGATGCAACACAATTTCCTACAACTAAACTGTGACAAAACCGACTTAATCATTATTGGCCCCAAAAACATCACCAAATCCACTCAAGACTTCAGCCTGACCATAGACAACACAACCCTCACTCCATCCCCACTCATCCGAAACCTTGGCATTCTTTTTGACACCACACTCTCATACCAACAACACATAAACTACATAACCCGGACTGCTTTCTTCCATCTCAAAAACATTGCACGACTCCGCCCATCCCTTTCTTTCTCTGCTGCCGAAACACTCATCCATGCATTCATCACCTCTCGAATCGACTACTGCAATAGCCTTTTCTATGGTCTACCCTCCAAAACTCTCAATAAACTCCAATACATTCAAAACTCTGCTGCCCGCCTCCTCACCCACACCCGCTCCCGAGACCACATCACTCCTGTCCTCCAAAACCTCCACTGGCTCCCCATCCCTCAGCGTATCCAATTCAAAGTCCTCCTCATGACCTACAAAGCCCTCCATAACCTGGCCCCATCATACCTCTCTGACCTTCTGCACCTCCACACCCCATCCCGCTCCCTCCGTTCCTCCGACACCAACCTCCTGTCCCTCCCCTACAGGACCAAGCTCCGAACCTGGGGTGACAGAGCCTTCTCCATTGCTGCCCCCACCCTCTGGAACTCACTCCCACAACCTCTCCGTGACTGCTCTGACCTCCCCACCTTCAAAAAATTGCTCAAGACTCACCTTTTTAAAACTGCTTTTAATGTTTCTTAATGTTTAATGTTTTTCTGATTGTTTATTGTTTTGTTACTTGTTTTATTACTGATTTTACCTCTTGTACAGCGTCTTTGAGTGTCTTGAAAAGCGCTTTATAAATAAAATGTATTATTATTATTATTATTATTATTATTATTTTTTTTTTATATCTGCAAAGTGCAAGCTGCGGGAGGGGGGGGTGCATTTCGGATGTCGCGCACAGGGCTCCAAGGAGTTAGTGTGTTTGCTCAGACACATTAAAATTAGGGGGAACATTGGTCATGTCCCAATTCCAAGTATTACTAGTCGCAGTAGAATAATATTTTTGTCTTTAGGGAACAAGGAGCAGACCACCCGATCCCCGGACTGCACTCAGGGCTCAGCGAGTATGCACCGCCTCGACTGCAGGCGAGGGAACTGGACCGCGGAGGTCGGTCTGAACCCGGGGTGCGACAAAGCCCCAGCCGCGGTAGGTACTATGTCCTTCTTCTTTTCCTCTTAGATGAAGGTGCTTGCTCCTGTGATGTATGTGCGGAGTAAGTGTGATCCGGCAACATGCTTGTCGTTGTTTATCCAAACTAGGGATGGGCATAATTAATTGACTGACCGATAATTGATCATTAAGAATTTCACCGAGCAAGTTCATTTTCGTCGACAAACCGATTTAAAAAAACAAAACAAAAAACAGTCGCCTCAGTTGGCGCGCCTCAGTTGATATATGCGAGCTTCCGTAGGTCAATCGCCAAAACATGAAGAGGTCACGGCGAAGTGTTGTGTGGGACCACTTTCATTTAGAAAATGACCAAGCGCACTGCAAGCACTGCAATGCAGCATACAAATATACCTCATCGACAACACAAATGATTTATCATTTGAACACCGCGCATCCAAGTCTGGTAAAAGAAGGTGGCGGCGGTTCATCATCTCTATCACAGGCTAGCCTGGACTCTGCGCTAGCACAGACCAGGAGGAGCTGCAGAGAAGGTCACCGAACTGATAGTGAAGATGATCGAAACAGACATGCTCCCCATCAGTGCCGTGGAGGGCAAAGGTTTTCACGACTTAATAAAATATTGCTGCAGATACGGCTGGGTTGTGTGGAGGAGGTAGGACAGAGACAGCGGGCTAGCAGCGGTTAGCTCGGATCCCAAAGCGGCTAACTCCGAGCGCGCTAGCAGAGGCTGCAGGATGCGTGTGGCCTCGCTTTAATCCACCTCTACGCATGTTGATTTGCAGATTTACTTTCCCGTGGAGAAGCGCCTGTTCCCACAGCCTCGGCAGACATAGTAAAAGCGACACACATGAGTGAATGGTTGTTGTCTTTTTAATACAAAATATGTTAACGATTAACCGATTATTACTCATTAATTCTCCCGATAATCGACAAAGAAAACTTCACCGAATGCCCATCCCTAATCCAAACGCGTACTATCTCGTTGTGTGAAAACCACGAGCCTTGCCGAAGGCAGAGCCCAAATGTCCTTCTGCGGCTCTCGTAGTTAAAATGGCTGCCTCTGCATGGGGAAGATCCCATGAAGTCCAAAAGAATACTTTGATTTCATGATGGAAGTGAAAAGGCTTAGAAAACACTGTATTTTTGAATGGGTATCTTCAATTTCAGTAATTAACGGGAAAAATCTTACACACCGTCCCTTTAATAGTGAAGCGTGGGGGGGGGGGTAGGTGTGCGTTTGATGGGGGCCAACTTCACACAGGTCAAAGCAGATGACGACGGCATCGTGTGAGATCTATTCTTTTATGCTTGAAGTGTTCTTCATATCTAGTGGCTATAGGTTATAAAAGGCTGTAAACTAACTTGGGGTGTGAGACCCTTCCTGTGGGTTGTATACACAGGGTGCTGTAAACAGCTAATGCTACATTTACTGTGGGGTTGTGTTGCGACAATTGTTGTCTGATTGGCTGACCTCACTATTGGACACTCTGCATAGTTAAACTATTCTCTGATAGGGTAGCTGCTGCTGATGTCATAAATATTCAACAGTGTACTGTATTTAAAGACAGCCCCTTGTGGTGTGTGTGTGTGTGTGTGTGTGATCTGACCCCACTGGGGAGGTCCCTCTTCACGTCTCTCTGCTAAGCTGCAACATGGATGCTGAAGATGCCCGATGTCACCATTTTGTTTGTATTCTGCCATTTTTACATTAAAATGCTGAATAACCTCAATTTCGACTAATGCCTTCCTTCAGACCGCCTTCTGACCCATTTTTTGAAACTGACAATCGCGACATCATCGTTTTTCAGGAGCTGCGTTTTGCTCGTCCACACGACAAGGCGACCCCCCGGCGTTCTCAGATTCCTCCACTCTGGAACCCCAAAACGCCGGCGCCGTGTGGACGAAAGGCCAAAACGAATACAAACTTCTCCAGGACTGAACCAGGACTAGACCAGTTCTAAACCAGGACTAAACCAGGACTGAACCAGGACTAACAGTCACATTACTCCAGATACAAAATAAATAACTTTATTTCAAAATGTTTTAGTGCAAATTCAAACGACAAATTCACAGATTTTCTTCTGCACATGGAGCTGTAATTATTTCTTTATATCTTTGTTTAAACATTTTCATATTTGGGCGTTTTTCGAGTTCCAGATTTTGACCCCACAAATTGAAAAACAAACATTTTTTTTTTTCTGTTTTTTTTTTTAAGACTATAAAAATCACATTTTCACAACCACTTTTCTGGTGGTCCATCAGACGCTTTTCTCTGTGGAGATGTTGTTGCTTTGTCTGGAATGTTCCACAGTACGACATTAAACCCTTCCATCTCCATGGAGACCAAACCAGACCAGGTCCCAGGTCAGATCTGTGGAGAGGCGACCCCGCTCACAGTCAGAATGTTTGTTTTTCTATGGATTTTTTAGGTTACGAATACAAACTTCTCCGTTCCCAATGAAAAACATTGTGGTGTGGACGGGCCCTTAAAGGAAAAGTAACGTTTTTTACAATCTGAGCCTTATTTCGGTAATAAAACAAGTTGTTTTACTCACCCATAGCACTTTGGTGTCATATGGAGCATTTCCGGAGATGTTTTAGATTTGCGATCTCCATAATGTGAGTTCTCGGGGCACATGTTTGTGGTCTCCAAATAACAAACTTTAGCACTTTTCAAATCATAGAAGCTCGATGTCTTAGTCTACGATTTCGTGTGGTCAAAAGTGGCCTGTAATCCGAGATTTAGCCATAGTTTCGAGTAGATGAGGAGGCCAGTGCGCATGTGCGGACTGTGCTCTCAGCTCCCGGGAACGCAAAGCTGTAAACTATGGCTAAATCTGGGATTACAGGCCACTTTTGACTCAAACGAAATCGCAGACTAAGACATTGAGCTTCTATGATTTGAAAAGTGCTAAAGTTTGTGTTATTTGGAGACCGCACGGGGCATATTACATGCTCGGGGAATATATTATATGCCCCGAGCTATGGCTAGAAGTTGCGCTAGGCTAACGCTAATCTAAAACCTCTCTGGAAGTGCTCCATATGACACCAAAGTGCTATGGGTGAGTAAAACAACTTGTTTTATTACCAAAATAAGGCTCAGATTGTAAAAAAACGTTACTTTTCCTTTAAGCCGTCCCCGGTGGATCCGGCTGGAACGCGCTCACCTTTGAAGCCCTCTTCGTCCACGATGATGGTGTAGTCCTCGGGCGTCTCCGTCAGGCTGAAGAACTTACACCTGCGACAAACACACGCTCGGGTTACAGGGGGTGTCCTACATGCACGTCTACGGTCCAGCAGAAGATCTCCTGGACCTCCCGCGGTCGGTCCCGGACCTCCCGCGGTCGGTCCCGGACCTCCCGCGGTCCGTCCCGGACCTCCCGCGGTCAGTCCCGGACCTCCCGCGGTCAGTCCCGGACCTCCCGCGGTCAGTCCCGGACCTCCCGCGGTCGGTCCCAACGCTCCTGTTCGGAATCCCACTGAGAATTCCACATTTCTGATCCGATAAAAATATATTTGAGGAATTAAAATATCCCATATGACGCCTTTTTATATTTAATTTATGATACTGTTTCTAAACCAGGACTAGACCAGGACTAGGCCAGGACTAGACCAGGACTAGACCAGCACTGAACCAGGACTAGGCCAGGACTAGGCCAGGACTAGGCCAGGACTGAACCAAGACTAAACCAGGACTAAACCAGGACTAGGCCAGGACTAAACCAGGACTAGGCCAGGACTAGGCCAGGACTAGGCCAGGACTAGGCCAGGACTAGGCCAGGACTAGGCCAGGACTAGACCAGGACTAGACCAGGACTAGGCCAGGACTAGGCCAGGACTAGGCCAGGACTGAACCAAGACTAAACCAAGACTAAACCAGGACTAAACCAGGACTAGGCCAGGACTAGACCAGGACTAGACCAGGACTAGGCCAGGATTGAACCAGGACTGAACCAGGACTGAACCAGGACTGAACCAGGACTAGGCCAGGACTAAACCAGGACTAAACCAGGACTAAACCAGGACTGGACCAGGACTGGACCAGGACTGGACCAGGACTGGACCAGGACTAGGCCAGGACTAGGCCAGGACTAGGCCAGGACTAGACCAGGACTGGACCAGGACTGGGCCAGGACTAGGCCAGGACTGGACCAGGTTTAAAGGGTCAGGAAAAAGTGCGTAAAGTTTCTCATGTCACATTCTGGATGTTTTTTAAACTCTTCTTCCTGTATTTTTGTTCTTTTATTTCACGTCACTGATGTTAAACTTCACAGTGTTTTTGTGTGTGTGTTTGTATGTTTTGTGTTTTAGTGTTTAGTGTTTTAAAGTGCCAGAGTTGTACACTTCTTCTCTCCAGGCTTCACCTCACAGTTTGTTTTTCTAACCCGGAGCACTGCTGAGACTGGACTCCGGCCCGCCCCCCGTGACCCCTGACCCCTGACCCCGGACCCCGGTACCTGGTCCTGGACGACAGGAAGGCCAGTTTGATGAGTCCGTGCGTGCAGACCTGGATGCCCTCCCGCTCGATGCTCGCCACTTTCAGCCTGTGCTCCAGAATGTGCAGCTCCATCGTTTCCGTCTGCGCATTTGACGCTCGGAGTGACGCACGGGGGTTCAAAGCGGGCGGACGGGCGGAGGGACGGGTGGAGGGGCCGGGTGGAGGTGGAGGTACCGGGCGGAGGAGCGGAGGCCGCGGTGGAGGGAGAAAAGCCCCGTGGACCGAACGGGACCTGCGGCTGTCAACAGCGGAAGCGCCGCGCTCCTGCCCCGGACCTTCACAATAAAAGCACGGGCTCCAGCGGAAGCACCCGGACCTTCACAATAAAAGCACGGGCTCCAGCGGAAGCACCCGGACCTTCACAATAAAAGCACGGGCTCCAGCGGAAGCACCCGGACCTTCACAATAAAAGCACGGGCTCCAGCGGAAGCACCCGGACCTTCACAATAAAAGCACAGCGACCGCGTGCTTTTATTTTTGATGGACTTTAAAAGTTTATTGATCCACAAGGGAAATTATTTACTATACAAATTAATATAATATATAAATACATAAATAAATAAAATCAATTTAAAATAATAAATTAATAATAATAAAATAAAATAAAAAAAAATTACGGAAGTCGACAGAGGCCATATTCATAAGCAATATTTTTTCTTCCTTGTTTTCAAGATAATTAATTCACGCTCTCGAGAAAACAAAACAATTATTCTGTGATCTCGAGACAACAACTGAAACGTCGACCTCCACGTTGTGTCGGGGCTATTTCTCATTCTGAATAGACGCGTTTTTGGTCATTAGAATGTCTGGAATAATAATCGATCAGCTGATAAGGCAATATTTTGACAGGGGTTGTTGACACAGGGGGAGATTGCATTACGTCTTTTAATTCGGGATAATTTCAGGATTAGTCTGCGGCACCTCCGCAGAAGACTGGCCCGGCTTCGTCTTTACCGACGGAGATACGGTGTTTTCTCGAGATCTCTGAGTTAATTTTCTCGTCATTAAGGTGGAAAATAATCATTACGAACATGGGCTCTGTCGGCTTCCATAAAAACTTTATTGATCCACAAAGGAAATTATTATATAAATTAATATAAATAAAAAAATAAAAAAAATACATTTAAAATAATAAAATAATAATAAATAAATCATGATAAAATAAAATAAATAAGATAAGACTTTATTGATCTCACACAGGAGAAATTTACTTGTCACAGTAGCTCCAGGTAGGGACAGTTTGAACAAGAAGACAAGTGCATGCAGCAAGAATGGCATAAAGATAGGTAATAATAATAATAAAAAATAAGTAATAAATCGAATAATAATAATAGCAGTAATAATAATAATTAATAAAAAAAAAATATTGAAGAGTATTGAAAAATTGGAAAAATGATATTGCACGATAGGAGTATTGAAAAGATAAATAACTATAACAGAGGGGAACAAAAAATAGATGGAATAGCAAAAAAAAAAAAAAGGACAAGAGACCGGAGTCAAATGAGACATAATTATAAAAAAATAATCCTAATTTTTAAAAGTATATGTACAAATCAGAATAAAATAGAAAAATAAGTAATAAAATACAAAATAAATAAAATAAAATAAGTAATAACATATCAAATCCCAGCTGTATACAGTTGTAGGGAGTATTATCTGTGACATAAGGGTGAGTTGTTGTACAGCTCTATGGAGTATGGTATGAATAAAATAAAATAAAAATATAAATCTCCAGTGTGCACCAGGTCACTGGATTGTGTTGTTTTTAATTTAGTTTGTATTGTGATAAAAAGAAAACCCTTTGGTCTGCACACAGTTGTTTGTTTGTATTTGTGTCTGTTCTAAAAGTGAAAAAGTAAATCAAGTATAACAAAAAATTAAAACTTCAAATTTAGAGGGCCAAAACAAACTATTCTCTGATCTGTCCTAATGTCGTTTCATTGTAAGTACAAGTCCCGCCTCCTGCATTTGACCCAGTGTACACAGCAGTTGGTCAAAATAGAACTTCTGATTTCTTTAGAGCAACAGTGTGTGCCATTTTTCATTTTATTTCTTTTTATAATGACAAGAAACAAACCATTTTAAAACAGTTTTAAACCGTTCGAGTCCCAACGATGTCGTCCTTGTGTCATTAGGAGTTATCACACGGCCTCAGCTGTGATTGTAAAACTTTTCCTGAAAAAGTACAAACGTCAGAATGCTTCTTGGTGCTTTTATTGTGAAAGGGAGCTGCCGGACAGGATGTGCTCAGTGTGCGCTCCTCTGTTTGAGACGCACTCACTTCCAAACAAACAAACTGCCAATCAAACCAAAGGGGGCGGGCTCTGCAGCACAGCAAGGCACTATGGGAAATGTAGTTGCTGCATTTCAGAACCAAAACACCAGACGGGGAGGGCGATGAACACCTGATGACTTGCCTGAAAATCCACCTGAACACTTACCGAACCCTGCGAGCCCGTCGTCCAACAAAGATCCTCCCGTTGTTGACGACTATGATCCCAGAGACGATGAAAATCCTGAAATTGATTTGACCGAACCACAAAACTTGAATGACTTGCTAAACGTACCTGACATTGGACCAAATCTAAGATATTCAACCCGTCACAGATCACCTCCAAAACGACTTAACTATGCATCCTTAGGCTCTCCACGTGGAGGAGCAGCGACTCCACTCCGAGCTCCTCCCGTGTGACTGAGCTTTTCACCCTATCTCTAAGGGAGCGTCCAGCCACTCTGTGGAGGAAACTCATTTCGGCCGCTTGTATCGGCGATCTCGTCCTTTCGGTCATTACCCAGAGCTCATGACCATAGGTGAGGGGAGGAACGGAGATCGACGGTAAATCGAGAGCTTTGCCTTTCGGCTCAGCTCCCTCTTCACCACAACGGTCCGGTACAGCGACCGCATCTCCCACTGCGTGCACATGGACGAGTGTAATCCGACTGCAAATGGTTTGGGATCATATCGGATTCATGTGCACAGGCTAAGGATCGTATAGGGATTGGTTTCCCGAATCCGATTGGAACCCCTGGCTTAGGCCGATAGTAATCCGCTTGGTGCCGCCTTGTGCACGATATCGGATCGGATTGGCGTACTGCGCATGCGGGAATTTTCGCCAGGGATTTCATCCGGAAGTGGCAGGAGGCGCCGACGCCATCATAAGTAACGATTGTTGCCGGAAAAGTCCGACGAAATCATGGCTGCTAAGAAAGAATGCACAACACGTACACCAACGCTGCTCCGTCAAAATCCTCAAGCGCCATCTTTGTAAACCGCCACATAGTTTGTTGTGTTTTTATTGAAGTAGTTGGACGACAGCGCCACATAGCGTAGCAGAGCCGGCCAAGTCGCTGACCATTATCCGATTACACGAGCATCATGTGCACTTGGATCTAAGGACAGACCACCCGCCGAGTAACGGGATCGGATTTGGAGAAACCAATCCAATCCTACCATGTGACCACAGTGATTGCCGACGCTGCACCGATCCGCCTGTCGATCTCACGCTCCATCCTCCCCTCAATCGTGAACAAGACCCCGACATACTTGAACTCCTCCACCTGAGGCAGGGACTCTCCACCACCCGGAGAGGGCTCCACCTTTTTCCAGCCAAGAACCAAGAACCATGGCCCTGATTTTGGAGGAGCTGATCCCTTATCCCAGCCTCTTCAGCCTCTTCAGACTCAGCTGCAAACCGCCCCAGTGGAGTCGGGTACTCACTGCAGCACAGAACATATTTACCATGTCACCGTGTCACCTTTGAGTGTTTTGTTCATATTTAGATTGTTTAGTGTCACTTTCATTTTTGAAAGAGGAGTTCCACTTCTGCTTCGTAGGCTTGTGGGCGGAGCCTTGTACAGAATTGTACTGTTGCTTGCAGACGGAGGATTTGAATAGGGCCCAGGAGAGATCACTAGATTACTCAAACATGCATGGATGACATCTCACAGCTCTTCAGGCATGTTTTTGTTGTACATTTTGCCAAATACCACCACATTAAGGAAGAATATTTACTCAGAACATTTGTAAAATATGATTTATTGCTAAAGAAACAAATAATGACAAAAACAACGTGATGAAACTTTTGCAGTCTTTCAAATATCAGAACTATACTTAAGGTGGCACAAAGACTGAAACGTGTTTATTGGTAATCAGAGCAAATCAAAAGGAAACGGGATCGCTATGACAACGGTGATGTCACAGAAGCTCTTTAAACTCTGGACAAATTAAAGGCAAGAGGTGCATCAAGGGCACAGACGGGGCTGTGGTGCACAAATACTTCCAATTCTTCCATCCATTTGTCTAAGCAGGGACGCCCAGACTTCCTTCACCCCGGACACTTCCTCCACCTCCTCCGGGGGGACCCCAAGGTGTTCCCAGGCCAGCCGGGAGACATAGTCCCTCCAGCGTGTCCTGGGTCTTCCCCGGGGCCTCCTCCCGGTGGGACGTGCACAGAACACCTCCCGAGGGAGGCGTCCAGGAGGCGTCCGGAACAGACGCTCGAGCCTCCTCAGCTGCTCCTCTCCACGTGGAGGAGCGGCGGCTCTACTCCGAGCTCCTCCCGTGTGACTGAGCTCCTCACTCTATCTCTAAGGGAGCGTCCAGCCACTCTGTGGAGGAAACTCATTTCGGCCGCTTGTATCCGCGATCTCGTCCTTTCGGTCATTCCCCAGAGCTCATGACCATAGGTGAGGGGAGGAACGTAGATCGACGGTAAATCGAGAGCTTTGCCTTTCGGCTCAGCTCCCTCTTCACCACAACGGTCCGGTACAGCGACCGCATCACTGCCGACGCCGCACCGATCCACCTGTCAATCTCACGCTCCATCCTCCCCTCACTCGAGAACAAGACCCCGACATACTGGAACTCCTCCTCCTGAGGCAGGGACTCTCCACAACCCGGAGAGGGCGAGACACCTTTTTACCATCGAGAACCCTCCTGACCTCGGATTTGGAGGAGCTGATCCTCACACAGATGGTTTTAGATCAGACCAAGTTCCAGGTCAGATCTGTGGAGAGGCGACCCCGCTCACAGTCAGAATGGGCGTTCGACGGACCCTCCACCAGAAAAGTTACACAGTGACCCTTTAAGCAGTGTTTCTGAAGGTGAGATTTTGTTTTACCAGTATACAGTTCAGTTGGGGAGAATTTTGGATTCCAGGGGCCTCCTAATGAGGTGAGGTGGACGGGGTCATTTGGTGCTTCCGCGGGCCGTCCTCTGTTTGGTCATGGTGGTCAGCATCTGGCTGATGTACGACGTCAGGAGGTCGTCCATTTTGTAGCCCTGTGAAAGGCCAAAGGTCAGCTCTGAGAAACAAACATCACTTCTGAGTTTATTAGTCCGTCTCCATCTCCAACGCTCCAGAATCAGACATTTATCCATCCTGAAA
Organism: Paratrypauchen microcephalus; assembly: GCA_036785185.1. Lineage (NCBI taxonomy): Eukaryota > Metazoa > Chordata > Actinopteri > Gobiiformes > Gobiidae > Paratrypauchen > Paratrypauchen microcephalus. Next base: position 79,700 of record JAVJIX010000374.1, read on the forward strand.
ATAGTATCGAAAATAGATTCTCATTTTGCAGGTATTGATCCTAAAAAAAAGTCCCATTTTCAGGACAGAGCAGAACCTTTCCTGAATGTGTTTAGAGCAGGGGTGTCAAACACGTGGCTCGGGGGCCAGATCCGGCCTTCCAAGATCTTTAATCTGGCCTTTGGCTGATTTTCTATTAAAATATTTTAATTATATTTTAATTTTTTATTAATCCATCCATTTTCTTCCTCTTATCCGGGGCCGGGTCGTGGGGGCAACAGTCTAAGCAGGGACTCCCAGACTTCCTTCACATAGTCCCTCCAGCGTGTCGGGCGTCCGAAACAGACGCCTGAGCCACTTCAGCTGGCTCCTCTTAACGTGGACCTCTTTTCTGCGCAGTTTAGCACAGCAGCGTCTGCAGCGCCTCTGTGCGTGGCCCCTCCCACCAGCGTCTCTGTGCGTGGCCCCTCCCACCAGCACCTCTGTACGTGGCCCCTCCCACCAGCGCCTCTGTGCGTGGCCCCTCCCACCAGAGCAGCACAAATGAAGACTCGCCTCTTTCCAAACGCTCTTAAAGGCAAATTAACGTTTTTTTTACAATCTGCGCCTTCTTTCGGCAATAAAACAAGTAGTTTTACTCACCCATAGCAGTTTGGTGTCAATTGGAGCAGTATCGCAGAACTTATGTTGAGCCGTTCTGTTCTACTAATGATCCCGTGTCCGTTAACATGGTGCTGTATCATTTGCTCGGGGCATTACTTTGCGGTGTCCAAATAACACAAACTTTAGCACTTTTCAAATCATAGAAGCCCGATGTCTTAATGTAAGATTTCGTTTGAAGCAAAAGTGGCCTGTAATCCGAGATTTAGCCATAGTTTCGAGTAGATGAGGACGCCAGTGCGCATGTGCGGACTGTGCTCTCAGCTCCCGGGACCCAAACATGAAACGCAAAGCTGAAAACTATGGATAAATCTCAGATTACAGGCCACTTTTGCTTCAAACGAAATCTTACATTAAGACATCGGGCTTCTATGATTTGAAAAGTGCTAAAGTTTGTGTTATTTGGAGACCGCAAAGTAATGCCCCGAATACTCATGCTAACGGATACGCTACAACATAACTTTCTTCAAACAGCTCCAAATGACACGAACGTGATATGGGTGAGTCAAACGACTTGTTTTATTACCGAAAGAAGGCTCAGATTGTAAAATAACGTTACTTTTCCTTTAAAGGACCATCGTTTTGACTGTCGACCGTGACACCCTCATCAGCAAAATGTCAAAAATGAGAAAAGTGGACGCCGAGTGCAGGATTTTCCAAGAAAAATTGACTAATTCCTATTTGTTCAGGAGGTGAATGAAACCTGTATGCTCGGTGTGTTTGCAACAAGCGGCGGTGCTCAAGGAATGTAATCTTACACGCCACTACGAGACACGACGTTTCGAACAATACAAGAACTTGAACAGAGAATTGAAGGCAGACAGGAGAGGAAGGATAGGAAGCTAAACAAATTATTGCTGGACTGAAGAAACAGAAGTCTGTTTTCATCCAGAGCCAAGAGGTTAGTGATGCTGCCATGAAAGCGAGCTACCTGATCACCAGCAAAACAGCATCATCATGGAAGCCGTGCTGTGAGGGTGAGTATCTCTGCCATGAGTTTTCTGATCCAGCCCCTTTGGAATCAAAGTAGGTTGGATACGGCCCCCGGACCAAAATTTATTTGACACCCCTGGTTTAGAACGATCTGGAACTGATCAGAACAAGTATAAGAGCCCAGACACTAGTATAAACACCCATGAACCACGATGGAACTTACTGGACCGCTGAGAGATTACAGAGATATGAGGACACATGGAAATGGAGAAGGAAGTTTTACCATTAAATGTGGAAAATCACAGGAGATTGTCTGAACAAAGTGGGTTTTTATTTTCATGGTGGGATCATCTCACCAGGGAGGTCTCACAGAGCAGCTTGCTTCCTCGGACCAAGTTGCCGATGGTGATGTGGAAGTAGGTGTTCCCGCTGCTCCAGTTGGAGATCTTGGTGAAGGGGTGAGTGGTCAGGACGTCCTGGAAGGGACGGGGGTCAACATGTTAGACCGATCACACTGTTCCTGATCCACCCCAGCCCTCCATCTGAAACTGTGATGTCAAATTCTAGAACATGAACATCCCTCAGTCTGGTCTCTCTGTTCATCACTTTTGCCTCTAAACGGTCCTAAACTGCACTTCCTTCCTAATTTGAGAAAAGTTTTACAGTTTTACAGCTAAAACATGACATAACGTCGGTTTATTTGTGTAAAATGTTCAGTTTTCATGTGCACCAAATCCCACTGCACTGATTTTCTGGAGGCTTTAAAGGTCCCATGGCATTAAATTTTCACTTTCTGAGGTTTTTGAACGTTAATGTGAGCTCCCCTACCCTGTTTAGCCCCCCCCATGGCTAAAAGTTGCGAAATGTGTAAACTGAGCATTTGTGACCCTTTTCCGCGTTTGAAAAAAAGACAAAGGAACTTTCTGACGTCACACTCGCGGAAAGGTTTCCAACCCCCGTCTTGATGTCCGCCCACCGTCTCTGGAAATCACGCCCAGAGAGTTTGGGCTGCGAACGAGCTACGAAATTGTGAGATGCGTTTTTTTATTTGCCTGGAGACACGTGAGAGTGTTTCCAGGCTCGGATGTCCTTTATCCGAGCCTCCGGACCTCTGAAACAGCAGTGGTTTAATTTTATTGTCTGTGGAAATGTGTTTTTTTTAAAAATGGAAAGCGTCTCATATCGCACAGCGCACCACTAATCCAGGAAACAGCGGCGTATTTGGCCACACCCCCACCTGCTGCACTGGCCTGTCTCTGTCCTCCTCATTTGCATTCAAGCAACAACGCCCAGAATAAAGAGTTTCAGAAAGATATCTATGACTCTGACTGTGTTCATGAGGCTCTCTCATGCACTGAGTCTTGATTTGAAGAAGGATTCATTTACAGTATTAGGGAACCACTAAGGCGCCATATAAAAGCATCAAGAAGTGCCATGTCATGGGATCTTTAAACGCCTTTGTCGTTGAACTTATCTGCTGTGAGGATCGGCCCCGTACAAAATAACACGACCCTAATGATGATCAAGTGGACAGAAGCCCACTCTCGGCCTGATGACGCCACAGGTTCTGACCTTGTTCTTGGGGTGCATGAGGCTGACTCCGTGCTTGTTGATGGCGATGAGCAGAGTCTCGGGGTAGTTGGGGTCGGTTGTTTGCTGTGATGAGAGAAAAACACTGGTGAGGGGAGAAAAAAAAATCTTCTGTATCACCATAGCAACAGATAAACAAATGAACGACTGTCAGGAGGGACGAGCTTCAACCGAAACAGAAATTTGAACATCCACAGACAGACAAAGGGTTCAGATTTAAAAGTGAAGTGTTTTCAGTCGGTGGGACCCTTGAGCAGTGAGGAGCAGTGTGGATTCACCTGAACTTTTCTGGTGGAGGGTCCGTCAAACGCTTTTCTCCATGGAGATGTTATTGCTTTGTCTGGAATGTTCCACAGTATGGCATTAAACCTGTCTAACTTCATGGAGATCAAACCAGATCAAGTTACAGGTCAGATCTGCTTTTCTAGGTATGTTTGAGCTCCTAAAATCACCTGTAACTGAATAAATGTAAAGTAGAGCTGTTTAAAGTCACACTGCGGAACATTACAGGCAGAGCACTGATGTATCCATAGAAACAAACAGATAAGGGACGCCCAACCAAAAAGTTACACAGTGCGGCATTAAAATGGACCAGTAATTATCGGTACGTAAAAGTACCTTGACTTCGAAGAAGGCGGAGCCGAAGGTGGGCCACTTGTAGATGATTTTGAGGAACGACAGTTTGGCCTCTTCTCTGGTTTTTCCTGAATGTTTGTTGTACAGCGACAGGATGGACTAAAACACAAACACACATAGAAACGCACAAACGCACACGCACATCTGAAGTTTTATGTCAGTTCATATTCATGTGTGTGTGTTTGTGTATTTGTGCGTTACCCTCTTCCACTCGTCAGGACCCATGAGTCGGATCATGTCCTGGGGCAGGAGCTCCTGGAGGACGGTGGGCAGGTTGTGGAAGTGGCTCTTGTCCTCGTCGTATTTGACCCTGTAGATGAGCGCCGCCAGCTGCCCCGCCTCCTCCCGGCTGCACTGGTGGTACCCGCGCAGGTACTTGGGCAGCTCCTGCGGGCATCAGGTACACACACTTTTCTATACATGACGGCGAGGTTATGTCCATTTATATATGCAATTTATACATGCAATCTACTGCGGTACCACCACCGGGGAGTCGTTCTACCGGGGGACTTCAACGCCCACGTGGGCAACGACAGTGACACATGGAGAGGGGTGATTGGGAGGAACGGCCTCCCTGATCTGAACCCGAGCGGTGTTCTGTTAGTGGACTTCTGTACCAGCCACAGTTTGTCCATAACGAACACCATGTTCGAGCACAAGGGTGTCCACCAGTGCACGTGGCACCAGGACACCTTAGGACGGAGGTCCATGATCGACTTTGTTGTCGTGTCATCTGACCTCCGGCCGTGTGTCTTGGACACTCGGGTGAAGAGAGGGGCAGAGCTGTCAACCGATCACCACCTGGTGGTGAGTTGGGTCCGCTGGCAGGGGAGGAAGCCGGAGAGACCTGGCAGGCCCAAGCGTATCGTGAAGGTCTGTTGGGAACGTCTGGCAGATCCCTCTGTCAGGGGCACCTTCAACTCACACCTCCGGGAGAGCTTCTCCCGGATTCCGGGGGAGGCTGGGGACATAGATTCCGAATGGGCTCTGTTCTCGGCCTCTATTGTCGATGTGGCCGCCCGTAGCTGTGGTCGTAAGGTCTGTGGTGCCTGTTAAGGCAGCAATCCCCAAACCCGTATCCCTCGTGGGGTCCTGTGGAGAGTGCTTTGGGAGTACGGGGTTCGGGGCCCTTTGTTAAGGGCTGTTCGGTCCCTGTATGACCGGAGCAGGAGCTGTGTTCGCATTGCCGGTAGTAACTCGGACCTGTTCCCGGTACATGTTGGACTCCAGGGCTGCCCTTTGTCACCGGTTCTGTTCTTTATATTTATGGACAGAATTTCTAGGTGCAGTCAGGGGCCGGAGGGGATCAAGTTTGGGAACCACAGGATCTCGTCTCTGCTGTTTGCAGATCATGTTGTTCTGATGGCTTCATCAAACCAGGACCTCCAATGTGCACTGGGGCGGTTCGCAGCCGAGTGTGAAGCGGCTGGGATGAGGAAAAAGGTGGCTTGCCCTCTCCGGGTGGTGGAGAGTCCCTGCCTCAGGTGGAGGAGTTCAAGTATGTCAGAGTCTTGTTCTCGAGTGAGGGGAGGATGGGGTGTGAGATTGACAGGTGGATCGGTGCGGCGTCGGCAGTGATGCCGTCGCTGTACCGGACCGTTGTGGTGAAGAGGGAGCTGAGCCGAAAGGCAAAACTCTCGATTTACCGTCGATCTATGTTCCTCCCCTCACCTATGGTCATGAGCTCTGGGTAATGACCGAAAGGACGAGATCGCCGATACAAGCGGCCGAAATGAGTTTCCTCCGCAGAATGACTGGACGCTCCTTTAGAGATAGGGTGAGGAGCTCAGTCACACGGGAGGAGCTCAGAGTAGAGCCGCCGCTCCTCCACGTGGAGAGGAGCAGCTGAGGTGGCTCGGGCGTCTGTTCCGGACACCTCCTGGACCTCCCTCGGGAGGTGTTCCGGTCACGTCCCACCGGGAGGAGGCCCCGGGGAAGACCCAGGACACGCTGGAGGGACTATGTCTCCCGGCTGGCCTGGGAACGCCTTGGGGTACCCCCGGAGGAACTGGAGGAAGTGTCCGGGGTGAAGGAAGTTTAGAAGTCCCTGCTTAGACTGTTGCCCCCGCGACCCGGCCCCGGATAAGAGGAAGAACATGGATGGATGGTCTATGCAGTACCTGGTAGTAGTGGAAGATGGAGTCGGCCATGGAGTCCTTCCCTGGGACGGTGTTGGTCCAGAGCTTCTTCATGAAGAAAACCTGATACGTGAGGACAGGACCTCCTGTGGATCACATCAACACAACATTTATATCACACACACACACACACACGATACACACACACACACACACGATACACACACACTGACCGTCTTTGGCGTGCCGTGCCTTCTTGATCCAGTCTGTCAGGTGTCTCACAAAGTCAAAGAAGAAGTCTCCGTCTGGAACACTGATCACCTGCAGCACAGGTTCACGTTCTAATCTGAAATAGCTCCGTTTCATTTCAGTTACAAATACTGAAACTGTCCACATAAAAAAAACATGAACACAGATTTTACGTGTTTAAGTCGATTCAGAAAATGATCAAACTCAGGTGGACCTTGTCAGTGATCTTGACGAAGAGGCTGAATCCCTCTGAGGTCTGGAGCAGGAGGCGGGTGGAGATGTTGTGGCAGAAGTCTTTGGCCTTCGTGCTGGACTCCACCTCAAACACCTGCAGCACAACCACCGTCAGCACCACCCGTCACACTCACAAATTCTACGACCACGAAACAGGGCAGGAGAAACGGGGGGACAAAGGGTCTGGGGTCCCGGGCCCAGAAGAAGACCCTCTTCTGATAAGTTCATATTGGAAGGGGGCTCGTGTGAGGCTTCTTGCCCTGGGTCCCCAAATTTCTATCAACGGGCGTGCTACTAAAAAAAGCAAGACTGAGATTTAATCCAGGTTAGAAACACACCTGGAGTTGTGTTTGTTTCATTCTCATGTTTGAGGAACTCTTTATTATTCGTCTGTAACATCTCCAAAGCTCCAAACGCTCTGTTCCACCTCGTGATGTCATCAAGTGAACAGTGAACTTTTCCCTTTAGTTCAGTCGAGATCGGCGACTCCAGGACTGAAATGATCCAAATGATTCTAATGCAAAGTTATGATAGTTTTGGATTTTTCATTATAGATAGACTTTTTCCTCCTCTTCAGTTAGTTTTAATTCGTTTTTTAATTAGTTTAATTAGTTAGTTCTATCAGTGGCTTTGATAGTTTTCGTTATTTTTATTTATTTATTTATTTATTTTCTAACTGCGCAGTTTTAGTTTTGTTTTTTATTCGTTTTAGTTTTAGTTTTAGGGTTATACTTTGGGTTATTTGTCACGTGCAGGATTCAAAAAGAAAGTTTTGTGTTCTCAAACTTACAACAAACAAATACAATTTTAAAACATTTATTCAGGTACATTTGTTCCCAACTTTAGCCGCAGGAAGTGACGGACAGGAAGTGCCATGAGGTGCCACCAGCTCACGTAAAATTACGAGAGCAACGGGTTGATTTATTTTATAGCAATCCAAGACTTGTAAATAATCTAAATAATCTCGCAAATTATCTATAAATTTCTATAAAATTGTTTCCTCTTCCCACTCATTTTTTTGGCAAATGTTTTTTTTTTTTTTGGAAAGAGCAGTTATTTTCATATCACAGATTTCCAGTTCAAATATAATCTTTCCTATTTTTGGTATATTGTGGAAAAATGAAAAAAAAAGACACACACTAAACTATTTACAGAAACTGGGGCGTTTACAGGAACGAAAATACAATCAAAACATTGCGTGAAAAGTCCCTCAGTCGTCCAGGTAGAATCCATGATCAAAGGAGAAGTTCAATTTGTCAACTGGACAAAGTTTGTTTGGTTGAAAACGTTTCGCCGCTCATCCGAGAGGCTTCGTCAGCTCTGGCCCTCATGCTGGTTCGACCCTGTTTATATCTAGCTGCAAGGGAGGAGCTAACTACCCTGAACAAAGCTCTGACCTATCCCCGCTACTCTCTTTTGTTTTACGAATTCCTCTGGCGTCTGGTATTAGGATATCTATCAGCCCTAGGCGGCGCTCACTACACTGAAACAACTCTGAAACCATCAGCTAATCTGTCTCTTTGTATTTCAAATTTCTCTGGCGTCCAATTCCCTATTCAAGACAACGACCCTCTCCACCCCTCTGCACTGGCTTGTCTGTCCTAATGATTCTTTGTTTGAGAATCGAATTATAGATGGGAGACAAGTTGTGTCTAACTCCCCCATTTCTGTTTAACGACGGATTCTCTTTTTTGACAAAAATAGCCTCTTTAACTCCCCTCTCAAACCAGTTCTTTTCCCTGGCTAAGATCTGAACCTCACTGTCCTCAAATGAATGGCCCGCGGCTTCTAGGTGAAGATGAACGGCAGATGACGGTCCACTCTGGCACGCCCGTCTGTGTTGGTACATCCTCTTGGACGCCAGAGAAATTTGAAATACAAAGAGACAGATTAGCTGATGGTTTCAGAGTTGTTTCAGTGTAGTGAGCGGGCTGATAGATATGCTAATACCAGACGCCAGAGGAATTCGTAAAACAAAAGAGAGTAGCTGGGATAGGTCAGAGCTTTGTTCAGGGTAGGTAGCTCCTCCCTTGCAGCTAGATATAAACAGGGTCGAACCAGCAGGAGGGCCAGAGCTGACGAAGCCTCTCGGATGAGCGGAGAAACGTTTTCAACCAAACAAACTTTGTCCAGTTGACAAATTCAACTTCTCCTGTGATCAGTCAAAAACATTGTATTATACAGTGTGAAATAAAATAAAATAAATCTTCACCAGAAATGGAGAAGTTACAAGAAATCTTTTGTAGTTGGGGTGATACTTAATCCATTTGTTCCAGATACGATAAAATGTGTCTCTTTGAATGTTTATTCAATAAGTCTGAGATTAAGTATGAGACGAGATTTTTAAAGGTCCCATGGCATGAAATTTTCACTTTCTGAGGTTTTTGAACGTTAATGTGAGCTCCCCTACCCTGTTTAGGCCCCCCCAATGGCTAAAAGTTGCGAAATGTCTAAACTGAGCATTTGCGATCCTTTTCTGCGTTACAAAAAATCAGAGCTCAAACGGGCGATTTTGAACAAGGCACCTTATTGACGTCAGCTCGAAAAAAGAAATGCAAATGCAGTTCCACCCCCGTCTGTCTGTACTCAGCGTCTCTGTAAATCACGCCCAGAGAGTTTGGACTGCGAATGCGCTAGGCAATGCGAAATGCGTTTTTTTATTTGCCTGGAGGCACGTCCGAGTGTTTCTAGGCTCGGAAGTCCTTTATCTGAGCCTCTGGACCTTTGAACAGCAGTGGTTTAATTTTATTTTCTGTGGAAATGTGTTTATTTTTCAGTGGAACGCTTCTAATCTCTCCCCCCGTGCAAAAACACAGAAATGGATCAGCTGAGGGCTCTGAGCTCTGAGCGGAGAGTTTGGTCACGCCCCCACCCTCTACTATTGGCCATCCTGTTTCCAACCTGCCCTTCATTGCCAAAATTCTTGAAAAAACTGTTGCCTCTCAACTCCACACTCATCTCACCACTAACAATATCTACGAACAATTTCAATCCGGTTTCTGCCCACTCCATAGCACAGAAACTGCACTTCTCAAAATCACCAACGACCTCCTGTTAGCTTCTGATTCCGGTTTACTTTCTATCCTCATCCTCCTCGATCTGACAGCAGCTTTTGACACAATCTCCCACAACATCCTCATTCACAGACTTCAGTCCATTGGTATTTCCCACATTCCTCTCTCCTGGTTCATTTCATATCTCTCTGATCGCAGTCAATTCATCCAATTCAAATCTTGCAAATCCAACACTTTCCCTGTCACTGCTGGTGTTCCCCAAGGCTCTGTCTTAGGTCCCCTTCTTTTTATCATTTACATCCTTCCACTTGGCTTTCTGTTCCGTACAACATTCTTTTTCACTGTTACGCGGATGACACCAGCTCTACATTTCTACCAAACCTTCCTCATCTCTCCCTCCAACCTCTCTTACCCTCTGTCTACAAGAAATCCACTCCTGGTTCTCCTCCAACTTTCTCAAACTTAACAGCTCTAAAACTGAAGTCCTCCTAGTAGGCACCCCCTCCACTATCTCCAAATCCAGCAGTTTCTCTATATCCATCCATGATTCCACTGTCCTTCCTTCCCCTCAGGTCAAGAGTCTGGGTGTCATCCTTGACAGCACACTTTCTTTTCAATCCCATATTAATAACATCACCCACTCCGCCTACTTTCACCTCCGCAATATCTCTCGTCTCCGCTCCTCTCTCACTCCTCACACCACTGCCATACTCGTTCACAGCCTTGTTACTTCCCGGATCGACTATTGCAACTCCCTCCTCTTTGGTCTCCCCAATAAATCCCTCCAGAAACTACACTGGTTCCTCCTACTGCTCCTCCTCCTGCTCCTCCCACCACATCACCCCCATCCTCCAACAACTACACTGGCTCCTCCTCCTGCACCTCCTCCCACCACATCACCCCCATCCTCCAACAACTACACTGGCTCCTCCTCCTGCACCTCCTCCCACCACATCACCCCCATCCTCCAACAAATACACTGGCTCCTCCTCCTGCTCCTCCTCCTGCTCCTCCTCCTGCTCCCCCTCCTCCCACCACATCACCCCCATCCTCCAACAATTACACTGCCTTCCCATAAAACAAAGAATTCACTTTAAAATTCTCCTAACCACATTCAAAGCAATCCATAACCTGGCCCCACCTTACATCACTGACCTCCTCCACATCTCCATTCCTTCTCGCTCCCTCCGCTCCTCCTCCTCTCTCCAGCTCTCTGTCCCCTCTGCTCGTCTCATCACCATGGGGGGCAGAGCCTTCAGCCGCTCTGCTCCCCTGCTCTGGAACTCTCTCCCTCCTGACCTCCGCAATATTGACTCTCTTCCCATTTTCAAATCCAGACTCAAAACACACCTGTTCAGACAATCCTACACCACATAACAGTCACTTTCACCATCTTCCAGTTTTTGTATCTCTGTTTTTATCTTTGTATTTTAGTATTTTAAGTATTTTTAACTTTGTTTTGTTCAGTGTCCTTGGGTGTCTTGAAAGGCGCTTTTAAATAAAATGTATTATTATTATTTATTATCTCTTTTCTTGATAACAGGAGAAGTTCAATTTGTCAACTGGACAAAGTTTGTTTGGTTGAAAACGTTTCGCCGCTCATCCGAGAGGCTTCGTCAGCTCTAATAAGAATACTGGTAAGACACATTGGTTTCCGTCTTTTGTTTCTCTGGCGTCTAGCTAACGATCTCTATTCATCCCTACACGCCTGTTTTTCACACCTCTGGCCCTGACCTGGCTCTAGCCCTATTGTTTCCCTGTTTGTTTGATCTGGGTTTAAGAATGGAATTGTAGATGGGATGCAAATTATGTCTGACTCCACCATTTCTGTTCAGAGAAGGATTCTCTTTTTTGACAAAAATAGCCTCTTTAATTCCCCTCTCAAACCAGTTCTTTTCCCTGGCTAAGATCTGAACCTCACTGTCCTCAAATGAATGACCCGTGGCTTCTAGGTGAAGATATACGGCAGAAGAAGGTCCACTCTGGCACGCCCGTCTGTGTTGGTACATCCTCTTGTGAAGTGTCTGTTTTGTTTCTCCAGTGTAGCGCTCACTGCAGTCTTCACTACACTGAATGGAGTAGACCACATTGCTTTGTTTGTGGCTCGGTGTTCTGTCCTTTGGGTGGACGAGTTTTGTCTTAAAGTGTTTGTGGGTTTGAAATAAACTGGGATTTCATATTGTCTGAAAATCCTCTGTAGTTTTTCCGACACGCCGGCCAGGTACGGAATCGCTACCCCTTTCCTCCTGGGTTCGGATTCTCTATTATCTTGTTTCTTGCCCTTGTCTCTCTTGGTTTTGTTAACAGCCCATTTGGGATAACCACAAATGGGCATGTGCAGGAAGCCCTCTCTGTTTGTGGATATCCCAAATGGGCTGTTATGTAAAACAGGCGTGTAGGGGTGAATAGGGATCGTTATCTAGATGCCAGAGAAACAAAAGACGGAAACCAATGAGATAGTTCCGAAAAGTAGTTAGCTAGGTAGCTCCTCCCTACAGCAAGATATAAGCAAGTGTCTTACCAGTATTCTTATTAGAGCTGACGAAGCCTCTCGGATGAGCGGCGAAACGTTTTCAACCAAACAAACTTTGTCCAGTTGACAAATTGAACTTCTCCTGTTATCATGGATTCTACCTGGACGACTGAGGGACTTTTCACGTATCTCTTTTCTCCTCATTTGCATTCAAGCAACAACGCCCATAGTGGCCTGTTCAGAGAGAGAAAAAATACTCTTTCTCATCTTATCTCTGTTTCTCATGCACTGAGTGTTGATTTTGAAGAAGGATTCATTTACAGTATTAGGGAACCATTAAGGAGCCATATAAAAGCATCAACAAGTACCATGTCATGGGATCTTTAATATCAATTAGTCGCTGCAGACTTTTCACGCTGCCATCTTCAGTGGCGACCCGGAAGCACCTAATTGTTTGTTTTTAATTGTTTTTATTTTGTTATTGCACTTTTAAAAGAATGTAAATTACCTACTTGCACAAAATAAATACATAAAAAAATGTAAATAAATAAAAATAATAAAAATATGAATTCCATTAATTAGTTAGTTTTAGTTTTTTCAGGAAACGACATCAGAACAGAGATGAGAAAGGCGTGATCGGAGCGTTGAAACACGTGCAGCTGGAGCTGGAATACCTCGTTGGAGTCGTCGGGGAAGTAGACCTTGTGGAAGATCTGGGTGGTCTTGTGCTGGATGGCCTCCACCTCCACCAGGTGAGGGGGGTACTTCCTACAGCCATTTCTGCACCAAGAGAAGAGGAGGAGAGGTCAGTGACAGAAGAGCGGAGAGTCCTGAGTTTACAAAAAAAGAGCAGGAGAAATGTTAACACTAGGTCTGATGTCAGTTTAACGCGTTAATTGGATTCATTAATTACACTGCAAATTAACGCGTTATAAAAACACAATTAACACAAACACAATTACTTATGAGTGGCAATTCAATGCGCATTTTAAATTTGCTGCCAAGGCCTTTGAACGGCGAGTTTATTTATAAAAAGAACGAAGACGCGACGATCAACAAGAACGCCGTGATTTGGAGTTTTTGTCAAAAACAATTTTCCTCCAGCCTGACGGATCAATTGAACGATAAACACGTCCGGACAAGTTCCATCGTTACCGGTGATAGTGCGCACTTCACCAAACCACCAAACCACCAAACCAACGAACCACCGAACCACCGAACCACCAACCACCGAACCAATGAACCAATGAACCAACGACCCACCGAACCACCAAACCAACAAACCACCAAACCAACGACCCACCGAACCACCGAACCAATGAACCACCGAACCACCGAACCACCAACCACCGAACCAATGAACCAATGCACCACCGAACCACCGACCACCGAACCAACGAACCACCGAACCACCGAACCACCGAACCACCGACCACCGAACCACCGAACCAACGAGCCAACGAGCCAATGAACCACCGAACCAATGAACCACCGAACCAATGAACCACCGAACCAACGAGCCAATGAACCACCGAACCAATGTACCACCGAACCAATGAACCACCGACCCAACGAGCCAATGAACCACCGAACCACTGAACCACTAAATCAATGAAGCACCGAACCAATGAACCACAGAACCAACGAGCCAATGAACCAGCAAACCAACAAACCACTAAACCAACAAACCACCGAGCCAATGAACCAGCGAACCAACGAGCCAATGAACCACCGAACCAATGAACCACCAAACCACCAAACCACCGAACCAATGAACCACCGAACCAACGAGCCAATGAACCACCGAACCAATGAACCACCGAACCAATGAACCACCGAACCAATGAACCACCGAACCAATGAACCAACGAACCAATGAACCACCGAACCAATGAACCACCAAATCAACAAACCACCGAACCAATGAACCACCGAACCAACGAACCACCGAACCAATGAACCACCGAACCAACGAGCCAATGAACCACCAAACCAACAAACCACCGAAACAATGGACCAAAACCAATGAACCACCGAACCAACGAACCACCAAACCAATAAACCACCAAACCAACAAACCACTGAAGCACCGAACCAATGAACCACTGAACCAACGAACCACCAAACCAACAAACCACTGAACCACCGAACCAATGAACCACTAAACCAACAAACCACCGAACCAATGAACCACTAAACCAACAAACCACCGAACCAATGAACCACCGAACCAATGAACCACCGAACCAATGAACCACCGCACCAATGAACCACCAAATCAACAAACCACCGAACCAATGAACCACCGAACCAGCGAACCACAGAACCAATGAACCACCGAACCAACGAGCCAATGAACCACCAAACCAACAAACCACCGAACCAATGAACCAAAACCAATAAACCACCAAACCAACAAACCACTAAACCACCGAACCAATGAACCACTGAACCAACGAACCACCGAACCAATGAACCACCGAACTAATGAACCACCGAACCACCGAACCACGCTCACAGAATTTGGGAAACGAATAAGCAAAGGGACCACATGAAAACTGACAAACTCAATCACAAAGTGGGTTTGTTCGTTCACTCACTCACAATCCCTCTCTCTCACACTCTTAAAATGCGATTAATTAATAGATTAATTAATAACAAATCCTGTAATTAATTAGATTATTTTTTTAATCGCCTGACAGCACTAATTAAAAGTGTGTGGATGTGTACCGGAGAGCCTTCTGGAGCCGCTGCATACAGTCTGGGGCCAGGGGGCAGTGTTTCTTGGCCTGGAGGAACCTCTGGACGTGGGGGAGGAGCGTGGTACTGGGAGGGAACAGACCGGTGCAGAGCCAGAGCAGCTCCCAGCCCTTCTCCTCGCTGAACCTGCACACACAAACCCGCTCGTCACGTATCCGGAAGTCACCGTCGGTGCCGTCGTCATCGTTAGCGTCGTTTTATTTTGTACGGGGCCGATCCTCACAGCAGATAAGTTTAAGGATGAAGGCGTTTTAAAGCCTCCAGAGAATCGGTGCAGTGGGACTTCATGTCATGTTTAATTGGCAAAACTTTTCTCAAATTCTCCAATGACATGAGTGGGATCCTGTTTAACCGGAAGTGCCACCACAAGAAAGTGCCGTTTAAGAGCATCGAGAGACAAATGTGGACGGGGCCAAATAAGGAGAATACAGAAGTGGACATTCTTCGGAAATCCGCCACATGTCGGCATTAGTGAAACCCAGATAAGTATTTTTTTCAAAATTTGTGATTTTCGTTTTTTTGCAGAATGTGCTAGTTGAGGTCATGAAGAAGCCACTCCATGTCTCAGATAACAGCATTGGTGACGTTAAAAACATACATTTTTAATGTATGTAAAGGAGGCGGGCATAAATCACCATAATTACCCACGCTCGTGCTCCCGCCAATCATGTTCTGAGTAGTGCTGATGTGTTTTCACCTGTTCGCCGATCAGCTGTGAGGAGCTCGTGAATATGTACGCGGCATTTCAGGAGGATAAATAACATGAAAATGGACTTTTAACTTCTACTTGGACACATGACACGTTCGGGACACGTCCGTTTCTCCGGTGGTCCGTACTGTGGTCGGCCAATTTAGCTGCCGAAAGTCCGTGGATAAACCAGAACTAAACCAAGACTAAACCAGGGCTAACACCAGGACTAAACCAGGACTAAACCAGGACTGGGGGGTTCCATCTGGGGTAGGGATGTGAGCAAACTTCCCTGGTTACTTTTGTTGTGTTCTTATCTTATGTTCTTTGGTATTATCTTGTTTTATGTGTGCTTGTGGAACTTTGTGCATAAACTGTATGTTGAAAACAAGATGCTGCATCTCGAGGAGCTTCCATGAACATCTTCAGATTCAGAGGTTTTCAGAGGTTTGACGTGGTCTGTGATGTGTAACGTGTTGGGGTCAGCGTGAAGGTTACTTGATGTGGTTGTCCGTGAGCTGCTTGAGGATCTGGCAGAAGATCTCGTCCTTGAGTGGTTCGACCTTCAGCGCTCCCTCGAAGATCTGGTCCGTCAGCTCGTTCACGAAGCGCACGCGTTTGCACGGATAGTCGCCCATGTACTTCAGGATGGGTGGACACGGGTTAAAGAACAGACCCTGAACTAAAAGTAAAAGCACTTCATGACCTCACAAGGTGGAACAGAGCGTTTGGAGCTTTGGAGATGTCGACAGACGAATAACTCCAGGTCTGTTTTAGAGGAGGGAACAACATGAGAACATGACTTAAAGGTCACAGGGGTTGTGCGTTTGACCCGGGTTAGGTGTGTGTTGTGCGTTTGACCCGGGTTAGGTGTGTGTTGTGCGTTTGATCCGGGTTAGGTGTGTGTTGTGCGTTTGACCCGGGTTAGGTGTGTGTTGTGCGTTTGACCCGGGTTAGGTGTGTGTTGTGCGTTTGACCCGGGTTAGGTGTGTGTTGTGCGTTTGACCTGGGTTAGGTGTGAGTTGTGCGTTCGACCCGGGTTAGATGTGTTGTACATTTGACCCAGGTTAGGTGTGTGTTGTGCGTTTGACCCGAGTTAGGTGTGTGTTGTGCGTTTGACCTCGGTTAGGTGTGGGTTGTGCATTTGACCCAGGTTAGGTGTGTGTTGTGCGTTTGACCCGGGCTAGATGTGTTGTGTGTTTGACCCGGGTTAGGTGTGCGTTGTGCGTTTGACCCGGGTTAGGTGTGTGTTGTGCGTTTGACCCGAGTTAGGTATGCGTTGTGCATTTAACCCGGGTTAGATGTGTTGTACATTTGACCCAGGTTAGGTGTGTGTTGTGCGTTTGACCCAGGTTAGATGTGCTGTGGGTTTGACCCAGGTTAGGTGTGCGTTGTACATTTGACCCAGGTTACATGTGTTGTGTGTTTGACCTGGGATATGTGTGCGTTGTGCATTTGACCCCGGTTGGGTGTGTTGTGCGTTTGACCCAGGTTGGGTGTGTGTTGTGGGTTTGACCGGGGTTAGGTGTGTGTTGTGCGTTTGACCCGGGTTAGGTGTGTGTTGTGCGTTTGACCCGAGTTAGGTATGCGTTGTGCATTTAACCCGGGTTAGATGTGTTGCGTGTTTGACCCGGGTTAGGTGTGCGTTGTGCGTTTGACCCGGGTTGGGTGTGTGTTGTGCGTTTGACCCGGGTTAGGTGTGCGTTGTGCGTTTGACCCGGGTTAGGTGTGCGTTGTGCGTTTGACCCGGGTTGGGTGTGTGTTGTGCGTTTGACCCGGGTTAGGTGTGCGTTGTGCGTTTGACCCGGGTTAGGTGTGTGTTGTGCGTTTGACCCAGGTTGTGTGTGTTTTGAAGGATATAGAGGAAGGCCTGGCACGCCTCCTGGCAGAGCTCCTCGTGGCTCAGGACCTTCTTGAGGAGGGGCTGGTGGAGCGGCTCACGGCTGCAGCTCCACAGACGTTCTTTGGTCCGAGACTTGGACATCATCCGGCCCAGTGTGCTCTTTGGGGGAGGCCTGCCGCACCACAACAACAACAACAACAACTCCGGGTCAAAACGAAGAGAAAGGAACAAAATAATCCCTACAACAACTCACCCACTGCACCAGACTATAGACCAGGGGTGCTCAACCTTTTTTTAACCGAGATCTACTTTTGAGGTTGATGTTGTGCTGAGATCTACCAAGAGGGGGGTCTGTTAGGCTACGTTCACACTGCAGAGCTTAATGCTCAATTCCGATTTTTTTGTGAAATCCGATTTTTTTGCGAGGCCGTTCACATTTCCAGTTAAATGCGAATTGTATGTGATCTCCAGTGTGAACGCTAAACTCCCCAAAAGTGTCCCGCATGCGCATTGGAGGACACGATGACGTCACACGCAGTGAACGCGCTCAATGTTTACGGAAGTAGCCTAAAGTTGCTTTCGTACCGGAGCCAGAACATGTACAGCTTATTTGTTTTAAGGAGGAGACGGAGAAGGACAAGGTTTTTGGCCACAGCGTTTTGCGGGGCAGTGGCAGCAACGTCTGCAGAAAGGAACATGTGGGTGCGGAGTCACAGGCAGGAAAGGTGGGATTGCTACGTGCTTCGCCGCTTCACTGATACGAGTTTATATACTATTTTCGCATGACGAGAAGAACGTTTGTGCACATTTGTGAACGCCTACTTGTACCACTCTCATTGGAGGAAACACACTCAGGTCGGATGAATGCGACCTGGCCGTTCAGACTGAAGTCGCATGTCAAAAGATCGGATATGTATCGGATTTAGGACCACATATCCAAGTGGCCTGGATCGCATTTGAAAAAATCGGATCTGTGTCGTTCACACTGGCATTAGAAGATCAGATACAGGTCACATAGAGGCAAAAAAATCGGATTTGGGTCGTTTCAGGCTGCAGTGTGAACGTAGCCTTAGGCTACGTTCACACTGCAGCCTGAAACGTGAGTGTGTTTCCTCCAATGAGAGTGGTACAAGTAGGCGTTCACAAATGTGCACAAACGTTCTTCTCGTCATGCGAAAATAGTATATAAACTCGTATCAGTGAAGCGGCGAAGCACGTAGCAATCCCACCTTTCCTGCCTGTGACTCCGCACCCACATGTTCCTTTCTGCAGACGTTGCTGCCACTGCCCCACAAAACGCCGTGGCCAAAAACCTTGTCCTTCTCCGTCTCCTCCTTAAAACAAATAAGCTGTACATGTTTTGGCTCCGGTACGAAAGCAACTTTAGGCTACTTCCGTAAACATTGAGCGTGTTCGCTGCGTGTGACGTCATCGTGTCCTCCAATGCGCATGCGGGACACTTTTGGGGAGTTTAGCGTTCACACTGGAGATCACATACAATTCGCATTTAACTGGAAATGTGAACGGCCTCGCAAAAAAATCGGATTTCACAAAAAAATCGGAATTGAGCATTAAGCTCTGCAGTGTGAACGTAGCCTTAGACATGGCAAATATGGGCTTTTGGAGTGAGATTATTTTTAAAGACTCATAGGGGTGAAAAAATCGGATTTGGGTCACTTCAGGCTGCAGTGTGAACGTAGCCCAAGATATGTGCTCCTAAAACCGATACATATCCGATCTTTTGACATGCGACTTCAGTCTGAACGGCCAGGTCGCGTTCATCCGACCTGGGCGTGTTTCCTCCAGCGAGAGTGGTACAAGTCGGCGCTCACAAATGTACACAAACGTTCTTCTCGTCATGTGAAAATAGTATATGAACTCCGTGTCAGTGAAGCGGCGAAGCACGTAGCGATCCCACCGCTCTTGTCTGCGACTCCGCACCAACACGTTCATTTCTACGGACGTTGCTGCCACTGCCCCACAAAATGCCGTGGCCAAAAACCTCGTCCTTCTCCTTCTCCGTCTCCTTCTTAAAACAAATAAGCTGTACATGTTCTGGCTCCGGTACGACAGCAACTTTAGGCGACTTCCGTAAACACTGAGCACGCTCGCTGCACGTGACCTCGTCGTGTCCTCCAAGGCGCATGTGGGACACTTTTGGGGCGTTTAAAGTTCACACTGGAGATCACATACAAGTCGCATTTAATTGGAAATGTGAACGACCTCGCAAAAAAATTGGATTTCACCAAAAAAATCGGAATTGAGCGTTAAGCCCTGCAGTTTGAACGTATCCATACGTGATCGACTGACACTCTGCCTGCGATCGACTGGTAGATCGTGATCGACTGGTTGGGCACCCCTGCTATAGACGGACAGATAATACTCCTTACAACAACTCAAACAAATAAAACAAGTCAAACGATCTCGTGTGCCGGAGAACCTGAAGTAGTCGTAGGAGAACTCCTCCAGGGTGTAGACCTTGGCTCTCTCCTGGTGCTCACAGGGCTCCAGGTGGGACAGAGTGATGGACTCCCTCCTCTGGTCTGGGGTCAGGGACACCAGCGCCTGGAGGAGAGACAAACTCAACATCAACAGCCTCAGCGTCTGTGTGTTAAAGGTGTGAATGAAACAAAACACAACAGGTTTTGGGTCAAATTGAGCCTAAATGGAAGTGGGCGAGTCCTGACCACGACGTCGTACGGCGGCCGTGTGACGGTCGGGAGCAGGTAGACGCAGTCCACGGGGAAGTCTCCTTTCAGGCGGCTGCGTTCATTTTGTCCGTGGGCCCAGCCGGAGGTCAGGGTCTGCTCCCCCTCCCGCTCGTCCAGGATGATCAGGTCCCCCTTCTGGAAGGACAGGAACGTGCTGTCTGCTGCACACAGGGGGCGCCGTTAGTCTCAGTTCTCCCACAGTGGGACTAAACACCTAACTCCGCCCACAAACACATTTCAGATCGAGCTGCTAAACTGGGCGGGGCCTGGAGGACTAAAGGGGAGGGTGTTTTTACACTAAATAATACTTTGCAGCTGATGTTGCCAACATTCCCTGGGGGTTTGATGCCAACTGGAGGCACTGCTCTGTCTGAAGCTTTGTTAGACTTAATTTTAACAATTTGACCAGAAACAGCTGATGTAGCAAACTCCTAAACAGGACCATTTTTTCTTGAGTTTTCAGACAAAAAAAACTTTTTGCCTGTTGCCAATGTGTGCTTTGTGTCACCATGGTAACTGCTGAACATTCCACCATAGAGATACATACAGAACACCCCCAGCACAACGTCACTGCAAAGTATCAAATATCAGTCTGCCTCCTCTGCGTTCCATCTCACCGGGGTTGGAGCAGTCTGTCAGTGCCACCACGTACTTGGACCTCCTCCTCAGCCCGTCCAGGAAGCAGACCACCAGCTCGCGGATGTCCTCGGCGTTGTTGGAGGTGAACGTGTACTCGTCGCCTTTGATGGTGGCCAGGGTGAAGCTCTGGCCCTGCAGTTTGCCTCCTCTGCACAAGGGGGAGCGCGGGAGTAAAAACACGTGCCGAGGCGAGCCGAGGAGATACATCGACTAAAGGCCCTGTACCCGTCTTTTCCACGAGATGCCTGTGGCTTATAAAAACGGTCCCTTCACTGTGCTCGTCCCACCTGACCCCTCCCCCAACATGATGCAGAAGTCCACACACCACATTCACAGGCTCATGTTTCCGTACAATCGGCGTAAAGCCCTGAGAAAAGCTCCAGTGCTGTGGTCAAAGTGTTCTTATGGAGTGGGACCTTCTACCTCGTGTGATCCAAGTACACCGTGGAGAACGGACGGGTTAAACCAGGGGTTCTGATCTTTTTGATCTTACTACCAAACTTTTTCTGTACAAAGCGACCCGGGGCCCAAGCTCATATTAAATAAAAATATATAAATATGGCCCCTCGCTATATCGCGGTTCGCCTTTTGTGGCCTCGCTGTTTCGCGGACTTTTTTATACGCGCATTGTGTTCTGCGTCCTGATTGGCTCAGGGACTGTAGACCTTTGCCAATTTGTCCGTCATTCTCCTCTGTGTCTCCTGTACAGTACATTATGCGTTATATAAAGGTTGGATCGCAGTGTGACTCTGAAGTGTTGTATGTTTGCGAGTTTTCTCCCCGACAAAACCCACAATGTCGACGAAACGTTCTCAAATATAATCGAAGGCGGCACGTCTGTTTATAAGAATCTTCTCGCCCAAAAGAAAAAAAGAGCGCCAACAACTCCCCATAACCGTGTTCTTCACTCGGTAAAAGACGCCTGCACCGAGGCGGAGCCGCGCCAGGACGAAGAGGCGCGGTCAGAGAAACTGTGAAATACCCGCGTCACTATGAATACATTTTTTTGTTGAAAATCTACAAAAGTTTGAGTGTTTAAACGAGAGAGAAATGTGAGAAAACGTTAATACCAGTCTGAGAAAAGCGTATAATGTGTGTGGTGAGGCGTTTACAGCCTTAAAACACGGAGAATAATTGTAAAATATAAAGTTGTCCTACTTCGCGGATTTCGCTTATCGCGGGTTATTTTTAGAACGTAACCCCCCTGATAAACAAGGGACCGCTCTATACTATTGATTGTGTTGCCCTCGAAGAGATGGTCATGGTCCTACTTTGGGCTGCTGGGGGCGTTTGTATGGAATATGTCTGCGTATTCCTACAGTCTGATCCAAAAGTTTTTGCTCAAATCTGTTCCTAAGCTTGTCCAAGCTGCTTCTTCAGTCGTGGTCAGACGCTGGTGGACTCTGGCTCATATGTGCCTGAAGGGAGGAGCTACACTGAACCTTACACACACCTGTTCACCTACTGGAGCTTTCAGACCTCTGAGCTTACAGGAGATCTTTGTGTTTTAGGTCTGAGGATGGAGTTGTAGATGGGAGAGAGATGATGTCTGAACTGTCCATTTCTGTTCAAAGAAGGATTGTCTGGACGTGTGGCTTATTTCAGATGGAATTGTGCAGCATATTAATAAACTGTCATGTATCTAGTTAATGGAACCTAATCAGTTCCCCGATGTTAGTTTAATTTAAAGAATTTGCTCTTTGGTAAAGGGAGAAATTCAATTTGTCAACTGGACAAACGTTTATTTGGTCGAAGAAGTGGCGAAGCGTCCTGGCGAAGCAGCTTGGATGAGCTGCGAAACGTCTTCGACCAAATAAACTTTGTCCAGTTGACAAATTGAGTTTCTCCCTTTACCCTGGATTCTACCTGGACGACTGAGGGATTCTTCACATAACTTGCTCTTTATTGTCCACAGGTGTGGTCAGGTGTGACTCACCTGCTGCTGGACACTGCAGTGATTTCAGGGAAGGACAGCTCCAGAAGCACCTGCTCCTGCTCGTCCACGAAGTACACGCCGGTCCAGTTCACCGCCACGATCACGTCGTTCTTGGGCAGACTGGGCCCTGCAGCAGACAGCGTGTACAGCCAGTCAAAACACCATCTCCATTCTTGATGTTTACGACTGTCGACTGCGACATTTTACATACGGAGGACGTCAAACATATGAAGAAATATGGAATTATGTTTCAACAGACGCATTTAGCTCAAATACAGTGGGTACGGAAAGAAGAACAAATGGACAGCACAGCTAAGGTCTGAATACTTCTGACCATGTGAGGTTTCACGTCTTCTTTTTTAAGACATCTGCAAAAATGTCAACAATTCTGTGTATATCTGTCAGTAGGGGGCGCTGTGTGAACATTCATGAGAAGAAAATTAACTTATATGACTTTAGCAAATGGAGCAAAATAACAAAGAGTGAAAACATGAACAAAACAGGACTAAACCAGGACTGTGTGTGTGTGTGTAGTGTCCTATACTATCCTACTGTCCTATACTATACGAGGGCCGTATGAAATGTTTTGAGCCTAACTATGAAATTCAACTGGAATGAATTTTTTAGCTATTCATTTTTCAACATAGTCCCCCTTGCGGTCCATACACTTCTGCCAGCGGTGCTGCAGCGCTTGAATCCCTGTTTTGTAGAAGGTTTCATCTTGGTCGTCAAAAAACTCAGTTACAGCGGATATGATGTCATCGTTGCAGTCAAAATGCTTCCCAGCTAACTGCTTCTTCAAGTTTGGGAATAGATGGAAGTCCGACGGCGCTAGATCAGCAGAGTACGGTGGGTGGGGAATGAGTTCAAAGCCACAGTCACGCACTGTTGTGTGCAATGGCAACCACTGACTTGTGGGGTGGAGCATTGCCCTGATGGAACAAGACACCTTTTGTTAATTTTCCTGGACGTTTTTTCTTGATAGTTTCCCTTAACTGCCTCAAAAGATTAGAATAATACTCTCCATTGATAGTTTGGCCCTTTTCTAAATAATCCACGAACACAACACCCTTTGCATCGCAGAAAACTGAGGCCATCACCTTCCCAGCAGACGACACCACCTTGGCCTTTTTTGGAGGTGGTGAGGAAGTGTGTTTCCACTGCATTGATTGTTTTGTCTTAGGCTCAAAGTGGTGGACCCAGCATTGGGTCCATCACTGGCGGCACGGTAGCAGAGTGGTTAGCGCTCTTGCTTCACAGCAAGAAGGTTCCGGGTTCGATCCTGGGTTGCCCAGACCTTTCTGTGTGGAGTTTGCATGTTCTCCCCGTGTCTGGATGGGTTTCCTCCGGGCACTCCGGTTTCCCCCACCAACCCAAAACATGCACCATAGGTACCTCCAGCTTAGGTCCTGACCAAGCCGAAGCAAGAAGATCATGGAGATGGTCCCCGGGCGCAGTAATGTGTGTGC
Organism: Paratrypauchen microcephalus; assembly: GCA_036785185.1. Classification (NCBI taxonomy): domain Eukaryota; kingdom Metazoa; phylum Chordata; class Actinopteri; order Gobiiformes; family Gobiidae; genus Paratrypauchen; species Paratrypauchen microcephalus. The sequence goes on from JAVJIX010000374.1 coordinate 103,592, forward strand.
TGCCCACTGCTCCTAATATATGTATATATATATAGGATGGGTTAAAATCCAGAGAAGAATTTCTCCAGTCAGATCAATAAAGTTCACTTCTTCTTCTTCTTCATCCACAGTCAGAAACCGCTCCATGAAATCTGGACCCACTTCAAAAAGCTCTAAATTCTCCCTTGACATGTCCAGCCAAGTGCGTTTCTGATCAGGAGTCAGAAGGCGTGGAACCACCTTGCTGAAACCTTTGTCATTCCAAGTTCATTGGTCAGAATATGATGAACTCTCTCCTGAGAGATGCCAACAGTCTCAGCTATGTAACGAACAGTCAATCTTCTATCATCCATCACCAGTTTGTGCACACGGTCATTGTTTTCTGCGGTGGTGGCTGTTGATGGCCGTCCAGACCTCGGGTCATCTTCACTGCTCTCTCTACCCCTTTTGAATTCAGCTGCCCACCGTTTCACTGTAGCAAAAGATGGCGCATTATCCCCTAATGTTCCAACCATATCAGCATGAATCTGTGTTGGAGTTAACCCTTTCAAAGTCGGATACTTGATAACAGCACGATACTCGACTTTTCGATTTCCATTTTCAGAAATTTTCACAACCGTCAACTTTCAAAGTCCTGTCTCAGCAGCAAAACACACAGCGACTGAAAATAAACTAGGTAGTTAGTCACCAGAAGAGCTGAAATAAATGCATGCCAAGTTTCATTGAGTTTGCATTATTTTTTCATAGTTAGGCTCAGAACTTTTCATACGACCCTATTTTGTATTATATTAAATTGAAAATACAGGTGATTTTTAACTTAACTTTTTAACTTAACTTTTTAACTTAATTTAACTTAATTTAACTTAAAATTAAAACTGAAGTATAATTCTGCACAAATTCTGACCTTGAATGTAAACACCACAGTGATGTCAGTGATGGGGGAGGGCTTAGTTTAATGCCCTGTAAATGAGCTCTGAAGGTCTGGACAAGAGGATCTTTAGAGGAGCTTTTCTCAAGATCGTTATTTTCAGATGTCCCGCATTCAAACGGTCACAACTTCAGGTCAGATTGTCAGATTTCCACGTGTATGGCATCGTTGGAAAGCTTAGAATCTACACTTTTAGAATCCGTGAATAACGCAAAATGGCCCCAGGACGACTTGTGTCCTGTTTTGCTGCAGTTGGTCACATACTTTCTGTAGTAGATGAGACACATTTAAACAAATAAGGACACAAAAAACCCAAAGGTTGTCTGTTTTATCCTAGTTTCTAGAGCTGGGTGGTATGACCAAAAATTTATATCACGGTATTTTTGCGTCTTTGAGCGACGTCTGAGTCGCTACAACTTTAGCGGGACGACATTTACAGAATGTTTGTTTGATCAGCGTCAGATTTTTTAAAGCCGAAGTTCTTCCACACCCCTGACACGGCTCCTCTTTTCTGTTTCTAACAACAACGTCCATGTTGTTCACCGCTCAACACACACTGTAGTGTCCCAATTCCAGGGTTATTGATCCGTGTGCGGATTTTGCGTGGTGCCTGTTGTTAGCATTAGCGTTAGCAGTGTTTCTGGGCGCTGCGAGCGGCTCTGTGGACTTTTGCAGCCTTTGGAAAAAAAAAAGCGTCCGAAAAAGCAGCACGTTCTGGCGCTCTGTGTTCCCGACATTTTGTACGCACACACTCAATGGTATTGCGGTAAATGAAAAATTCATATCAAAACACCGGTATTCGGTATGAACTGGTATACCGCCCAGCCCTACTAGTTTCAAACATCTCATACATGATCAAAGGAGAAGTTCAATTTGTCAACTGGACAAAGTTTGTTTGGTTGAAAACGTTTCGCCGCTCATCCGAGAGGCTTCGTCAGCTCTGGCCCTCATGCTGGTTCGACCCTGAACTTCTCCTTTGATCATGGATTCTACCTGGACGACTGAGGGACTTTTCACGCAACATCTCATACAGTTATTGTGCCCTTGAGCCAGACCCTGAGTCTAAAGTGAGTCTGACCTGAGAACTTGAAGGCCTCGTAGAATCGTGAGAAGAGCAAAGGCCATTTGATACGAGCGAAGTCCACCACGTCCTCCTTCACCCGCTGAGCACTGCTCCTCCGCCGGCTCTGCACTGCCTGCACATGGACACAAATTAAATCCATTTTGTATTTTTTCTTGAGTTTCCAGACGATCTTAAAACCTTCTTGTCAGTGTTTGCTAATGTGTGCTTCGTGTCACCATGGTAACTGCTGAACATTCTGCCATGCACACACACGTACAGTACCTTCTTGTGGGCGGCGGTGATCAGCTGGAGCCACCTCTCGGGGCTCTTGCTGGAGGAGATGTCTCTGTCGGGGATGTACGACGGGACGAGGCTGAGCAGCCGCTCCTGGAGCAGCTCCGGACCGTAGTCCACGAAGTACTGCTGCGAGGCCAACTCCGCCAGCTCCTCCTCCTGACACGAGAGCGAGGGGGAGTGTGACCGCAGGAGGTGGAGCAGCCAGAAAATGTACGCAAGAGTAACATTATGTCCAAATAATATTACACATACAGGAGTAAAAGTATGCTGCTAGAACACGAGTCTGAAAAGTACAATTTCCTTAAAAGGTTATATAAGTAAGATTGCGTCCCATTCCTCTGTCTTACCCCTTCGTCTTACCCCTACCCCTTGGTTTTGGGCGTTCATGTGAGGACAAGGGGTGTCCCGATTCTAATATTGATCAAGGGCTCGAGCCACGACCTCGGGCTACATCCCCCTGAAACGAAGTAAACTCTCAACCAGACTTGAAACGAAGGGGTACGCCTACAAGCTCAGGCAGGTTTTGGGATGTAAACACCACAGTGATGTCAGTGATGGGGGAGGGCTTAGTTTAATGCCCTGTAAATGAGCTCTGAAGGTCTGGACAAGAGGATCTTTAGAGGAGCTTTTCTCAAGATCGTTATTTTCAGATGTCCCGCATTCAAACGGTCACAACTTCAGGTCAGATTGTCAGATTGAAACGAATCTGACGAAGGGGTACACCTACAAGCTCAGGCAGGGTTTTGGGATCAGGACAACGAGGACTAAACTGGGATGAACTATAACTGTGTGAACTGTTGTCGCGGCGTCTGTTTAGTCGACGTTATCGTTTTCATCGAACTTTCACGTATAAACGAGGTACTTTTTTGTGGAGCTGAGGTACCCGATAATCCTTGACATGGCGAGGGACGATGACGCAAACGGTATTCGGGTTGTGTCCCATTTCTTAGGGGAACATTCGTACCCCGAGCCCTCTCAGCTCGGTATCGACGTAGATAAAGGGGAAGGGGTAAGACAGAGAAATGGGACGTCACCCCTCAGGTCAGCGTACGTCGGTGGGTGAATGTGCGTCTGTCCCCTCACCCTCTCACAGCGGTACTCTCCAAACTTGACTCCTCGTACCACCTGCTGGTAGATGAGGTTGGTGGCCACCTGGTCGTCGGCGGGGCGGTGCCAGGGCGTGAAGATCTCCTTCCTGAAGAACAGCCTCCAGGGGGCGTTCCTCTCCTGCGCGCCCTGCTCTTTGGCGTACTGCTCGCACTGAGAGACGGCGTCCATCACGTGATCGCTGCCGCTGCCCAAAGAGGACACCTGTGGGGGGGCAGATGATGTCATTAACATTCACACATTCCCTGGGTGTGTGATGCTAACTGTAGGCACTGCTCTGTCTGAGGCTTTATTAGACTTTAATCTGAGCTTTATTTAACACAATTTGACTTTAGTTTGAGCTGATTTGTGCTGGTAAAAAGTCCCTCTCACGCTCACCTGTTTGTGTAAAATCAAACTTCTAAACACCTACACAACTTAGACCTGGTTTAGTCCTGGTTCGATCTTCAGACCTGGTTTAGACCTGGTTTAGACCTGGTTTAGACCTGGTTTAGACCTGGTTCAGACCTGGTTTAGACCTGGTTCAGACCTGGTTTGATGTTCAGACCTGGTTCAGACCTAGTTTAGACCTGGTTTAGACCTGGTTTAGACCTGGTTTAGACCTGGTTCAGACCTGGTTCGATGTTCAGACCTGGTTTAGACCTGGTTTAGACCTGGTTTAGACCTGGTTCGATCTTCAGACCTGGTTTAGACCTGGTTTAGACCTGGTTTAGACCTGGTTTAGACCTGGTTTAGACCTGGTTCAGACCTGGTTCGATGTTCAGACCTGGTTTAGACCTGGTTTAGACCTGGTTTAGACCTGGTTTAGACCTGGTTTAGTCCTGGTTTAGACCTGGTTCGATCTTCAGACCTGGTTTAGACCTGGTTTAGACCTGGTTTAGACCTGGTTTAGACCTGGTTTAGACCTGGTTCAGACCTGGTTCGATGTTCAGACCTGGTTTAGACCTGGTTTAAGAAGAAGAAGTGAACTTTATTGATCTCACACTGGAGAAATTCTTCTCTGCATTTTAACCCATCCTATATATACATATATTAGGAGCAGTGGGCAGCACACACATTAGGGCGCCCGGGGACCATCTCCATGATCTTCTTGCTTCGGCTTGGTCAGGACCTAAGCTGGAGTACCTATGGTGCATGTTTTGGTGCATGTTTTGGGTTGGGTTGAACCTGGTTCAGACCTGGTTCGGACCTGATTTGAACCTGGTTCAGACCTGGTTTAGACCTGGTTTAGACCCGGTTTAGACCTGGTTTAGACCTGGTTTGATGTTCAGACCTGGTTCAGACCTGGTTTAGACCTGGTTTAGACCTGGTTTAGACCTGGTTCAGACCTGGTTCGATGTTCAGACCTGGTTCAGACCTGGTTTAGACCTGGTTTGATGTTCAGCCCTGGTTTAGACCTGGTTTAGACCTGGTTCAGACCTGGTTCGGACCTGATTTGAACCTGGTTCAGACCTGGTTTAGACCTGGTTTAGACCCGGTTTAGACCCGGTTTAGACCTGGTTTGATGTTCAGACCTGGTTCAGACCTGGTTTAGACCTGGTTTAGACCTGGTTTAGACCTGGTTTGATGTTCAGACCTGGTTCAGACCTGGTTTAGACCTGGTTTAGACCAGGTTTAGACCTGGTTTGATGTTCAGACCTGGTTCAGACCTGGTTTAGACCTGGTTTAGACCTGGTTTAGACCTGGTTTGATGTTCAGCCCTGGTTCAGACCTGGTTTAGACCTGGTTTAGACCTGGTTTAGACCTGGTTTGATGTTCGGCCCTGGTTTAGACCTGGTTTAGACCTAGTTCAGACCTGGTTCAGACCTGGTTCAGACCTGGTTTGATGTTCAGACCTGGTTCAGACCTGGTTCAGACCTGGTTTGATGTTCAGACCTGGTTCAGACCTGGTTTAGACCTGGTTTAGACCTGGTTTGATGTTCAGCCCTGGTTTAGACCTGGTTTAGACCCGGTTTAGACCTGGTTTGATGTTCAGCCCTGGTTTAGACCTGGTTTAGACCTGGTTTAGACCCGGTTTAGACCTGGTTTGATGTTCAGCCCTGGTTTAGACCTGGTTTAGACCCGGTTTAGACCTGGTTTGATGTTCAGCCCTGGTTTGATGTTCAGCCCTGGTTTAGACCTGGTTTAGACCCGGTTTAGACCTGGTTTGATGTTCAGCCCTGGTTTAGACCTGGTTTAGACCCGGTTTAGACCTGGTTTGATGTTCAGACCTGGTTTAGACCTGGTTTAGACCTGGTTTGATGTTCAGACCTGGTTCAGACCTGGTTTAGACCTGGTTTAGACCTGGTTTGATGTTCAGCCCTGGTTTAGACCTGGTTTAGACCTGGTTTAGACCTGGTTTGATGTTCAGACCTGGTTCAGACCTGGTTTAGACCTGGTTTAGACCTGGTTTGATGTTCAGACCTGGTTTAGACCTGGTTTAGACCTAGTTCAGACCTGGTTCAGACCTGGTTCAGACCTGGTTTGATGTTCAGACCTGGTTCAGACCTGGTTTAGACCTGGTTTAGACCTGGTTTGATGTTCAGACCTGGTTTGATGTTCAGCCCTGGTTTAGACCTGGTTTAGACCCGGTTTAGACCTGGTTTGATGTTCAGACCTGGTTTGATGTTCAGCCCTGGTTTAGTCCTGGTTTAGACCTGGTTTAGACCTGGTTTAGACCTGGTTTAGACCTGGTTTGATGTTCAGACCTGGTTCAGACCTGGTTTAGACCTGGTTTGATGTTCGGCCCTGGTTTAGACCTGGTTTAGACCCGGTTTAGACCTGGTTTGATGTTCAGCCCTGGTTTAGACCTGGTTTAGACCTGGTTTAGACCTGGTTTGATGTTCAGCCCTGGTTTAGACCTGGTTTAGACCTGCTTTAGACCTGGTTTGATGTTCAGCCCTGGTTTAGACCTGGTTTAGACCCGGTTTAGACCTGGTTTGATGTTCAGCCCTGGTTTAGACCTGGTTTAGACCTGGTTTAGACCTGGTTTGATGTTCAGCCCTGGTTTAGACCTGGTTTAGACCTGGTTTAGACCTGGTTTGATGTTCAGCCCTGGTTTAGACCTGGTTTAGACCTGGTTTAGACCTGGTTTGATGTTCAGACCTGGTTTAGACCTGGTTTAGACCCGGTTCAGACCTGGTTTGATGTTCAGCCCTGGTTTAGACCTGGTTTGATGTTCAGCCCTGGTTTAGACCTGGTTCAGACCTGGTTCAGCTCTGGTTCAGACCTGGTTCAGACCTGGTTCAGACCTGGTTCAGACCTGGTTCAGACCTGGTTCGGACCTGTTTCAGCTCTGGTTCAGACCTGGTTTAGACCTGGTTTAGACCCGGTTTAGACCTGGTTTGATGTTCAGACCTGGTTTAGACCTGGTTTAGACCTGGTTTAGACCTGGTTTGATGTTCAGCCCTGGTTTAGACCTGGTTCAGACCTGGTTCAGCTCTGGTTCAGACCTGGTTCAGACCTGGTTCAGACCTGGTTCAGACCTGGTTCAGACCTGGTTCAGACCTGGTTCGGACCTGTTTCAGCTCTGGTTCAGACCTGGTTTAGACCAGGTTTAGACCCGGTTTGATGTTCAGACCTGGTTCAGACCTGGTTCAGACCTGGTTCGGACCTGGTTCAGACCTGGTTCAGACCTGGTTTAGACCTGGTTTGATGTTCAGACCTGGTTCAGCCCTGGTTTGATGTTCAGACCTGGTTCAGACCTGGTTCAGACCTGGTTTAGACCTGGTTCAGACCTGGTTCAGACCTGGTTCAGACCTGGTTTAGACCTGGTTTGATGTTCAGACCTGGTTCAGCCCTGGTTTGATGTTCAGACCTGGTTCAGACCTGGTTCAGACCTGGTTCAGACCTGGTTTAGACCTGGTTCAGACCTGGTTCAGACCTGGTTCAGACCTGGTTCAGACCTGGTTTAGACCTGGTTTGATGTTCAGCCCTGGTTTAGACCTGGTTCAGACCTGGTTCAGACCTGGTTCAGCTCTGGTGGTGTTTCTCAGGAGCTGTGGTGGGTGCAGTACCTCACCTTGTCGAAGAGGGCGATGTAGAGGGAGAAGCCGAAGCGGTCGCTCAGGGCGATCTTGTCGGACAGAGCGTGGCACAGCTCGCGGGCCGTCGTGGCAGAATCCGCCAACAGCGTCTTCGTGGTGCCGTCCATGAACGTCACCGGCAGCATGATGGGCTTCTTGGACTTCGTGGCCTGGAGGAAAACACAGTGTGGGAACAGCTGATGTCCGCTAGCTGTAGGCACTGCTCTGTCAGAAACTTTGTTTATCTTTATTTGAACACAACCTGACCATAAAGACGTGAGCTGATCTGAGCTGATCCCTCAAAAGAACATGACAGAACTCTCACCTTTAGTTGAAAAACAGGAGCATGAACCCTCTGATCACAGGAAAATGAAAATGTGCTTTAAATCACTTTTTCTATTTGAAATGATTTTTGACAGAGTTTGCTAATGGCAAAAGGAGAAATTCAATTTGTCGACTGGACAAAAGTTTATTTGGTGGAATCCGTTTCTTCTGCTTCTTCAGTTCTGGTCAGACGCTGGTGGACACTGCTTATATCTGCCTGAAGGGGGCGCTATCTACAATGGTTTTAAGGGCACTCCGTGGACCGCATGGGCGTCAGTGAAATGGGACAGGTACCGCAACTACCAGATGCAGCCGCCGACTCCATTTTCTCCCATAGAAGTAGCGCGCGGTGCATTCTGGGATATATGAGTGCGCGAAGTGTGCGTTTTCACACAGTTGGTCCATGCCCTGATTTCCATGGAAACGACTGCGGTTTTCAGGGTGCATTTTAACTGCGCATGGGACAAAAACAAAATGGGACAGCAGATATCGCGCCGGAAGTGACGTACGCACCCTTAAAACCACACTCTGGACTGTGCACACTCCGGACTGTGCACACTGCGAACTGAGACACAGCTTGAGACTCCCACACCTCCTTGTTTCCAGTTGGTGTTAGTTAGGTGGGCCTGTTAGATCTGCAGTGGGAGTGGAGTGTGGGTCTTGTTAGCAGAACCATTCAACAGACCCCCCAGGATTTCGTGGGCATTTTTTGTGATTGTTGCGGCTAAAATGCCTGAATTTGCATGAACTTTTCCAAAAAGTTGCGATGAAAGTTACGATGCTTTTAAGGTTTTTGTTGCGATTTCGTTGCGGGAGGAAGTGAAAGTTGCGATAAATAGTTGTGATTTTCGCTTTTTGTAATTAAAATGGAGTAATATTTTGAATACTGAGTTATTACTGACAAAGAATAATACAAAGACACAGAGATCACAGATATGGTCCTAAAACAACCTTACCAACATCCAAAATAAATTACTACTAGGAGGGGAACTGTTTCGGTCTTTTGCTGTTATTTTTGTGGGCAAATGGCGCCGCAGACATGTTTCTTTGCCATTAGAAGCCGTGTCCCAGTTCCCAGAGTGCACAGTTCGGAGCGTGGTTTGAAGGGCATGTGCGTCATTTCTTTTTTGTCCCATGCGCAGTTAACACGCGTTCTGAAGATCGCAGTCGTTTCCATGGAAATCGGGGCGTGGACCAAGCGCGTGAAAAAGCACGCTTCACACACTCATATATCCCAGCATGCACCGCGCGCTACTTCTTCTACGGGAGAAAATGGAGTCGGCGGCTGCTTCCCGTAGTTGCGAGACCTGTCGCATGTCGCAGACGGCCATGCGGTCCGTGGAGTGCACTCAGGGCTGAGCAAGTGTGCACCGCCTTGACTGCAGTCTGAGCCCCTTCAAACCACGCTCCGAACTGGGGACACGGCCACAGTTTAGTTTCGTCACACGGAAGTAAGGCAGAAGGAAGTTGGTCGACGTGAGTTCAATACGTCGCCGATGACTGGTCAAAATTGGTAAAAATTGCGGGAAAGTTGCGGTGATTGGTCAAAATTGCAACACCGCCCTGAATTCACGGGGATTGGCTGAAGTTGCGTTGAAGTTGCAAATCGCAACATCGCGAATTCCTGGAGGGTCTGATTCAAGGCCATAAAGGACTGAAACCAGGACTAAACCAGGACTAAAGAAGGACTGAGACGTACGGCAGACTGAGGTCCTTTTAGGTGGAGACGTACGGCGGACTGAGGTCCTTTTAGGTGGAGACGTACGGCGGACTGAGGTCCTTTTAGGTGGAGACGTACGGCGGACTGAGGTCCTTTTAGGTGGAGACGTACGGCGGACTGAGGTCCTTTTAGGTGGAGATGTACGGCAGACTGAGGTCCTTTTAGGTGGAGATGTACGGCAGACTGAGGTCCTTTTAGGTGGAGATGTACGGCAGACTGAGGTCCTTTTAGGTGGAGGTGTACGGCAGACTGAGGTCCTTTTAGGTGGAGATGTACGGCAGACTGAGGTCCTTTTAGGTGGAGGTGTACGGCAGACTGAGGTCCTTTTAGGTGGAGATGTACGGCAGACTGAGGTCCTTTTAGGTGGAGATGTACGGCAGACTGAGGTCCTTTTAGGTGGAGACGTACGGCAGACTGAGGTCCTTTTAGGTGGAGACGTACGGCGGACTGGGGTCCTTTTAGGTGGAGTTGTACGGCAGACTGAGGTCCTTTTAGGTGGAGTTGTACGGCGGACTGGGGTCCTTTTAGGTGGAGTTGTACGGCAGACTGAGGTCCTTTTAGGTGGAGTTGTACGGTGATTGGAGTTTGTTTGTGGCTCGGTGTGGCTGGACCAGTTTCTGTCTTAAAGTGTTTGTGGGTTTGAATTAGACAAATTTACAAATTGAACTTCTCCTTTTGCCGTGGATTCTACCAGGACGACTGAGGGATTCTAATCTGTGCTTTATGTTCCAACTGTCACTGCTGAACAAAAACCTCCAGAAGTGTTCACGTATGAGGAGCTGACCTGCAGTTCTAACCACGACGGCGGCTGTGTGCGCGTGCGGTTGACGAAGGTCCGCCTCAGCCTCTCCTCGCAGTACGGAGCGAAGCCTGGAGGTCCGCTGAGCAGGAAGCTGCGCAGGTACTGACGACAGCCACAAGAGGGCGCAAGGTCAGGACAAAACACAGGTACTGACATGTTTCCATGGAGACAAGACTTAGACTTAGACTCAGACTTAGACTCAAACTCAGACTCAGACTCAGACTCAGATTTACACTCAGATTTACACTCAGACTCAGACTCAGACTCAGACTCAGACTCAGACTCAGACTTAGACTCAGACTCAGACTCAGACTTAGACTCAGACTCAGACTCAGATTTACACTCAGATTTACACTCAGACTCAGACTCAGACTCAGACTCAGACTCAGACTTAGACTCAGACTTAGACTCAGACTTAGACTCAGACTCAGATTTACACTCAGATTTACACTCAGACTCAGACTCAGACTTAGACTCAGACTCAGACTCAGACTCAGACTCAGACTCAGATTTACACTCAGATTTACACTCAGACTCAGACTCAGACTCAGACTCAGACTTAGACTCAGACTTAGACTCAGACTTAGACTCAGACTCAGATTTACACTCAGATTTACACTCAGACTCAGACTCAGACTCAGACTCAGACTTAGACTCAGACTTAGACTCAGACTTAGACTCAGACTTAGACTCAGACTCAGACTTAGACTCAGACTTAGACTTAGACTCAGACTTAGACTCAGACTCAGACTCAGACTTAGACTCAGACTCAGACTCAGATTTAAAAATTGTTCATAAAAAATTTACACTCAGATTTACACTCAGACTCAGACTTAGACTCAGACTCAGATTTACACTCAGATTTACACTCAGACTTAGACTCAGACTCAGATTTACACTCAGACTTAGACTCAGACTCAGATTTACACTCAGACTCAGACTCAGACTCAGACTCAGACTTAGACTCAGACTCAGACTTAGACTCAGACTCAGACTCAGATTTAAAAATTGTTCATAAAAAATTTACACTCAGATTTACACTCAGACTCAGACTTAGACTCAGACTCAGATTTACACTCAGATTTACACTCAGACTTAGACTCAGACTCAGATTTACACTCAGACTTAGACTCAGACTCAGATTTACACTCAGACTCAGACTCAGACTCAGACTCAGACTCAGACTCAGATTTACACTCAGACTCAGACTCAGACTCAGATTTACACTCAGATTTACACTCAGACTTAGACTCAGACTCAGATTTACACTCAGACTCAGACTCAGACTCAGACTTAGACAGACTCAGACTCAGACTCAGACTCAGACTTACACTCAGATTTACACTCAGACTCAGACTCAGACTCAGACTTAGACTCAGACTCAGACTTAGACTCAGACTCAGACTCAGATTTAAAAATTGTTCATAAAAAATTTACACTCAGATTTACACTCAGACTCAGACTTAGACTCAGACTCAGATTTACACTCAGATTTACACTCAGACTCAGACTCAGACTCAGACTTAGACTCAGACTCAGATTTACACTCAGATTTACACTCAGACTTAGACTCAGACTCAGATTTACACTCAGACTCAGACTCAGACTCAGACTTAGACAGACTCAGACTCAGACTCAGACTCAGACTCAGACTTAGACTCAGACTCAGACTCAGACTCAGACTCAGACTCAGACTCAGATTTACACTCAGACTCAGACTCAGACTCAGATTTACACTCAGATTTACACTCAGACTTAGACTCAGACTCAGATTTACACTCAGACTCAGACTCAGACTCAGACTTAGACAGACTCAGACTCAGACTCAGACTCAGACTTACACTCAGATTTACACTCAGACTCAGACTCAGACTCAGACTCAGACTTACACTCAGATTTACACTCAGACTCAGACTCAGACTCAGACTCAGACTTACACTCAGATTTACACTCAGACTTAGACTCAGACTCAGATTTACACTCAGACTCAGACTCAGACTTAGACTCAGACTCAGACTCAGACTCAGACTCAGACTCAGACTCAGACTCAGACTCAGACTCAGACTCAGACTCAGACTCAGACTTAGACTTAGACTCAGACTCAGACTCAGACTCAGACTCAGACTCAGACTTAGACTCAGACTCAGACTCAGACTCAGACTTAGACTCAGATTTAGACTCAGATTTAGACTCAGATTTAGACTTAGACTCAGACTCAGACTCAGACTTAGACTCAGATGTAGAATCAGACTCAGACTCAGACTCAGACTCAGACTCAGACTTAGACTCAGATTTAGACTCAGATTTAGACTCAAATTTAGACTTAGACTCAGACTCAGACTCAGACTTAGACTCAGATGTAGAATCAGACTCAGACTCAGACTCAGACTTAGACTCAGACAGACTCAGACTTAGATTTACACTCAGATTTACACTCAGACTTAGACTCAGACTCAGATTTACACTCAGACTCAGACTCAGACTCAGACTTAGACAGACTCAGACTCAGACTCAGACTCAGACTTACACTCAGATTTACACTCAGACTCAGACTCAGACTCAGACTCAGACTTACACTCAGATTTACACTCAGACTCAGACTCAGACTCAGACTCAGACTTACACTCAGATTTACACTCAGACTTAGACTCAGACTCAGATTTACACTCAGACTCAGACTCAGACTTAGACTTAGACTCAGACTCAGACTCAGACTCAGACTCAGACTCAGACTCAGACTCAGACTCAGACTCAGACTCAGACTCAGACTCAGACTTAGACTTAGACTCAGACTCAGACTCAGACTCAGACTCAGACTCAGACTTAGACTCAGACTCAGACTCAGACTCAGACTTAGACTCAGATTTAGACTCAGATTTAGACTCAGATTTAGACTTAGACTCAGACTCAGACTCAGACTTAGACTCAGATGTAGAATCAGACTCAGACTCAGACTCAGACTCAGACTCAGACTTAGACTCAGATTTAGACTCAGATTTAGACTCAAATTTAGACTTAGACTCAGACTCAGACTCAGACTTAGACTCAGACAGACTCAGACTCAGACTCAGACTTAGACTCAGACAGACTCAGACTTAGACTCAGACTTAGACTCAGACTCAGACTCAGACTCAGACTTAGACTCAGACAGACTCAGACTCAGACTCAGACTCAGATTTAGACTCAGATTTACACTCAGACTTAGACTCAGACTCAGACTCAGACTTAGACTCAGATTTACACTCAGACTCAGACTCAGACTTAGACTCAGACTCAGACTTAGACTCAGACTTAGACTCAGACTTAGACTCAGACTCAGACTCAGACTTAGACTCAGACTCAGACTTAGACTCAGACAGACTCAGACTCAGACTCAGACTCAGATTTAGACTCAGATTTACACTCAGACTTAGACTCAGACTCAGACTCAGACTTAGACTCAGATTTACACTCAGACTCAGACTCAGACTTAGACTCAGACTCAGACTTAGACTCAGACTTAGACTCAGACTTAGACTCAGACTCAGACTCAGACTTAGACTCAGATTTACACTCAGACTCAGACTCAGACTTAGACTCAGACTCAGACTTAGACTCAGACTCAGACTCAGACTCAGACTTAGACTCAGACAGACTCAGACTCAGACTCAGACTCAGATTTAGACTCAGATTTACACTCAGACTTAGACTCAGACTCAGACTCAGACTTAGACTCAGATTTACACTCAGACTTAGACTCAGACTCAGACTCAGACTTAGACTCAGATTTACACTCAGACTCAGACTCAGACTTAGACTCAGACTCAGACTTAGACTCAGACTTAGACTCAGACTTAGACTCAGACTCAGACTCAGACTTAGACTCAGATTTACACTCAGACTCAGACTCAGACTTAGACTCAGACTCAGACTTAGACTCAGACTCAGACTCAGACTCAGACTTAGACTCAGACAGACTCAGACTCAGACTCAGACTCAGATTTACACTCAGACTTAGACTCAGACTCAGACTTAGACTCAGATTTACACTCAGACTCAGACTCAGACTTAGACTCAGACTCAGACTTAGACTCAGACTCAGACTCAGACTCAGACTCAGACTTAGACTCAGACTCAGACTCAGACTTAGACTTAGGACGACTCAGATTTAGGTCAGGAGGAAACGCAGGTACTGACATGTATCCATGGAGACAAGCATTAATTTTTCAAGGTATTGTTTTATTGTAAAAAACACATATAATTAAATAATAAGCAAGCTTAATGCCGCACTGTGGAATATTCCAGGGAACGTAATGTCCCTAGCATGTCTCTATGGAAACAGGAAGCAGGTGCTGGACGCTTATCAGAAACTTACTTTGACAAACTTGTGTGTGGGGGCGAAGCAGCCGACGCAGAGCGACAGGAGGATCCAGCCGCGGGCGTGGCTGCTCTTCGACGGGTTCTGACTCAGCTGTTTACAGATCTGACAGTAGATCTCATCCCTGAACACAACACAACTCAACACACACGAGGAACCAGGGCAATCTACAAGCTAACTGGAGGCACTGGTGTGTCTGAAGCTCTGTTACTGTAGTTCACTGCTGACCCTGGGAAACATGCTTTTTTGCTGTACTGTGCTTGAACTAAGTGTAATTGCACATCAGCAACAGTAGGTGGCAGTGGCGCTCTCGTTGTCGCTCTGGGGCAGGGGGCGGCAACCTTAAAGGAAAAGTAACGTTTTTTACAATTTGAGCCTTATTTCGGTAATAAAACAAGTTGTTTTACTCACCCATAGCACTTTGGTGTCATATGGAGCATTTCCGGAGATGTTTTAGATTAGCGTTAGGCTAACGCCGTTAGCCTAGCGCGACTTATAGCCATAGCTCGGGGCATTCTCCGAGCATGTAATATGCCCCGTGCGGACTCCAAATAACACAAACTTTAGCACTTTTCAAATCATAGAAGCTCGATGTCTTAGACTACGATTTCGTTTGAATCAAAAGTGGCCTGTAATCCGAGATTTATCCATAATTTACAGCTATGCGTTCCATGTTTGGGTCCCGGGAGCTGAGAGCACAGTCCGCACATGCGCACTGGCCTCCTCATCTACTCGAAACTATGGCTAAACCTCGGATTACAGGCCACTTTTGACCAAACGAAATCGTAGACTAAAGTGCTAAAGTTTGTGTTATTTGGAGCCCGCACGGGGCATATTACATGCTCGAGGAATGCCCCGAGCTATGGCTAGAAGTCGCGCTAGGCTAACGGCGTTAGCCTAACGCTAATCTAAAACATCTCTGGAAGTGCTCCATATGACACCAAAGTGCTATGGGTGAGTAAAACAACTTGTTTTATTACCGAAATAAGGCTCAAATTGTAAAAAACGTTACTTTTCCTTTAAATACGTGATATACAGAACAGACTCACCATCAGCAGAACATCCTCTGTCACAGAAAGAACACGTATATTCCACTGAGGCGTGTCCTTTAGTCCGACAGAAGCTGACGCATCAGCAGCACAAGGACAGAGCGTTTTTTGTTTTTTTTTCAGCGCTTTTAGTTTATGCAAATGGGCCATGTGGTTTTTAAGTTTCTTCTGTAAAACGTAAACAAATGTGCACAAAGCTGCATTAAAAACACATCAGTATTTGAGTCCCCAGTGCAAACAGACAGTGCAGTCTTTGTTGGAAGTTTCTTTCTTTCTTTGTTTTTAATGTTAATAAAGGATACAGTGTTATGCAGAGGTGTACTAATCATTTTCTAGACAAATAATACTATTTATAGTCGTGCGCAGGGAGGGGGGCGTGAAATTTTTTCTTCTTCCCAGGGAAGGCGCCACAGAAAATAATTGAGAAGCACTGCTGTAGTTGGACTTTAAAGGTCCAATATCAGACTGTTCCCTGATCTGTTCTAATGTCAGACACCTGCAGTTGTGTTTAGCTCCATTCATACGTTTAACACACAAGGGTCAGACCTGAGGCCGGGCAGAGGGTTAGGGTCAGACCTGAGCGCCGGGCGGAGGGTTAGGGCGGAGGGTTAGGGCGGAGGGTTAGGGTCAGACCTGACAGCCGGGCGGAGGGTTAGGGCGGAGGGTTAGGGCGGAGGGTTAGGGTCAGACCTGACAGCCGGGCGGAGGGTTAGGGCGGAGGGTTAGGGTCAGACCTGAGCGCCGGGCGGAGGGTTAGGGCGGAGGGTTAGGGCGGAGGGTTGTGGCGGAGGGTTAGGGCGGAGGGTTAGGGCGGAGGATTAGGGCGGAGGGTTAGGGCGGAGGGTTATGGCGGAGGGTTAGGGCGGAGGGTTAGGGTCAGACCTGAGCGCCGGGCGGAGGATGCCGTTGCCGATGATGAAATGGAGTTTCTCCAGATTGGACGTGGGTCTGTCCTCCAACATGCTGTTCCCATGGAGACTGTAGTCCCCCTCGCGCAGCTGACGGCTCACCTGCACACAGGGACCCACTCAGATCAGGCGCTTAGACCCAGACCCAGACCCAGACTCAGACCCAGACTCAGACCCAGACTCAGATTTAGACTCAGACCCAGACTCAGACCCAGACCCAGACTCAGACTCAGATTAAGACTCAGATTTAGACCCAGACCCAGACCCAGACTCAGACTCAGATTAAGACTCAGATTTAGACCCAGACCCAGACCCAGACTCAGACCCAGACTCAGACCCAGACCCAGACCCAGACTCAGACCCAGACCCAGACCCAGACCCAGACTCAGACTCAGACTCAGACTCAGATTAAGACTCAGATTTAGACCCAGACCCAGACCCAGACTCAGACCCAGACTCAGACCCAGACCCAGACCCAGACCCAGACCCAGACCCAGACTCAGACTCAGACTCAGACTCAGATTAAGACTCAGATTTAGACCCAGACCCAGACTCAGACCCAGACTCAGACCCCAGACTCAGACTCCAGACCCAGACTCAGACTCCAGACTCAGACTCAGACCCCAGACTCAGACCCAGACCCCAGACTCAGACTCAGACCTCAGACCCAGACTCAGACTCAGAGTCAGACTCAGACTCCAGACCCCAGACTCAGACTCCAGACCCCAGACTCAGACTCAGACCTCAGACCCAGACTCAGACCCCAGACTCAGACCCCAGACCCAGACCCCAGACCCAGACTCAGACTCAGACTCAGATTAAGACTCAGATTTAGACCCAGACCCAGACTCAGACCCAGACTCAGACCCAGACTCAGACCCAGACCCAGACCCAGACTCAGACTCAGACCCAGACTCAGACTCAGACCCAGACCCAGACCCAGACCCAGACCCAGACCCAGACTCAGACTCAGACTCAGATTAAGACTCAGATTTAGACCCAGACCCAGACTCAGACCCAGACTCAGACTCAGACCCAGACCCAGACCCAGACCCAGACTCAGACTCAGACTCAGACTCAGATTAAGACTCAGATTTAGACCCAGACCCAGACCCAGACTCAGACCCAGACCCAGACTCAGACTCAGACTCAGACTCAGACTCAGATTAAGACTCAGATTTAGACCCAGACCCAGACTCAGACCCAGACCCAGACTCAGACCCAGACCCAGACCCAGACCCAGACCCAGACCCAGACTCAGACTCAGATTTAGACTCAGACCCAGACTCAGACTCAGACTTGATGTTCAGTAAAAAAGCAAATGAGTTACAGCGGTCCAATGTCTTTCTGGACGGGGCGGAGCTCAGCCTCGTCAAAGAGTTTAAATACCTGGACTGACCCTGGACCCGACACTGACATTTAACAAACACATTAAGAGACTCACAAAAACTGTTCATTTTAACTTAGTGAATTTTAGACAAGTAAGACCCTTCATGACTCTATATGCGGCACCAATGTTTTTACACTCTATGACTCTGTCTCATATAGAGATCTGCACAACCACATGGGCACAACACTCAAACCAGCTGAATCACTTTTTAAAAAAGCTGTGAAAATATTAGACAAGAAACCATTCTCAGTCCACCACGGCACAATTTTAGACAAGTATAACTTACTCAATTTTAATAATTTTGTTCATTTTAAATACGGTTGTTTTATATATAAAGTTTTACATGGACTTGCTCCTCCGCCGCTGCAGAATTTTATTAAAACAAAGACTGTCAGTGGGATGGGAACAAGGGCCACGGCCCAGGGGAACTGTGAGGTCCCACACAGACGCACTACATTTGGACAAACTGTGCTCTCAGTCAGAGGCTCTAAGTTCTGGAACACACTCCCATCATCAATAAGAGAGACTCCAACACTGGCCACTTTTAAGTCATACTTGAAACGGTGGCTAAAGGAAAACCAGACTTGTGGACATTTTTAATTTTTTTTTTTTTTTTTTTTTTTTTTTAATGTTTTAATGTTTAATGTTTTAATGTTTTAATGTTTTAATGTTTTAATGTTGGTGTTATTGTCAATTGTCATTGTTTTATTGTTTTTGCTGTGGTGTCACCTGCCCAGGGACTACAGATGGAAATTAGCATTCTTGCTATAATCTGGCATATTTACACTGCTGCTGCAAATGTTCATTAATATGCACTGTCCCTATTAAATAAAGAATAAATAAATTTAGACTCAGACCCAGACTCAGACCCAGACCCAGACTCAGACCCAGACCCAGACTCAGACCCAGACCCAGACTCAGACCCAGACCCAGACTCAGACCCAGACCCAGACTCAGACTCAGATTTAGACTAAGACTTAGACTTAAAAATTGTTCATAAAAAATTGTTATAAAAATAATGATTATTAAAAAATGTAATTAAAAATAATACAAAAAAATGTAATATAAAAAAGTGTGCGTGTGTGTATATATATATATATATAGAGAGAGAGAGAGATAGATAGATAGATAGATAGATAAAAGGGTCATGGGCATGTTTTCGCTCTTTTGTTATCAGGGGTTTGTGCTCCTGAGTTGAATCCATTTTGTATTTTTTTCTTAAGTTTTCAGATCTTAAATGTGCACTAACTGAAAAGTTCGTGTACCTTTATAATGTTTTTGGTAAAACACCCCCAGAGTGAATGACCGGTACCTCCTCTGTGATTTTGGACTTCTTCTTGAGCGTGAGGGAGATGAGTTTGTGGCGGACGCTGTTCCTCTTCTGACCGTCTGTGGAGCTGATCTGAGACTAAAACACAGACACAGGTTCAGTCTGGACGAACGCTCCATCAGCGACAACAAATAATCTGTGTTTAGTAAGAAAAGTTTGACCAAAGACTGTTTATAGAAATAACTAAACCACTGCTGCTGTCAGGCTCCTCATTTTGGTCTTAAAATGTTCATATGAACCCGCTTTACGTGATCCTGGGGTTTTGATTTCAGTATTTTGTCTGTAAATCTTGATGTGAGCGTTAATAACAGTCGAACAGACGATGACGCGCCTTCTTTCCCAGAGGTTGCTCCCGCTAAGCGCCGGCTCCCTGCTAAACCAGAGGAGCGACCTTCAACAGCCTCGCTCCTGATTGGCTCTTTGGTTTCTATGATACTCGCGGTCAGAACTCCACATATGAAACTTGGCTCCAAACTGGCCCCAATAACTGCCAGCCTCAATGAGCTTCATTTGACTGAGCACTGGGTGACGTCACACTCAGTCCGTGTGGTGTTCTTACCGTGAGCTCCTCCTCCACCTGCAGCTCCTGTAGCTCCCTCTTGTAGCTGCGTTTGCCCAGAGTCTCGTAGATCTTGGTCATCACGGGGATCTTCTCACTGCCGTCGTTGAGGACCAGCTGACACTTGGGCTCAGGCAGGTCTCCCATGAAGCGCAGAACTGTGATCCACACGGCTAAGGCCGCCTGCCCCGGACAGAGAAGGAAGTATGACCGGTTAGACTCTGCAAACTGGACTTTTCAGACTGTTTAACCATGTTCTAGTAGCGTGAAAAGTCCCTCAGTCGTCCAGGTAGAATCCATGGTAAAAGGAGAAGTTCAATTTCTCAACTGGACAAAGTTTGTTTGGTTGAAGACGTTTCGCCGCTCATCCGAGAGACTTCTTCAGTTCTAGAACTGCGAAACGTCTTCAACCAAACAAACTTTGTCCAGTTGAGAAATTGAACTTCTCCTTTTATCATGTTCTAGTAGCTTCTTCTCATTGACCCTTTGAAGTTGTATTTGGAGCGATTCGTCCATGTCTGAGTCATCTTTAATCACTTATTTTCAGTAGACGTCATTTTGAAATGTCTGTTCTAGTGTGATATCCACAGGATGGGGCACTTGACGTTTATGGCCACGTCAACTCCTACTGGACACTGCAGTTTTTATAATTCATAATTTACCTCCTGGCTGGACACGGGCAGCAGATATGACGTACATAAATCAGAACTGTTACCTAGCAACCTGTAAACAAGGGCCAAAACTTGTCTAAATGACACAAGAGTTCTGATTAGACCAATAGAAATAAATGATGACACCTTATTTTGTTAAATTAAGCTTTAAACGGTTTAGATCAGGGGCGTCAAACTCATTTTGGTCCGAGGGCCATATCCAACCTACTGTGATCCCAAAGGGGCCGGATCAGAAAACTCATGGCAAATATACCCCAAAAATATCAATAAGTCCAAATATTTGTGCAAAGAAACACAAATCTATTACACAAGCACACAGGTTTCCCATTCACCTACGCGAACAAATAGGAATTAGTCAATTTTTCTTGGAAAATCCGGCACTCGGTGTCCACTTTTCTCATTTTTTGACAGTCAAAACGATGGTCCTTTAAGACAGTGTTTCCCAACCAGGGGTACAAGTACCCCTAGGGGTACGCGAGCACACTGCAGGGGGTACTCGGCAGTGTCGCTGCCAGGCGCAGGGGGAGATTTTTATTTATTTTTTTTAATTCTAATTTGAGTAAATTTGAGTTAAAGAAAAGAGAGAAAATGCCTGAGAATTAAATTTTTAAATTAAGGAGATGAAATAAAACGATTTTCATTTAATAATCTGTTGTTTCACATTCTACTTTTGGAGAATTATCAAGTTGGGAAAAAGGGCTTTTGTCTTCTCTGCCCCCTCGACATGGAACAAGCTGCAAAAGGACTGGAAATTAACAGAATTTATCTCGTTGAATGACTTTAAATCCAGACTGAGAGCTCTTGAGACAGCCTCCATAAATTGTACCTGTTTTAACTAATTTATATGTAATTTTAACTAATTTATATGTCATTTTAATTGTGTTTTAATTGTCTTTTTGCTGCCTCTAGGTCAGGGCTCCCTTGGAAAGGAGGTTTTTAATCTCAATGGGATTTCCCTGGTTAAATAAAGGTTTAAATAAATAAAAATCAACACGTATGAGTGAGGGGGTACTCGAGGTATGACACAAAGGCTCAGGGGTACACAAGACAAAAAAGGTTGGGAAACACTGACTTAAGAGTGTTTGGAAAGAGGCAAGTGTTCATTTGTGCTGCTCTGGTGGGAGGCAGTCGCGCACAGAGGCACTGGAGATGCTGCTATGTTAAGCTGTGCAGAAAAGAGGCACCGTAAATTACCAATGTTTTAATAGAAAATCAGCCGAGAGCCAGATTATAGGCCTTGGAGGGCCGGATCTGGCCCCCGGGCCGCATGTTTGACACCCCTGGTTTAGAATGTGTTCCTTGCACAGGGTCGGCATGAGCTCTTTTGCTGCTTTGGGCGAGATAAATAATAAATCGAAGTCCCCTCAGGAATTTGATGAACAAAACTAAAGTAATTTCCTGTACTCTGGGGTAAATTACGCTGCATATTTTAGATCCAAATCCTGTCAGTGGTTCTGCTGCCCCCCCGCCTGTGCTCCGCCCCTGCTCCAGCGCCCTGAGCGCCCCCTGTCTGTGAGCTGCAGCCTCACACTGTGGACAGAGCTCCAGACCACAAACTGGCCCCAAGTCCAGACCACAGTCCAGACCACAGTCCAGACCACAGTCCAGACCACAGTCCCTCCTGTCCTCATGTTTTATGTTGAATCTTTATGTGGAGAGAAATGATAAAAAGCTTAAAGCAGAGTCATGTGTCCTACAACATCATGAGCGTCTCCACGGTGGACAGAGGCTTCCACACAGGACGCCGTACCAGCTGGTCGCCCTCGTCCTGGTGGAAGAGCAGCGGCTGTTTGAGGGCCCTCCTGATGTAGGTGTGGGTGGACACGCCCTGGAAGTACGTGGCGGCGAACTTGGAGAACTTGTAGTCGGAGAGGTCTTCGTCCTCGTCGGCGGGAAGAGGAGGGGCCTCGTCCAGAAGCTCCTCCTCCAGGGCCAGGCAGGGCTTCAGCAGGTCCTGAGGAAACAGGCGAGTTTTCATTTCAAACTGTTTACATCTGAGGGACAATTTCCTCCAACGGCCTCCAGCCCCAGGCAACCAGACTCTTCACCGTCCTGACCGAAGAAACCACCAGCCTGAGTGACCTGTGCAATAATGTGACCTGTGCAATAATGTGAAGTGTGGAATAATGTGACCTGTGCAATAATGTGACCTGTGCAATAATGTGAACTGTGCAATAATGTGAACTGTGCAATAATGTGAACTGTGCAATAATGTGAACTGTGCAATAATGTGAACTGGACTGTGCAATAATGTGAAGTGTGCAATAATGTGAAGTGTGCAATAATGTGACCTGTGCAATAATGTGACCTGTGCAATAATGTGAACTGTGCAATAATGTGAACTGTGCAATAATGTGAAGTGTGCAATAATGTGACCTGTGCAATA
The DNA here is from genome assembly GCA_036785185.1 of Paratrypauchen microcephalus. NCBI lineage: Eukaryota > Metazoa > Chordata > Actinopteri > Gobiiformes > Gobiidae > Paratrypauchen > Paratrypauchen microcephalus. The sequence goes on from JAVJIX010000374.1 coordinate 126,466, forward strand.
ATGTGACCTGTGCAATAATGTGAACTGTGCAATAATGTGAAGTGTGCAATAATGTGACCTGTGCAATAATGTGACCTGTGCAATAATGTGAACTGTGCAATAATGTGAACTGTGCAATAATGTGAACTGTGCAATAATGTGAACTGTGCAATAATGTGAACTGTGCAATAATGTGAACTGTGCAATAATGTGAACTGTGCAATAATGTGAACTGTGCAATAATGTGAAGTGTGCAATAATGTGAAGTGTGCAATAATGTGACCTGTGCAATAATGTGACCTGTGCAATAATGTGAACTGTGCAATAATGTGAAGTGTGCAATAATGTGAACTGTGCAATAATGTGACCTGTGCAATAATGTGACCTGTGCAATAATGTGAAGTGTGCAATAATGTGACCTGTGCAATAATGTGAACTGTGCAATAATGTGAACTGTGCAATAATGTGAACTGTGCAATAATGTGAACTGGACTGTGCAATAATGTGAAGTGTGCAATAATGTGAAGTGTGCAATAATGTGACCTGTGCAATAATGTGAAGTGTGCAATAATGTGACCTGTGCAATAATGTGAACTGTGCAATAATGTGAAGTGTGCAATAATGTGAACTGTGCAATAATGTGAAGTGTGCAATAATGTGAACTGTGCAATAATGTGAAGTGTGCAATAATGTGACCTGTGCAATAATGTGAACTGTGCAATAATGTGAACTGTGCAATAATGTGAAGTGTGCAATAATGTGAACTGTGCAATAATGTGACCTGTGCAATAATGTGAAGTGTGCAATAATGTGAACTGTGCAATAATGTGACCTGTGCAATAATGTGAAGTGTGCAATAATGTGAAGTGTGCAATAATGTGAACTGTGCAATAATGTGACCTGTGCAATAATGTGAAGTGTGCAATAATGTGAACTGTGCAATAATGTGAACTGTGCAATAATTAATTGTTTGACCCCAGCCCTTTGGGACATGTTGTTTTTTGCACATGATCCAACTCAAATACATCAAATCAAACAAAAATAAAAGACATAAAATGGTGCCGGTGGTTTTCAGATTCTACAATATGATGATGTCATACTCCCAGATGGGGTCAGGGGTCCGATCTCCCTATTGATCACACTGGAGTTTACCATGAAATATCCAAAAGGTAAATCGTTTTGTGACTAGATCCAAGAATTCATCAGTTTTACAACAAAAATCTGCATTTGAGCAATACTGATTTGAGCTGCCCAAATCTGTATTCATTAATATTATATATAGAATCTTGTATTAAACATACCTCAAATGCTGCTGGTGCCTCTCCGTCCTGATTGGACAGAGGTCCTGCGTTGCCCAGGAAACCAAACATACGGTCCACCATGTCGGAGTGGTCCACAGGCTGGTCTCTGTCCCTCTCCACCTGCTCAAGTAGCTCCTTCTTCCTCCTGGCCTCCTCTCTGTCCTCGCGGGCCTGCTCCTCCCTCTGCTGCTCCAGGAGCTCCAGCCTCTCCTGGTGCTTCCTCTGGGCCTCGGCTTTGGCTCTGCGCACCGTCATCAGGTTCTTCAGATGCTCCTCCTCCTCCAGACACTCACGCTCCGCCTCCAGACGCTTCTGCCGCTGTGGGACGTGGACACACGAGGCAGTTTAAAGGACCAATATGACTCTAGTTTCTGATCTGTCCTAATGTCGTTTCCTCGTCACAAACACCTGGAGTTGTGTTTGTTTCATTCACATGTTTAATGCACAAACCTGCAGATTTAGGCTTTGCTCTTCTCTCAAACTGAAAACACTCTGTTCCACCTTGTGATGTCATCATGTGGTGATACAGGAAGTGCTCCACTATGTTTTTAAACTCCACAAACCTTCACAATGATATCTTTAGATAATCTCAGCCTTGAAATTTCCAATCTCTACTGAACTAAAGGTAAAACGAGCTGTTCACTTGGAAATAACAGAATTTTGAGCTTTGGAGATGTAGACACATACTTGAACTCCTCCACGGATCGGTGCAGCGTCGGCAGTGATGCGGTCGCTGTACCGGACCGTTGTGGTGAAGAGGGAGCTGAGCCGAAAGGCAAAGCTCTTGATTTACCGTCGATCTACGTTCCTCCCCTCACCTATGGTCATGAGCTCTGGGTAATGACCGAAAGGACGAGATCGCCGATACAAGCGGCCGAAATGAGTTTCCTCCACAGAGGCTGGACGCTCCCTTAGAGATAGAGTGAGGAGCTCAGTCACACGGGAGGAGCTCGGAGTAGAGCCGCCGCTCCTCCATGTGGAGAGGAGCAGCTGAGGTGGCTCGGGCGTCTGTTCTGGACGCCTCCTGGACGCCTCCCTCGGGAGGTGTTCCGGGCACGTCCCACCGGGAGGAGGCCCCGGGGAAGACCCAGGACACACTGGAGGGACTATCTCTCCCAGCTGGCCTGGGAACGCCTTGGGGTCCCCCCGGAGGAGCTGGAGGAAGTGTCCGGGGTGAAGGAAGTCTGGGAGTCCCTGTTTAGACTGTTGCCCCGGCGACCCGACCCCGGATAAGAGGAAGAACATGGATGGATGGATGTAGACATAATGTGTTTCTCAAATCTGTGAGAATGTTACAAAACACAACTCCAGGTCTCCGAGGGAACAGCACCAGAACGTCACTTAAACTCACAAGAGTCCAGTTTGTTTAATACGGGAGGGTGATTGAAGCGATGATTGCTGGGTAGTTGGTGTGTTTACGTTTTTAAAAAAACAACACAAGATGATCCTGTTAGTATTTGTCTATATGTACTGTCAAATTTATGTACTAAAAAAAGCACCAAACTCTTACTATCTCAGGTCAAAGAAGTTATAGATCGTCTATAACAAAGACGTATGGGTTTGTTTACCTCTGCCCGGAGGCGCTGGCACTGGCGGCGGGCGATCATGCCCCTGGTGTGGGCCTGGAGGGTGACCACAGCGCGCACTCGTCTCCAGAAGGCCTGCCTGACCAGGAACCCCCTGCAGCGCGCCTGGATCTGGGTCACGCGCAGACGGGTCAAGCGGTAACTCTGGAGGTCATGTCTGGACCTGCACACAGCTTGGAGGCGCAGGAAGCCCCTCAGCATCTGTGGAACACAAAATCAGGTCATGAGAATACACAAGCAAAGATATGAACTCCATCTCCTCTAGTTTTGAGTTTGGGCCTTGGGCAGTTTAGAAGCAGCTGGTCCGGTGATGAGTTCTACCTGAAGGTGAAGGTTCCAGATCATGAAGAGATTTAAAACCAAAAAATAAAACCCTAGACCACAGGGAGTCCGTGGAGAGAGGACAGCACAGGGGAGATGTGCTCCTGGCATCTCCTGGCAAGTCCAGAGGTGATGTATTCAGTGCAAGGACTACCTGTTCCAGCTGGTTAAGAGGCAGGTAGAGCTAAACCTAGGGTGACCAGATGTCTCTATTTACCTGGGACAGTCTCAGTTTTGAGCCATGAGTCCCCTGTCCCAGAAGATTTCTCCAAAACCATTGATTTGTCTGAGTTGTATACAAGACATGTCCCAGGTGTCCCTAATTTTGACAAATTTGTTCCCTACCAACAGTAAAGAGAGGCATACATTGTCATTTGTTTAGGTAAAATACGAAAAAGCTGCTTAAAAATGACCAAAACACAAAGAAAATGTGACGATATTGACTCAGATGTTAGTCGTGAATGAACCTTCCCCAAAGGTCTGAGCTGGAAGAAGCTGGTTTTGGCCACGGTGAATAAGTGGAGTTTGTTTTGTAACATAAAAATATCATCGTTGAAGAGAGTGAGTGGCTGAGGTACCTTCTGGTAGTTCCTCTTACACCTGAAGCCCCTCCACTGCGTCTGGATCACTGTGGCTGCGTGACGTTTCTTCAGAAAGGTGGTTCTGCAGAAACAAAAACTGTATTTGAAGAGAAAACAGAACTCACAAGTTCAGTTCTGTCTCATCTGTCCGTGAGGGTCAGTTTAAAGCATTTCAAATCCATATCTTTAAGGTTAAGGTTCATTGTCCCCACAGGAGCATTTGTCCTCTGCATTTGACCCATCCCTCGACAGCATTCGGGACCAGCTCAGATCTTGAACTAATATTGGTCAGGGCCTATTGTGCCACAGACACAGGGAGAACATGCAGACTCCACACAGGGAGAACATGCAGACTCCACACAGACACAGGGAGAACATGCAGACTCCACACAGGGAGAACATGCAGACTCCACACAGGGAGAACATGCAGACTCCACACAGGGAGAACATGCAAACTCCACACAGACACAGGGAGAACATGCAAACTCCACACAGACACAGGGAGAACATGCAGACTCCACACAGACACAGGGAGAACATGCAAACTCCACACAGACACAGGGAGAACATGCAAACTCCACATAGGGAGGAAACTGAGAAGTTTGTATTCGTTTTGGCCTTTCGTCCACACGGCGCCGGCGTTTTGGGCGGCGAAAACGGTATTTTTTGAAACCAGGTTCCAGAGTGGAGAAATGTGAGAACGCCGGGGTCGCGTTGTCGTGTGGACGAGCAAAACGCAGCTTCTGGAAAACGATGACGTCGCGATGTTTGTTTGCAGAAGAGAAGACTTTATGTGCATGCGCTCTTTGTAGTGCTGCGTTTCCGGTGGCTCTGGCTGTTTCCTGTTTACAGCGCCACATATCGGTGTGGAGTATGTATTACATCATTTTCACTCAGCGCTCCATTTTCATCTGGACGCGAATATTTGCTGACACATCACGTGTCTGGACACGATTTTTTTTCAACCCGCATAAAAGCGTTGTCATGTGGAAGTAGCGTCAGTCAGGAGTAAAATCGTTCTGCGTCTTTAGCGTCTCTGTGATAAACTGTCGGGTTTTTGCGCCACTGTTAGCATGACAGTGTAAAGATGACAGTACAGTGGTACCTCACCTTACGAAAGACCCTACATACAAAAAATCCAAGTTACCAAACGCCTTCACGTTAAATTTTGGTCTCTAGATACGAAAGAAAATTCTAGTTACGAAACGTGAAATCTCAAAAATTCGAATAATGCGCGCTCAGATGCCCCGCTGTTATCCCCGCTCAAAGAGCACCTTTCTCGGCCTCTTAGCTCTAGGGCCGAACACGCAAGAATTTCAACAAAATGTATTAAATAGTGAAGCGTGGGGGGGAGACACGACTCCGGAAGCAGCGCGGAGACATGAACGCACCGTGAGGAGCGAGGAGCACGGCGAGGAGCGAGGAGCACGGCGAGGAGCGAGGAGCACGGCGAGGAGCGAGGAGCACGCACCGCGCGAGGAGCACGGCACCGCGCGAGGAGCACGGCACCGCGCGAGGAGCACGGCACCGCGCGAGGAGCACGGCACCGCGCGAGGAGCACCCCTAGTCCTGGTCTGCACAACCGGCACCGGGGCTGCGAGCACGAGATAGAACCGCGGCGCCCAGACCGCGTCCTCTGGAGCCCGAGCCACAAACCAGCCGCACGAAACCAGCAAAGAGCGGCACGTGGTGGTTTAATCCTGATTTAGTCCAGGTCTAGACCTGGTTTAGTTCTGGTCTAGACCTGGTTTAGTCCACGTTTAGTCCTGGTCTAGTCTCTTAGCCAATCAGGACGCAGAACCAATGTTACACTATAAAAAAAAAAGATCAAAGGAGAAGTTCAATTTGTCAACTGGACAAAGTTTGTTTGGTTTCAACCAAACAAACTTTGTCCAGTTGACAAATTGAACTTCTCCTTTGATCATGGATTCTACCTGGACGACTGAGGGACTTTTCACGTATAAAAAAAAAAGTTACACTATAAAAAAAAAACCTTGGAATGGATCAGGCTTTTTCCATTGAAATAGCGACTCAACTTACGAAAAATTCACGTTACGAAACCACTTCTGGAACGAATTCATTTCGTAAGGTGAGGTACCACTGTATGTTCTGCTCCATATGAAGCTCATCGAGGCTAGCAGTTATAGTGGTGAATTTAGAACCGAGTCCCATATTTAGATTAGGAATTGTTCTGCCCCAGTGGAGAAAGAATATTTTTGTTTTAAGTTGGCCTGTTTTGTCTACTCTGAGCTACCTTAGCCGCCATATTGTTGGAGACTTTTCTACTGTTACTTGCCAGTGTTGAAATCCTGTAAACGAAAACATCCGTCTGTAAGTATTGTGGTGTTGTATACGGAAGCCGACAGACGCCATGTTCATAGTGATTATTTTCCACCTTCATAATGAGAAAATTAACTCGAGATCCAAAGAGTTTTGTTTTCTCGAGATCACGGATTAATTGTGTTACAGCTGGATCACTGTATCTCCGTCGGTAAAGACGAAGCCGGACTGCGGACTAATCTTGAAATGATCCTGAATTAAAAGACATAATGCAATCTCCCCCTGTGTCAACCCCTGATCAATATATTGCCTTATCAGCTGATCGATTATTATTCCAGACATTCTAATGACCAAAAACGCGTCTATTCAGAATGAGAAACAGCCCCGAAGTCACAACGTGGCCGTAGACGTTTCAGTTGTTTTCTCGAGATCACGGAATAATTATCTCGTTATCTTGGGATAACAAGGAAGAAAAAATATTGATTATGAACATGGCCTCTGTCGACTTCCGTAGTTAGAAGATGTTATTTCACTCTGTAAACTTTTATGTTTTATGCTTCCAATTCAAGCTAAAATGTAGGTCGCTAATGGAGCTAGCATATGGGAATTTCCATTGATGTTAGCATCATGCTAACCGCTTGTTTTATAGATGTTTTTATCAAGTTCAGCTAATGTTAAGCTATTGTTATGCAGATATTAAATTGTATTAAGCTGCTCTACATTGTTTTCTGTAGCTCTACACATCCTCTGTTCACTTAAATGTGAAAACATCATTGTAATATGTATTTATTTTGTGTCTGTTTCAGTTTTGCAGTCAGTAAATGTACGAAACAGCAGAGGCTTCCTGGGTGTTTATTGGAGAAACTGTTCGATATCTGTAAAGCGAATTCCTAAACGCTAGTGGAGGCAGAAGAGGAATTTATTTATGGATAAAATAGAGAAATAAAAAACATTTTTAGACCAAACTAAGGAGCCTGACAGCGGCAGTTATGGAGAAAAAGGCCACATTTTTATAAAGGAAACTGAATTTGAACCAGAGTCGATGGAGCCGGAAGTGCGCCCATGCTTACTTCCCATTTGTTCAAGTCTGTTTATACAAACTGTGGTGCAAACACTTATTAAACGAGCCCCATAGAGGGTACCGTCCTCCAGTCCTTCAGTACCTCTCCCTGTGTCCTCTCACGGACTTCTGGATGAGGATCACTTTGTCCGTGATGCTTTTGTCCCTCTCGATCTCCAGCTGCAGGTCGTGGTGGTCCTGCGGGCACATTTATGTTACACTTCACACACTGTCCACACGGGGGAGCTGTGATCACAGAGTCTGCTCCAACCTTCAGGAAAATCTTGGTCTTCCCGATCTGCCAGTCTCCATGTTTGCCCAGTCTGGCCAGGACGATCCGCCTGCAGGTCCCCCTCAGGTCCTCCTACAAGGGCACAGGGGCAGATGGGCACACGGGCAGATGGGCACACAGGCAGACGGGCACACAGGCAGACAGGCACACAGGCAGACGGGCACATGTACAGGTTTGTGTCAGTACCACATCATGTCTGTACACTGCCCCAGGTTTGGTCAGGGTGTAGGTCAGTAACTGGTGATGTAACCTCTAAGGCGGGGGTGCCCAACCAGTCGATCGCGTATGGATACGTTCACACTGCAGGGCTTAATGCTCAATGCCAATTTTTTTGTGAAATCCGATTTTTTTTGCGAGGCCGTTCACATTTCCAATTAAATGCGACTTGTATGTGATCTCCAGTGTGAACTTTAAACGCCCCAAAAGTGTCCTGCATGCGCCTTGGAGGACACGACGAGGTCACGTGCAGCGAGCGTGCTCAGTGTTTACGGAAGTCGCCTAAAGTTGCTGTCGTACCGGAGCCAGAACATGTACAGCTTATTTGTTTTAAGGAGGAGACGGAGAAGGAGAAGGACGAGGTTTTTGGCCACGGTGTTTTGTGGGGCAGCGGCAGCAACGTCCGTAGAAATGAACGTGTTGGTGCGGAGTTGCAGACGAGAGCGGTGGGATTACTACGTGCTTCACCGCTTCACTGACACGGAGTTTATATACTATTTTCACATGACGAGAAGAACGTTTGTGTACATTTGTGAGCGCCGACTTGTACCACTTTCGCTGGAGGAAACACGCCCAGGTCGGATGAATGCGACCTGGCCGTTCAGACTGAAGTCGCATGCCAAAAGATCGGATATGTATCGGTTTTAGGACCACATATCTTGGGCTACGTTCACACTGCAGACTGAAGTGACCCAAATATGATTTTTTTGCCCCTGTGCAACTTTAAAAATAATCTCACTCCAAAAGCCCATATTTGCCATGTCTAACAGACGCCCCCTCTTGGTAGATCTCGGCACAATGTCAGCCTCAAAAGTAGATCTCAGTTAAAAAAAAGGTTGAGCACCCCTGGTCTAAGGTGTGGCGCCTGTACCTGTATGTGTGGGGGTTTGACTCCGGGCATCAGGACCCTGTAGCGCTCCACAAACTCGGCGAAGGTGTATCTGATGGGGTACCCCGCCCGCCTGATCCGGATCGTCTCCATCATCCCGGAGTACCTCAGCTGACGGATGCACAGCTCCCGGTCGAACAGCTGCACACAGAGAAATGACAACATCACTACCTCTACTCCACCGACCCAACGCTGGTATCGGAGAACGTCACCGATACTGAAACATGCACTGGATCGATATCGGCTTCATATTATCAGTTCAGACGATATCGTGTTTGGACATATACGTGAAACGTGATGTAATTTGAACATTTAATGGCCGTTGTCTCCCAGAAACTCTCATAATGTTTTTATTTACACAAAACTTTTCTGTAGAGCAATAAATAACCTGATTTTATTTTCGTTTTTTCAGTCTCTGCTCTGGTATTGGCAGATACTTAATGGGCACATTTGACTAAAACACAGTTAAGATCATTGTATTTATTTCATTTTATTTATATATTATTTTTTTTTATATTTAAGTTAATTTTTTAGGTTTCAAATTTTGTCGGCCCAAAATTCCTCTACTGTACGCCAGAATTATTTTATTATTAAGAAAACACACTTAAGGTTTTGAAATCATATTTAAAGTTTCAGAAAAAAGACGTTTCTTTGTGTAAATTGCACTGAATTTTTGGGCAGAATTCTCCCACTGTGTTCAGGATGTTTAGAACTTGTTCCTTCCTGTAATTTTCAACATATTTTTCAACTTCCCAAACTTTCATAAACTGAAAAACTTAAGGTGGATACAGGTGGATACAGGTGGATACAGGTGGGTACACGTGTCATGTGGGTACAGGTGTGAGGTGGGTAGAGGTGGGTATAGGTGGGTACAGGTGGGTACAGGTGTCAGGTGGGTACAGGTGTGAGGTGGGTATAGGTGGAAGGTGGGTACAGGTGTCAAGTGGGTACAGGTGTTAGGTATCAGGTGGGTACAGGTGGGTACAGGTGTTAGGTGGGTACAGGTGGCAGGTGGGTACAGGTGTCAGGTGGGTACAGGTGTCAGGTGGGTACAGGTGGGTACAGGTGTGAGGTGGGTACAGGTGGGTACAGGTGTTAGGTGGGTACAGGTGTGAGGTGGGTACAAGTGGCAGGTGGGTACAGGTGTTAGGTGGGTACAGATGTGAGGTGGGTACAGGTCGGTACAGGTGACAGGTGGGTACAGGTGGGTATAGGTGACAGGTGGGTACAAGTGGCAGGTGGGTACAGGTGGGTACAGGTGTGAGGTGGGTACAGGTGGGTACAGGCGAGTACAGGTGGCACGTGGGTACAGGTGGCAGGTGGGTACAGGTGGCAGGTGGGTACATGTGAGTACAGGTGGGTACAGGTGGCAGGTGGGTACATGTGGGTACAGGTGGGTATAGGTGACAGGTGGGTACAGGTATCAGGTGGGTACAAGTGGGTACAGGGGTTAGGTGGGTACAAGTGGGTACAGGTGTTAGGTGGGTACAGGTGGGTATAGGTGACAAGTGGGTACAGGTGGGTACAGGTGGCAGGTGGGTACAGGTGGGTACAGGTGGGTATAGGTGACAAGTGGGTACAGGTGGGTACAGGTGGCAGGTGGGTACAGGTGGGTACAGGTGGGTACAGGTGTGAGGTGGGTACAGGTGTGTACAGGTGTCAGGTGGGTACAGGTGGGTACAGGTGACAGGTGGGTACAGGTGGGTACAGGTGGGTACAGGTGACAGGTGGGTACAGGTGGGTACAGGTGGCAGGTGGGTACAGGTGGGTACAGGCAGGTACAGATAGCAGGTGGGTACAGGTGTTAGGTGGGTACAGGTGTCAGGTGGGTACAGGTGTGAGGTGGGTACAGGTGGCAGGTGGGTACAGGTGTGTACAGGTGGGTACAGGTGGCAGGTGGGCACAGGTGGGTGCAGGTGTGTACAGGTGGGTACAGGTGGGTACAGGTGTTAGGTGTGTACAGGTGTTAGGTGGGTATAGGTGGGTACAGGTGGCAGGTGGGTACAGGTGGGTACAGGTGGGTACAGGTGTCAGGTGGGTACAGGTGTGAGGTGGGTATAGGTGGAAGGTGGGTACAGGTGTCAAGTGGGTACAGGTGTTAGATGTCAGGTAGGTACAGGTGGGTACAGGTGTTGGGTGGGTACAGATGTGAGGTGGGTACAGGTGTCAGGTGGGTACAGGTGGGTACAGGTGTTAGGTGGGTACAGGTGGGTACAGGTGGCAGGTGGATACAGGCGGGTACAGGTGGGTACATGTGGCAGGTGGGTACAGGTCGGTACACGTGACAGGTGCGTACAGGCAGGTACACATAGCAGGTGGGTACAGGTGTTAGGTGGGTACAGGTGTTAGGTGGGTATAGGTGGGTACAGGTGGCAGGTGGGTACAGGTGGGTACAGGTGTCAGGTGGGTACAGGTGTGAGGTGGGTATAGGTGGAAGGTGGGTACAGGTGTCAAGTGGGTACAGGTGTTAGGTATCAGGTGGGTACAGGTGTTAGAGGTCAGGTAGGTACAGGTGGGTACAGGTGTTGGGTGGGTACAGATGTAAGGTGGGTACAGGTGTCAGGTGGGTACAGGTGTCAGGTGGGTACATGTGGGTACAGGTGGGTATAGGTGACAGGTGGGTACAGGTGTTAGGTGGGTACAGATGTGAGGTGGGTACAGGTCGGTACAGGTGACAGGTGGGTACAAGTGGCAGGTGGGTACAGGTGGGTACAGGTGTGAGGTGGGTACAGGTGGGTACAGGCGAGTACAGGTGGCACGTGGGTACAGGTGGCAGGTGGGTACATGTGAGTACAGGTGGGTACAGGTGGCAGGTGGGTACATGTGGGTACAGGTGGGTATAGGTGACAGGTGGGTACAGGTGGGTACAGGTATCAGGTGGGTACAAGTGGGTACAGGGGTTAGGTGGGTACAAGTGGGTACAAGTGTTAGGTGGGTACAGGTGGGTATAGGTGACAAGTGGGTACAGGTGGGTACAGGTGGCAGGTGGGTACAGGTGGGTACAGGTGGGTATAGGTGACAAGTGGGGACAGGTGGGTGCAGGTGGGTACAGGTGGGTACAGGTGTTAGGTGGGTACAGGTGGGTACAGGTGTGAGGTGGGTACAGGTGTGAGGTGGGTACAGGTGGGTACAGGTGTGAGGTGGGTACAGGTGGGTACAGGTGGCAGGTGGATACAGGCGGGTACAGGTGGGTACATGTGGCAGGTGGGTACAGGTGGGTACAGGTGGCAGGTGGGTACAGGTGTGAGGTGGGTACAGGTGGCAGGTGGGTACAGGTGTGTACAGGTGGGTACAGGTGGGTACAGGTGGCAGGTGGGCACAGGTGGGTGCAGGTGTGTACAGGTGGGTACAGGTGGCAGGTGGGTACAGGTGGGTACAGGTGTTAGGTGGGTACAGGTGGGTACAGGTGTGAGGTGGGTACAGGTGTGAGGTGGGTACAGGTGGGTACAGGTGTGAGGTGGGTACAGGTGGGTACAGGTGGCAGGTGGATACAGGCGGGTACAGGTGGGTACATGTGGCAGGTGGGTACAGGTGGGTACAGGTGGCAGGTGGGTACAGGTGGGTACAGGCAGGTACAGATAGCAGGTGGGTACAGGTGTAAGGTGGGTACAGGTGGGTACATGGGTCAGGTGGGTACAAGTGTGAGGTGGGTACAGGTGGCAGGTGGGTACAGGTGTGTACAGGTGTGTACAGGTGGGTACAGGTGGGTACAGGTGGCAGGTGGGCACAGGTGGGTGCAGGTGTGTACAGGTGGGTACAGGTGGGTACAGGTGTTAGGTGGGTACAGGTGTTAGGTGGGTATAGGTGGGTACAGGTGGCAGGTGGGTACAGGTGGGTACAGGTGGGTACAGGTGTGAGGTGGGTACAGGCGGGTACAGGTGGCAGGTGGTACCATGGGTTTCTTGTGCTCGTTGGGTTTGATGCAGCGGACGAAGAAGGGCTGGCACACGCTCAGAGTCCTCATGAGCAGCTCCAGGGAGCGTTTGAACTGACTGCTCAGAGTCCGGGAGCGCTTCCTCGTCTCCACGCCCTGTGATGCAAATCAAACGCACAACTTAACGATACACGACAATACACAACAATAAACGACAATACACACAATAAAAAAAAGAAGAAATGAAGTAATAAAAAAAAACAACTAAAAATACACATCCTAAAGTTTATCACACACTACAGGATTTTTCTGTCTTAAATTATTTTTTAAATGTGCATCAAAAAACGCACACCACAGACAAGAGGAGAATCTGATAAGATTTAAAATCTCCGATCACAAAGACTGCAGCGAAATACGTCTGCCGACCTCGACTAAAGCTGCTTCCTGTCAACAGTAAAACCACTCGCTCTGAGACGCTGAAGTGTTCAAAGATGTGAATCTGTTTTTAAACCATAAAATCTCCTTCACAGAACAGGGTCACTCCTGAGGCGCTGAGGGGGATCGAACTACAGACCGGAGAACTGCACGAAAACATTCAAACATTCTAATCGCCACATCAGTCCAGACCCCGGGGGGATGGGGGAGTCCAGACCCGGGGGTGTCCAGGCCCGGGGGGGGGGCGATGTCCACAGCCCGAGGTCCAGAGGCCGGTATCCAGGTGGACATTCAGATTTGGTGATTTAACAGTGATGTGACTGAGGTATTAGTGGGAGAATTACATCATTTTACAGTGAAATGTTCTTCCCACATTTGGTCCCTGGGCCACAGTTTGGACACCCCTGATCTATAGTCTAAACTACTGCCCCGAGTCTAAACTACTGCCCCAAGTCTAAACTACTGCCCCGAGTCTAAACTACTGCCCCGAGTCTAAACTACTACTGAACAAAACACTACGAAGGACAAACTCGGGCAAATGCCAACGACCTTTACCTGAAGAGAAGGAGACCTGGACTGATACCCACACAGAAACTGAGAGAGAAGGAGAGAGAAGAGAGAGAGAACGATGGAGGGATAACAAAGAGAGAAACAAAGAGAGAAAGGAAGGGGGAGAAAGAGAGAACGATGGAGGGATAACAGAGAAAGACAGAGAGAGAGGGAGAGGGATAACAAAGGCGAGAGGGCGTTAGTGAGATTTTCTGAGCAGCTTTGAGGTTCTAGAAAAGCACCATAGAAGAAGCATTATTATAACATATAAGGAGAAATTCAATTTGTCAACTGGACAAAGTTTATTTGGTGGAAAATGTTTCTCAGCTCATCCGAGAGGCTTCGTCAGTTCTGGTTAGAGTGCTGATGGACACTGCTTATATCTCGCTGCAGGGAGGAGATAACTACACAGAAATTATTCTGAAACTATCCCACCTCTTTGTTTTAAGCTTCTGTCTGTTTTTCCAGTTTGTCTCTGGCGTCTAGTTTAGCACACCCATTCAAACCCTGATGGTGTTTTCACACCTCTGGCCCTGACCTGCTGCCCTATTGTTTCCTTTGTTTATTTTGATTTTGGTTTGAGAATGGAATTATAGATGGGAGACAAATTGTGTCTGACCCCCCCATTCCTGTTTAGTTTCAGGAAACATCAACCCAGTGGGGACAAGTGATGAAAATAGCAGTAATAATAATGCTGTCACTGACTTTATATTTATAAATGTAACCATGTGTACATGATTTTATTAGGTAGATTAATTTTTTTTTTTTTATATTTTTTTTTCCTACATCAGGAGATGACAGCAGCAGCAGCAGCAGGAGCAGCAGTATTGAAGACAGAAGCAGCAGTATTGAAGATGCCAATGAAAATGACAATGATGCCCTTCCTGAAACCAGCGCCGCTGCTGCAAAACGGCTGCAAAATCAGCTTGAGATATGAGATTATTTATAAAATTTGGTGTTATAGTGTTACAAAACCAAAATCCTGTTAATTGTTAACATGTATGGTTTGTAATTTGAAGTTTTGATGTATTGGTACATTCATTTTGTAATTTAAATATATTTACCATTTTTACCCTAAGTGCCTGAGGTCGCTTATTAGCTACAAAGATTATACTTACAATATGTGCTATCGAAAAATGAATAATCTGTACTTCATTTAGCGTAAGTTAGAAAGCAAAACACTGACAATATTTTTTTTTTTTAAGATCTGTAAATAAATTCAGGCGTCAAGGGGATAAATCCTGGTTCAGTTATGGTTCATCCCGGTTTAGTCCTCGTTGTCCTGATCCCAAAACCTGCCTGAGCTTGTAGGCGCACCCCTTCATTCCAAGTCTGGTCGAGAGCTTACTTCGTCTCAAGGGGTATGTAGCCCGAGGTTGTGATCAAAATTAGAATCAGGACACCGCTTGCCCTCACATGAACGAGCAAAACCAAGGGGTAGGGGTAAGACGAAGGGGTAAGACGAAGGAATGGGACGCAGCCTAACACTTTATTATTAGTCTGTCTACACGAGGGTTTGTGAATGAAACAAAACACAACTCCAGAACGTCTGTGTGTGACGAGGAAACGACAGAATAAAGTCATATGGACCTTTGACGATACCGAGCTCGTTATGTTCCTCTGCTCCGAGTCTCACCATGGCCACGTCGGCCTGGAAGATCTGCTTGATGAACTTGTTCTTGGAGGAGTGGACGAGCTGGATGATGTCCGTGTGGAGGCTGTCACGATTCTTCTCCAGAAAACCTGAACAAAAAAGAACAGGGAAATCAAGATTAAAGATTATCACTGTGTTTTTAAGCTCCACACACCTTCACTAGAATCATCTGGATCTTTCCAGTCCTGGAATTGACGATCTCGACTGAACCAGGTCTGGACTGGGACAAAAAAACAGCCCTGGCATTTTTGTCTCAGACCGGCCCCTCGTAATTAGTGGAGCACAACGGACTAATTTTTATAATTTTTTTTATATAACCTATATTTAACCAGGAAAGTCCCTTTGAGATTAATAATCTCTTTTTCAAGGGAGTCCTGGCCAAGACAGCGTCACAGATCAATACAATTACAAAACCATTTCAAAAACAATTTAAGCAATTACAAGTAATAAAATGTTTCAGAATTAAAAACATTTACAAACCATAGATTTCAGTTCCAAACCTTTGAGCAAGATTTTAAACTGTCCTATAGAGACCAGTTCCTTTAGTTTCCAGTCTTTTTGTAGATTGTTCCAAGTCATGGGAGCAGAATCCTGGAACGTCCCTTTACCAGCTTCTGTGCGAACACTTGGCACAGTCACAGCAGTGCTTCCTGAGAGCGTAAACAATAATGTCCAGTTGCTCTTGGTTGAAGATATTCACACAGATATGAGGGGAGCAGGCGCTGAAGTAGGGGTGGGCGATATAGCCTAAAATGTATATCACGGTATAATTGGAACCATAGACGGTAGACGGTATATATCACGGTATACTTTGGTATGTAACAGTATTAACTGTTAACAGTATTAACAGCTTCTTAATGGTCACCAGAGCACATGGAAAAAGCATTCAAGCAGGAAGCTGTTTTTTAGACTATTAAATAACATAAACGTCAAGAATATTACTACAAGAAAATGTATTGTGCAAAACTGTAATTGTAAAAAACATAAAACAAGTAAATTCACTTTCAAGCAGTATAAAATTTGAACAAGGCAACGTAAATCGAAAATGAAACTGCTTTAACATTGGCGTGGTCGTCAGGGAAATACGATGTTTGCAGTACACATGTACTGTTGATATGGGCCGTACACAGGCATGTGCCGCACAACTTCCAGTTGTCGTCAATAAAGTGGATTGTCAGGCTGATATACGGGTCCATAGTGCGACTCGACCACAAGTCGGTGGTGATTGCATCGTGTTTTATGTCAGTGTCGCGATCACTGTCGCCCAGCATATTCTGCAGATTGTTTTCCAATTTCCTGTTCAGTATCCGACGCCTTGTATCCAAACCATGACCAGATTACAGAAGTTGAGCCGGTCTTTTTCACGAGCTCCTTCTCCTCCATGTGCTCACTGCTCGCAGCGATTTTTCCTCCTTCCTTGTTGTGGTGACGCAATGAACTATCGCGATAGGAAGGTATAACCCAAATCTCTACAGTTGGCCAAATTTATACCGCATACCGTTTATACCGTTTATACCGCCCACCCCTACGCTGAAGACCCTTATAAATGAACATATACCAGTGAGTGAGCCTGAGTGTCCAGTGCTGCCAGCCCACACGTGTGTAAAGTTCACAGTGGTGTGTGCGAGGGTTACAGTTTGTGATGATGATACACACAATCTAACAGCTTCAATATTTGAATTCATGTAAATCAGGTCACCATAATACAAAATGGGTAAAAATGTTGCTGCTACTAATTTCTTTTTGGCATTAAAAGAAAAACATAACCTGTTCCGAAAGTAAAAGCCAATTTATGTTTGTGTTCCCCGAGGCAAAGTATTTTACTATTGTTACGTCTTTAAAATGGTGAATTTGGCTGAAAAGTGAGTGATTTTCCTGCCTGTCCATCACCTAAAAGTCCCGGTATTATCCGAACATTACGACTGCTGACCTGCTGTGTCTGTGCGACTCTTCCCTGGTCACTGTGTCCCTCAGGTTTAGTGCAGGTTTAGTGCAGGTTTAGTCCAGGTTTAGTCCAGGTTTAGTCCAGGTTTAGTCCAGGGTTAGTCCAGATTTAGTCCAGATTTAGACCAGGTTTAGTCCAGGTTTAGTTCAGGTTTAGTTCAGGTTTAGGCCAGGTTTAAACCAGGTTTGGTCCAGTTTTAGACCAGTTTTAGACCAGGTTTAGTCCAGTTTTAGACCAGGTTTAGTCCAAGTTTAGTCCAAGATTAGTCCAGATTTAGTCCAGATTTAGACCAGGTTTAGTCCAGGTTTAGACCAGGTTTAATCCAGGTTTAGTCCAGTTTTAGACCAGGCTTAGTCCAAGTTTAGTCCAGGTTTAGTCCAGTTTTAGACCAGTTTTAGACCAGGTTTAGTCCAGTTTTAGACCAGGTTTAGTCCAAGTTTAGTCCAAGATTAGTCCAGATTTAGTCCAGATTTAGACCAGGTTTAGTCCAGGTTTAGACCAGGTTTAATCCAGGTTTAGTCCAGTTTTAGACCAGGTTTAGTCCAAGTTTAGTCCAAGTTTAGTCCAGATTTAGACCAGGTTTAGTCCAGATTTAGTCCAGGTTTAGTCCAGGTTAGTCCAGGTTTAGTGCAGAGTTAGTCCAGGGTTAGTCCAGGGTTAGACCAGGTTTAGTCCAGTTTTAGACGAGTTTTAGACCAGGTTTAGTCCAGTTTTAAACCAGTTTTAGACCAGGTTTAGTCCAAGTTTAGTCCAAGATTAGTCCAGATTTAGTCCAGATTTAGACCAGGTTTAGTCCAGGTTTAGTTCAGGTTTAGTTCAGGTTTAGGCCAGGTTTAAACCAGGTTTGGTCCAGTTTTAGACCAGTTTTAGACCAGGTTTAGTCCAGTTTTAGACCAGGTTTAGTCCAAGTTTAGTCCAAGATTAGTCCAGATTTAGTCCAGATTTAGACCAGGTTTAGTCCAGGTTTAGACCAGGTTTAATCCAGGTTTAGTCCAGTTTTAGACCAGGTTTAGTCCAAGTTTAGTCCAGGTTTAGTCCAGGTTTAGACCAGTTTTAGACCAGGTTTAGTCCAAGTTTAGCCCAAGATTAGTCCAGATTTAGTCCAGATTTAGACCAGATTTACCCCAGGTTTAGTCCAGATTTAGTCCAGGTTTAGTCCAGGTTTAGTCCAGATTTAGTCCAGGTTTAGACCAGATTTAGTCCAGATTTATTCCAGGTTTAGACCAGGTTTAGTCCAGATTTAGTCCAGGGTTAGACCAGGTTTAGACCAGGTTTAGACCGGGTTCCCTGTCCACCTTCAGCCTGGGCTGCAGAGGACGTGGAGGCTCCAGCCCCTCCAGAGAATATGTCTGTTATTTTAGAACATTTTGCAGCGTCTATAGTGAGACTTTTTAATCTTTTATCCCGTAACTTCTCCACTCCCCCTTTCTGCCGCTTCTCCATGTTTCCACCTCGACACTGAAACTGTCGGGATCAGTGCAGAGAAAGGGGCGGGACCGCTCTCGTAAGCTTCTGTATCCTGATTGGTTGACATGACAAAGGTCACAGTTTCTTACCTTTGGTCTCGTAGTAGACCACGCCGGCGAAGTGCTGGATCCCAAACTGAGTGTCGTAGCTGTTCTTCGGGAGGATGTAGTACGAGTTCTGCTTGTGCTGACAGTTGAGTTTGTAGAGCATGGTCACGTCTGAACCCTTTAATCCAAACAGTAAAACAACATCAGTGTTCTTCAAGTAGAACCTGCAGTTTACATTTACATTTATCGAACTTTTATGTACGTTTTTTACTCTTTGTTCTTTGTTATTATATTTTATTGTGATGTTAGAGCTACTGTGTGTAAGTATTTCTCTTGTGGATCAATAAAGTTTGTTTATGTCTAATGTCTGACTGAGCCTCCTGAGGTCCTGAGGTACAGAAGCCCTGAGCAGCAACCAAAACTAAACTAAAAATGAGGGATGCGTACTACGACTTGGGCCACTACCGCGCTCCTGCGTACTGACTATGCCTTCTAAACTATTTCACATGGCTGTTCATGTTGCCGGTGCGAGTATCTAGTTGAATGTTGGTAAAGTCAAACATGTCTAAAAAGCGGCTAGGAGTAAATGTCGGGACTGCTTATCATTCACGTGAAGGGGGGACAAGGATTATGCAGAGCATCGCGCACGCCGTCAGTGGGGAGCTACGAGCAAAGTTGCAGGCTGCTCAGTTTTGGGGACTTCTTTTTGACGGATCGGAGGACATTACAAAAACTGAACAAGAAATTGTCTACATTGTGTCAGTATCCAGCAATGGCGAGTTTTCGTCAGACTTTCTTGGATTGATTGAATTGGGTGCCGACCGAACCGCACAGGGAATTACAGATGGATTAGTAAAACTTTTTCACGACGCGGGCTTGGATGACTGGACGACAAAGTTGGCCAAAACTAAAAGGACTCGTTGCAATTGGAGACTCTCTTGTGCACATTCTGGTGCGTACCAAACACTATCTGCTGGTACTCACATGAGTAACTCACTAAAAAGGTTATGTGCACCCCTGGATATAACTAAGAACATTCTCGATTCAAAGACTATTCAAATCCATTTTTCTTTTAAATCTGAAATCTTTGACACGTCACACTGAGGGGGGGTTACATGTATCTCTATGGTGGAATTTTCAGCAGTTACCATGGCGACACAAAGCTCACGTTAAGGCCACACTGGTATTTTTTAAAACGGAGACATTTCCCTTTGTTTGTACACTGGTCCCTCGCTCTATCGCGGTTCACTTTTCGCGGCCTCGCTGTTTCGTGGAATTTTTTATTTTTTTTTATTTCAATTTTTTTCATAGTGTAACATTGTGTTCTGCGTCCTGATTGGCTAAGAGACCGTAGACCTTTGCCGATTGATGTTATAGATGGGGGACGCGCGGGGGGGACCGGGACTAGACCAGGTCTAAACCAGGATTAAACCACTGCATGCGGCTCTTGCGTTCGTGTCGAGGTTTGTGCATGTTCGGTTTGTGGCTCGGGCTGAGAGGACGTGGTTCCAAGGGAAAGGCATGGTCCGGGCGCCGTGGTTCGATCTCGTGCTCGCAGCCCCGGTGTACGCGCGGCCTTGCGCCGGTCGTGCTGCTCTGTCACGGATTTGACCACGATGAGAGGTGCACGTGTCGCGCACTTCTCCAAGGGGTTGGTGCGCGTCGCGTCCCGGGGAGTGGCAGTGCCGTTGGATGAGCGCAGTGCTTCCTGCAGATCCAGTGACTCATGTCTCCGCTCCCCTCACGTGTCCGGCGGGGCTTCCGCAGCCGTGTCTCCCCCCACGCTTCACTATTAATACATTTTGTTGAAAATCTACGAATGTTTGAGTGTTTAAACAAGAGAGAAATGTGAGAAAATGTTAATTCCAGTCTGAGAAAAGCGTATAATGTGTGTGGTGAGGCGTTTACAGCCTTAAAACATGTAGAATAATTGTAAAATATAAAGTTGTCCTACTTCGCGGATTTCTCTTATTGCGGGTTATTTCTGGAACATAACCCCCGGGATAAACGAGGGATTACTGTACCCATCTTTTACACGCAAATGGCGAATTCGCCTCTGAAAACGAATCTTTCTAAAAACTCCAGCCAGAGTGGAGATTCTGGAAAACTCCGCTTTGGCGTTTGTGTGTAAAGTGAGATAAACAGAGTTTTAGGAGCTGACGCACCAAAAGTGTGACTCTGATCGGCCTGCAGAACGTTCTCCTTCGTTTTCAGAGGCGAATTCACCGTTTGTGTATAAAAAATGGGAACAAACGAAGGGAAATGTCTCAGTGAACATGTAAACGGGGACTTATTTTGGAAAATGGAATGAGAGAAATATTCGTTTCTCAACATACCCGGCGATGTGTAAACATAGCCTTCGAAAGACTGTTGAAAAAGTTTTAAAATTCAAGAAAAAATACAAAATTGATTTAAAGAGCAAATTTCCAAGAGCCTGTGATGAGTCCGAGCGCTCATGTTTAGGAGTTTGATTTTCAACAAAAAGGTGAGAGCGACTAACGGAAAAACTGTTGGCTAATGCTAATGCTAATGCTAGGTAGCTTGTGACTGTAATGTTATGTGAGAGGAACTTGTTTAACCGCACAAGTCACTCACCTGCTGTAGGTTTAAAGTCAGTTATTGCTGGTCAGATTGTGTTAAAACAGATCAGATTAAAGTCTAACAGAGTGTCAGACAGAGCAGTGCCTACAGTTAGCGTCACAACCACGGGGAATGTCGATCAGCTGCAAAATATCAGTACTGAGAGATAAAAATGGACATAGCGGCAGCGGCGGCGGCGGCGGCGGGCCCTCGCACAGTACCTTGGGGAACTTGCTCTCCTCGTCGATGAGCGAGATGATGTTGAGCGGTTTGGCGGCGATCATGTCCAGAGCGTCCTGGTTGTCGCAGAACTCGATGTGCTTCCAGCTGATGTCCTCCAGGTTGTACTCCTCCTGCTCCAGTTTGAACACGTGACGCACGAAGAACTGCTGAAGGCTCTCGTTCGCAAAGTTTATGCACAGCTGCTCGAAACTGCAACAGAACAAGGAGAGGAACGAGTCCATGTTTATTCATGTTTGAGGAACTCTTTATTATTCGTCTGTAACATCTTCAAAGCTCCAAACGCTCTGTTCCACCTCGTGATGTCATCAAGTTTTCAAGATAACAGCTTCTTTTACAATTTTTTTAGGTAAAGATTGGCAATTTAAGAGCTGAAATGATCCAAATGATTCTAATGAATACTAAAACACAGTTAAAATCATTATATGTAAGATTTCTGCAAAAACATTCACCCTCGTTTTCTCAATTTCGTAATTTTTTAGGTTTAAAATTTTACTTCCTGGTTGGAAATCATGACATCTGCAGCTGTTATTAAAACTCCTGTAATGTTCAACTCATGTTTAAAGTGTCAAAAAAAAAAGAAGTGTTTTTTGAGTGAAAATTGTGCCAAACTTTTGGACAGAATCTCCCACTGTAACATCATCAATATGTTTTAGAACTCTAATTTCTGCGTGAAGAATCCCTCAGGCGTCCAGGTAGAATCCAAGATAAAAGAAGAAATTCAGTTTGTCAACTGGACAAAGTTTGTTTGGTCGAAAAAGTTTTGTCGCTCATCCGAGAGGCTTCGTCAGTTCTGGTTAGAGTGCTGGTAAGGGAGGAGCAGGGAGGAGCTAACTCGCTAACTACTTTCCGAAACTAACTCGCCTATTGGTTTATGTCTTTTGTTAGACGCCAGAGAAACAAAAGACAGAAACCAATAGGTAAGATAGTTTCGCAAAGTAGTTAGCTAGTTAGCTCCTCCCTGCTCCTCCCTTACCAGCACTCTAACCAGAACTGACGAAGCCTCTCGGATGAGCGGCGAAACGTTTTCGACCAAACAAACTTTGTCCAGTTGACAAACTGAATTTCTTCTTTTATCATGAGCACTAATTTCTGTAATTTTCTTTTCACAAATTGTTTCTTGATTTGTGTAAAAATGGACTGAACATGAAAAATAAAAATGGACATGAAGCACCTGTTGACTGTGAAGTTCTCAAAGCCGAAGATGTCCAGCAGACCAATGGAGCGCCTCAGGGCGCCGCCCTCACACGACGGCGGTCTGAAGATCGCTGCGTTGATTTTGTCCACGATCCAAACGAACAGGCGTCCGTAAATGCCCTGAACACAGCACAGCGGTGAACAGTGAAGAGTTAGAGTTTACACAGACCCTCACCGCCATCTGAGACTAGGACATCCTCAAACTCTGGCTCAGGTCAGACTCGTGTGACTCTCTTCATTGGGTTGCCAGTTTCAAAGGTAAAATCCAGGTGGTTTGAACCTAAAAGGACTCTCTCTGCTACGTGCTCTGGTGACACAGCCACTGTGGGGTGCACCAGGTGATGAAGGGAAGCACAGGCAGCTCACTGAGGACTTTGTGGTGTGGAGCAGGTCTAACCACCTTCAACAGAACACTGCAAAGTGATGGTGGTGGACTTCAGGAGGAGCAGGTCCCATCTGCAGCCTGTCTCCATTGAGGGGGACACTGTGGAGGTTCTAGAGAGTTCTAAGTATCTGGGCCTACAGCTCCACCACAGACTGGAGCGGTCTGAGACTACAGACCTGCTCTACAGAACAGGACACAGCAGGTTGTACTTTCTCTGAACATCTGCCAGAAGCTCCTGCTGATGTTCCACCAGACAGTCATCTCCAGTGTCCAGCAGGACCTGTGGTGGGTGCAGAGCGTCTGTGTCCTGAAGCTGATGGGTGGAAGGTGGACTTAGGTGGTTAACTTTAGATTTATTTTCTATGTTGCTGCTGCTGAACTTTGCATTTCCTTCGGGATCAAAAAAAGTATCTATTTATCTAAACCCCAGAACCTGCAGAAAATCAGGAGTCAGTGCTAGTGCAGCCTGTGCAGCTCAGGGAGGGAATTCTGGAGGTTCTGAGCTTCACACGAGGCCTGTCCATGTCCTGAGAAAGAGACAAACTTGGACGTGTCTCTATCCACAGGTGAAGGTTCTGGAGACACTGGGTCAGAGGTCAGAGGTCATCGTACATAGTGGGGATGCACGATATATCGGCATTAACATCAGTATTGGCCCGATGTGTAAAAGTGGGCCGATATTAACGACCGATATTTGTCGGAACAGTAATCCCTCAAATTAACGTTTTCTCACATTTCTCTCTCGTTTAAACACCCAAACTTTTGTAAGGGGGTGGGGGGGGGGTGGGGGGGGCATGACCGGCGCGAGACCGCACGTCCCACCCGGCGCTGTGAGCACGAGACCCGTGCCCAAACCGTGCCTCCTCCTCAGGACCGTGGACGAGGTCAGGGGCACACAGTCCGAGCACATCAAACCTCGACATGAACGAACGCAAGAGCCGCACACCGTGGTTTAATCCTGGTCTAGTCCTGGTTTAGACCTGGTCTAGTCCTGGTTTAGACCTGGTCTAGTCCTGGTTTAGACCTGGTCTAGTCCTGGTTTAGACCTGGTTTAGACCTGGTTTAGACCTGGTCTAGACCTGGTCTAGACCTGGTTTAGTCCTGATCTAGTCCTGGTCTAGTCCTGGTCTAGTCCTGGTCTAGTCCTGGTTTAGACCTGGTTTAGACCTGGTTTAGTCCTGGTCTAGACCTGGTTTAGTCCTGATCTAGTCCTGGTCTAGTCCTGGTCTAGTCCTGGTTTAGACCTGGTTTAGTCCTGGTTTAGTCCTGGTTTAGTCCTGGTTTAGACCTGGTTTAGACCTGGTCTAGACCTGGTTTAGTCCTGGTTTAGACCTGGTTTAGTCCTGGTTTAGACCTGGTCTAGACCTGGTTTAGTCCTGGTTTAGACCTGGTCTAGACCTGGTTTAGTCCTGGTTTAGACCTGGTCTAGACCTAGTTTAGACCTGGTCTAGACCTGGTTTAGACCTGGTCTAGTCCTGGTTTAGACCTGGTTTAGTCCTGGTTTAGACCTGGTCTAGACCTGGTTTAGTCCTGGTTTAGACCTGGTTTAGTCCTGGTTTAGACCTGGTCTAGACCTGGTTTAGACCTGGTCTAGACCTGGTCTAGACCTGGTTTAGTCCTGATCTAGTCCTGGTTTAGACCTGGTTTAGACCTGGTTTAGTCCTGGTTTAGACCTGGTCTAGACCTGGTTTAGACCTGGTCTAGACCTGGTCTAGACCTGGTTTAGTCCTGATCTAGTCCTGGTCTAGTCCTGGTCTAGTCCTGGTTTAGACCTGGTTTAGACCTGGTTTAGTCCTGGTCTAGACCTGGTTTAGTCCTGATCTAGTCCTGGTCTAGTCCTGGTCTAGTCCTGGTTTAGACCTGGTTTAGTCCTGGTTTAGTCCTGGTTTAGTCCTGGTTTAGACCTGGTTTAGACCTGGTCTAGACCTGGTTTAGTCCTGGTTTAGACCTGGTTTAGTCCTGGTTTAGACCTGGTCTAGACCTGGTTTAGTCCTGGTTTAGACCTGGTCTAGACCTGGTTTAGTCCTGGTTTAGACCTGGTCTAGACCTAGTTTAGACCTGGTCTAGACCTGGTTTAGACCTGGTCTAGTCCTGGTTTAGACCTGGTTTAGTCCTGGTTTAGACCTGGTCTAGACCTGGTTTAGTCCTGGTTTAGACCTGGTTTAGTCCTGGTTTAGACCTGGTCTAGACCTGGTCTAGTCCTGGTTTAGACCTGGTTTAGTCCACGTTTAGTCCTGGTTTAGACCTGGTTTAGTCCACGTTTAGTCCTGGTTTAGACCTGGTTTAGACCTGGTTTAGTCCGCGTTTAGTCCTGGTCTAGTTCCAGTCTGGTCCCGCCCCCATCTATAACATCAAAGGTCTCTTAGCCAATCAGGACGCAGAGCACAATGTTACACTATAAAAAAAGTCAAAAAAGAGTCAAAACACGTTTTGAAAATAAAAGATGATTTTCAGTCTGTATAAAATGTTTTCTCAGAATAAAAATAAATAAATTAATAAATACCGGTATCGGCTAATATCGGTATTTCAGTACCGGTACCGATAACAGCAATATTGGTATTGAATATCGGTATCGGCTCAAATGTTCACGTCTGTGCGTCCCTAGTACGTAGTATATTTTTAAAACTATCAGAACAGTTCGTTGAAAACACATGAGAAAAGCCCTCGTGATGTCACATGTTGTCGCTGGTGTTTTTGTGTCTTTGAGCAGGGCACCTTGACGAAGGCGTCCCTCACGTCCAGCCCCTGTGCCATGTTGAGCGGGGTGCACACGCTCTCCCCGCGGGTGATCAGGGTGCGCGCGGTCAGACACAGCATCACGTCTTTGGGCTCCACCTGCAGGTCACACACGGCACTGCGCTTTAAAAACGTGGTGGAGCACACAGCACAGGAATCACAGTTTTATGAATGAGTTCTGGTGCTGGGGCCCCTCCTCGGCGCCCGTCCTCACCTCGAGCAGAGCGGCCGCCGTGCTCAGGTCCGGGGATCGCACCACCACACAGGCATCCAGGTTTTCAAATGTCCGCGCTGCAAAACAAGGACACAGAAACCTGAGGTACAGAAAAGCAAAAACACAATCATTTTTATAAATCTAATTTATTATTACTGAGATAAAAGAACCTGTATCTGTCCCACCATGGGGAAATGTGCACCATCTGTATGTCAGTGGATCTGACCGGTCCACCACTAATGGCAAAAGGAGACATTTGTAAACTGGACAAAAGTTTATTTAGTCGAATTATATTATATTTCATTGTAGTTAGCTGTAGTGTCCAGCAGCATCTGACCAGAACTGAAGAAGCTGCGAAACGTATTTGACCAAATAAACTTGCACCTTCTACAGAGGCACCATAGGTCACATCCTCACCAGCTGCATCACTGTGTGGTATGGCACCTGCACCGTGTCCTGCACCCGGAAAAAGCTACACCGAGTAGTGAGAGCAGCTGAGAGAATCGTGGGTGTCTCTCTCCCCTCCCTGCAGGACATCTACCGCACCCGCCTCACCCGCCTCACCCTCTGGGTGATCCCACCCACCCATCCAACTGCCTCTTCAGTCTGCTGCCATCAGGAAGGAGACTGAGGAGCCTCAGGGCCAAGACCAGCAGACTGAAAGACAGCTTCATCCACCAAGCTGTCAGGATGCTCAACTCTCTCCCAATCACACTGCTGCTTAAATCACACTGACACTGATGCTTAAATGACACTGCCGCTTAAATGACACTGACATTGCTGCTTAAATGACCCTGGCATTGCTGCTTAAATGACATTGATCCTGCTGCTTAAATGACACTGCTGCTTAAATGACACATTTGAGCTTTATTCCGCTCCACATTGTGTGTTTTACTTATTTGTATTATACACAAGCCTTTTGTACTTTTGCTACAGGTATATGTGATGTTTTAGTCCTGGTGTTTATTGTCTTGTTTATCACATGTTTCATGTTCACTGTGGGCCTAGGGGGCGCTGCAATTTCAAATCCTGTGTGTGCGACCTGTACATATGGTTTTTGACAATAAAACTGACTCTGAACTTTGAACATCATACGGTTCTTTCAAAAAGAGTAAATCTCCTGCAGAGCTATAGGCCTGCGTCCTCCAGCTGAAGTCCTAACAGTGAGAACAAACTGCAGTGGTCTGTTTTACCTTCGAATCGCAGGTTGCCCATGTGCAGGATGGCCGCCAACAGTTTGGAGATCTCCCAGTTCTCTGTGGAGGTGAACATCAGGACCTTCATGGCCGACTGGATACTGAGGTAATCGGCCAGATCATCGCGACCTTCACACTCCGTGCACTGCCCCTGACACACAGTACCACCACGGACTATTCTCTAACTGCATGGACCAGAGGGAAGACCACTATTCTATTGATCGATCGGTCTTTGGCCTACCGTAGTGAGGTAGCTGTAGTCCGTGGCCAGTCCCAGTCCCAGTTTGGCCTTCTGCTCTGGGGCCATTCCCTTCAGCATACAGTAGAACACATGGTAGTTCCTCTCGTCAGGAGCCTGTGCACACACACACTCACAGCATTAGGTTCTGACCCTGGCCCTGGTTCCTGACCCGTGGTCCCTGGTCCTTCACCTGCCGGCACACTCTAGACTTCTCCAGGAGGTACTGCTCGATCCTGGCCCCTTCGATGGCCCCTTTCTTGTTGAAGTGGATGTCGATGTATTTCCCAAAGCGACTGGAGTTGTCGTTGCGAATGGTTTTTGCGTTTCCGAAAGCTTCAAAGAAAAACAGAACACAGGATGAAGACGTTTCACCTCCCTTTTTATTTTAGTTTAGTTAACGGATGTAGAGAAGGTTTCCAAGGTTTTTAAAATCTGGAGGTTTTTTGGTGCCATCCAGAAGTCAGTCACCGCGTGCACATGGACGAGTGTAATCCGATTGCAACCGGACTGGGATCATATCGGATTTATGTGCACAGGCTAAGGATCGTATAGGGATTGGTTTCCCGAATCCGATTGGAACCCCTGGCTTAGGCCGATAGTAATCCGCTCTTTGCCGCATTGTGCACGATATCGGATCGGATCGGCGTACTGCGCATGCGCGGGAATTTTCGCCAGGGATTTCACTCGGAAGTGGCAGGAGGCACCGACGCCGTCATAAGTAGCGATTGTTGGCGGAAAAGTCAGACGAAATCATGGCTGCGAAGAAAGAACGCACAACACGTACACCAATGCTGCTCCGCCAAAATCCTCGAACGCCATCTTTGTATACCGCCACATAGTTTTTTGTGTTTTTATTGAGTCGCCATCACCCGGAAGTAGTTGGACGACA
Source organism: Paratrypauchen microcephalus (assembly GCA_036785185.1). Lineage (NCBI taxonomy): Eukaryota > Metazoa > Chordata > Actinopteri > Gobiiformes > Gobiidae > Paratrypauchen > Paratrypauchen microcephalus. Next base: position 154,620 of record JAVJIX010000374.1, read on the forward strand.
GCGCCACATAGCGTAGCGGAGCCGGCCAGGTCGCTGACCATTAACCGATTACACGAGCTTCATGTGCACTTGGATCTAAGGACAGACCACCCGCCGAGTAACGGGATCGGATTTGGAGAAATCCAATCCGATCCTACCATGTGACCGCAGTGATTTTCAGTTTGATGGCGCTGTTCCAGTACGTGTCTATGGTTGTGTCTCAGTGTATGTGTGTGTCTGACCCTCCAGGATGGGCGTGGCCTCCAGGACCTGCTGCTCGATCCAGGAGTGCTGTCCACTGATGGCCGCCAAGAACTGAAGGATCAGCTTAGTGCTCTCAGTCTTCCCCGCTCCAGACTCCCCACTGATACACAAACACACACACACACGCAGTTTCGTAGA
>JAVJIX010000374.1:165000-270000 GCA_036785185.1 Paratrypauchen microcephalus
TGCTGCTACTGCTACTACTACTACTGCTACTACTACTACTACTACTACTGCTGCTGCTGCTACTGCTACTACTACTACTACTACTACTGCTGCTGCTGCTACTGCTACTGCTACTACTACTACTACTACTACTGCTGCTGCTGCTGCTGCTACTGCTACTGCTACTACTACTACTACTACTACTACTACTACTGCTGCTGCTGCTACTGCTACTACTACTACTACTACTGCTGCTACTGCTACTACTACTACTGCTACTACTACTACTACTACTACTGCTGCTACTGCTACTGCTACTACTACTACTACTACTACTGCTGCTGCTGCTACTGCTACTGCTACTACTACTACTACTACTACTGCTGCTGCTGCTACTGCTGCTACTGCTACTACTACTACTACTACTGCTGCTGCTGCTACTGCTGCTACTGCTACTACTACTACTACTACTGCTGCTACTGCTACTGCTACTACTACTACTACTACTACTGCTGCTGCTGCTACTGCTGCTACTGCTACTACTACTACTACTACTACTACTACTACTACTACTACTACTACTACTACTACTGCTGCTACTGCTACTACTACTACTGCTACTACTACTACTACTACTACTGCTGCTACTACAAATACTACAATTAGTACTACTACCACTATCAGCACATTTTGTTGGTTTCGTATATTTAATCAAGAGAAATAAAACAGTTTTGTTTTGTTTTCGTCGTTGTACGTTCCTGATCTGCCGTCAGGCTCCTCGTTCTTTACCTTCAAATGTTGGTTTGATCTATGATCCTGACCAATCAGAAGTCTTCTTTCCCCGAGGTCGCTCCCGCTACAGTTAGCGACAGGTTTGATTGACATGTCGGTGTGAGCGAGAAGGGGCGTGACCTCCAACACTCTCGCTCCTGATTGGCTCTTGGATTTTCATATAGTCCCTGGTTCCAGATTAGCCGCTATAACTGCTAGCCTCGATGAGCTTCGGACCAATCAGAGTATGGCATGGAGCATTTGGACCAATCAGAGCGAGAGCGGAGCAACAGCAGGGCTAGGCTAAGTCTTACGAAGCTAAATATTTTTAAAAGTTTATGTTGTGAAAATAGAAAAGAATCGTAATGCTACGGGGGAATTCTTTCTGGGCCCAAGCTCCCGGGAGCTGCAGTACCTGGAGCGGCCACTAGAGCGGAGACAGAGGGGGCGGTGCTTATCCAGGTTTTATTACAGATCCACGGGGCCGTCACACTCTGAACTCTTCTGTTCCTGTGGTGACAGAGAAACAGGAAATGAGTCTTTTCCAGAGGCACCATAGGTCACATCCTCACCAGCTGCATCACTGTGTGGTATGGCACCTGCACCGTGTCCTGCCGGAAAAAGCTTCACTGAGTAGTGAGAGCAGCTGAGAGAATCGTGGGTGTCTCTCTCCCCTCCCTGCAGGACATCTACTGCACCCGCCTCACCCGCCTCACCCTCTGGGTGATCCCACCCACCCATCCAACTGCCTCTTCAGTCTGCTGCCATCAGGAAGGAGACTGAGGAGCCTCAGGGCCAAGACCAGCAGACTGAAAGACAGCTTCATCCACCAAGCTGTCAGGATTCTCAACTCTCTCCCAATCACACTGCTGCTTAAATCACACTGACACTGCTGCTTAAATGACACTGACACTGCTGCTTAAATGACACTGTCACTGCTGCTTAAATTACACTTAAATGACACTGACACTGCTGCTTAAATGACACTGACACTGCTGCTTAAATGGCACTGACTGCTGCTTAAATGACACTGACACTGCTGCCTAAATGACACTTAAATGACACTGGCACTGCTGCTTAAATGACACTTAAGTGACACTGACACTGCTGCTTAAATGACACTGACACTGCTGCTTAAAGGACACTGACACTGCTGCTTAAATGACACTTAAATGACACTGGCACTGCTGCTTAAATGACACTTAAATGGCACTGACACTGCTGCTTAAATGACACTGACACTGCTGCTTAAAGGACACTGACAGTGCTGCTTAAATTACACTTAAATGACAATGACACTGCTGCTTAAATTGCGCTTAAATGGCACTGACACTGCTGCTTAAATTACACTTAAATGACACTGACACTGCTGCTTAAATGGCACTGGCAGTGCTGCTTAAATGGCACTTAAATGACACTGACACTGCTGCTTAAATTACACTTAAATGACACTGGCACCGCTGCTTAAATTACACTGACACTGCTGGTTAAATGACACTGGCACTGCTGCTTAAAGGACACTGACACTGCTACTTAAATTACACATTTTAGCTTTATTCCGCTCCACATTGTTTTACTTATTTGTATTATACACAACCCTTTTGTACTTTTACTACGGGTATATGTGATGTTTTAGTCATGGTGTTTATTGTCTTGTTTATCACATGTTTTATGTTCACTGTGGGCCTAGGGGGCGCTGTGTGTGCAGCCTGTATATATGTTTTTTTGACAATAAAGATGAACTTTTTGTGTGGTTGTTCTGGGACCTTGTTGTTGTGAGGGACTAATAACTCTGTCACTGTTTCAGGCTCGTGATGACATCATCACGCTCCTTCACTCACAGCGCTCTGGTCCCGAGGTGCTGGAGGCTCAGTACGGCTCTGCTGCCCCCTACAGGCCACTGCAGGCACTGCAGAGAGACACACTGTACACAAACGACAACAAGAGAGAGGACGTGTACGAGACACCGATGGTGGAGGTGAGGAGGAGAGGAGGAGGAGGAGGAGAGGAGGAGAGGAGGAGGTGGAGAAGGAGAGGAGGAGGAGAGGATGTGTACGAGACACCGATGGTGGAGGTGAGGAGGAGAGGAGGAGGAGGAGGAGGAGGAGGAGAGGAGGAGAGGAGGAGGAGGAGGAGAGGACGTGTACGAGACACCGATGGTGGAGGTGAGGAGGAGAGGAGGAGGAGAGGAGGAGGAGGAGAGGACGTGTACGAGACACCGATGGTGGAGGTGAGGAGGAGAGGAGGAGGAGGAGGAGGAGAGGAGGAGGAGAGGAGGAGGTGGAGGAGGAGAGGAGGAGGAGAGGACGTGTACGAGACACCGATGGTGGAGGAGAGGAGGTGAGGAGGAGAGGAGGAGAGGAGGAGAGGAGGACGTGTACGAGACACCGATGGTGGAGGTGAGGAGGAGAGGAGGAGGGGAGGAGGTGGAAGAGAGGAGGAGGAGAGGACGTGTACGAGACACCGATGGTGGAGGTGAGGAGGAGAGGAGGAGAGGAGGAGGAGAGGAGGAGGAGGTGGAGGAGGAGAGGACGTGTACGAGACACCGATGGCAGAGGTGAGGAGGAGGAGGAGAGGAGGAGAAGCAGGAGATGATGATGTTTCTCTCCTGCAGTTTGATCATCTGGAGCAGAAGCAGAAGGAGACCTACAGGAAGATGTTGGAGCAGTTGTTGCTAGAGGAGAGGAGGAGGAGCAGGAGGAGGAGAAGCAGGAGGAGGAGGAGGAGCAGGAGGAGGAGCAGGAGATGATGATGTTTCTCTCCTGCAGTTGGATCACCTGGAGCAGAAGCAGAAGGAGACCTACAGGAGGATGTTGGAGCAGTTGTTGTTGGTGGAGAAGCTCCACAGACGGACGGTGTCAGAACTCGACTCAGAGAAACTCAAACACCGAGAATTCATCAACAAGAGCGACGACTTCACCAACCTGCTGGAGCAGGACCGAGTCCGGTACACAAATATATACAAATATATATACAAATATATACAAATATATACAAATATACACAAATATACACAAATATACACAAATATACACAAATATACACAAATATACACAAATATACACAAATATACATACAACCTGCTGGAGCAGGACCGAGTCCGGTACACAAATATATACAAATATATATACAAATATATACAAATATATACAAATATACACAAATATCTACAAATATACACAAATATACACCAATATATATACAAATATATACAAAGATACACAAATATATACACAAATATATACAAATATACACAAATATACAGAAATATATATAAATATACACAAATATATACACAAATATACAGAAATATACAAATATATACAGAAATACAGAAATATACAAATATATACACAAATATACACACAAATACACAAATATATATACAAATATATACAAATATACACAAATATATATACAAATATATACAAATATATACAAATATACACAAATATATACAAATATATACAAATATACACAAATATATATACAAATATATACAAATATACACAAATATACACAAATATATACACAAATATACACAAATACTGTTATACACAAATATACACAAATACTGTTATACACAAATATACACAAATACTGTTGTATACACACAAATATATATAGAAATATACACAAATACTGTTATACACAAATATACACAAATATATACAAATATATACAAATATACACAAATATATATACAAATATATACAAATATACACAAATATATATACAAATATATACAAATATATACAAATATACACAAATATATACAAATATATACAAATATACACAAATATATATACAAATATATACAAATATACACAAATATACACAAATATATACAAATATATACAAATATACACAAATATATATACAAATATATACAAATATACACAAATATATACAAATATACACACAATATACAAATATACAGTAGCAGTAGCAGTAATAGTAGTAGTAGTAGCACTGCTACTACTATTACTATTGCTGCACACACTGCTGCTGCTACTGCTACCACCTGCTGCCACTGCTGCTGCTGCTGCTACTGCTACCACACACCGTAGCTGCTGCTGAGCAGCAGTGGTGGTAGTAGTATGGTATAGTGAGAGCAGCAGTGAGTATTGCAGTAGCAGCAGCAGCAGTGGTGTGGTTGCGGTGCTGTTGTTATTGTGGCAGCGGCGGCGGTGGCAGAGCAGTGGCGGTTATTGGCGGTGGCGGTGGCGGTGGCGGTGGTGGTGGTGGTGGTGGTGGCGGTGGCGGTGGTTATTGGTGGTTGTGGCGGTGGCGGTGGCAGCGGCAGCAGCATAACACGGTGGCGGTGGCGGTGGTGGTGTTGCGGTGGCGAGTGGCGGTGGCCGGCGTTGTTGTTGTTGGTGGCGGCAGCAGTTGTTGTTTGCTGCTGGTGGTGGTGCTGCTGTTGTTGGTGGTGGTGTTGAGCTGTAGCAGCAGGTGTAGTGGTATTGGCGGCGGTGGTGGTGGTGGTAGTGGTGGTGGTGGTGGTGGCGGCGGCGGTGGTGGTGGTGGCGGTGGTGGTGGTGGTGGTGGTGGTGGTGGCGGTGGTGGTGGCGGTGGTGGTGGTGGTGGTGGCGGTGGTGGTGGTGGTGGTGGTGGTGGCAGCAGGCGGTGGTGGTGGTGGCGGTGGTGGTGGTGGTGGTGGTGGTGGTTGGTGGTGGTGGTGGTGTGGTGGCGGCCGGTGGTGGCGGTGGTGGCTGGTGGTGGTGGTGGTGGTTGGTGGTGGTGGTGGTGGTGGTGGTGGTGGCTGCGGTGGTGCCGCCGCTGGTGGTGGTGGCGGTGGTGGTGGTGGTGGTGGTGGTGGTGGCTGGTGGTGGTGCCGCTGGTGGCGGTGGTGGTGGTGGTGGTGGTGGTGGCGGTGGTGGCGGTGGTGGCGGTGGTGGTGGTGGTGGTGGTGTTGGTGGTGGCGGTGGTGGTGGTGGTGGTGGTGGTGGCGGTGGTGGTGGCGGTGGTGGTGGTGGTGGTGGTGGTGGCGGCGGTGGTGGTGGTGGCGGTGGTGGTGGTGGTGGTGGTGGCGGTGGTGGCGGTGGTAGCGGTGGTGGTGGTGGTGGTGGTGGTGGTGGCGGTGGTGGTGGTGGTAGCGGCAGCAGCAGCAGCGGCGGTGGTGGTGGTGGTGGTGGTGGCGGTGGTGGCGGCGGTGGTGGCGGTGGTAGCGGTGGTGGTGGTAGTGGTAGTAGTAATACTAGTAGTAGTAGTAGTAGTAGTAGTAGTAGTAGTAGTAGCAGTAGTAGTAGTAGTAGCAGCAGCAGCAGCAGCAGCAGCAGCAGCAGCAGTAGTAGTAGTAGTAGTAGCAGTAGCAGTAGTAGTAGTAGTAGCAGTAGTAGTAGTAGTAGTAGTAGTAGCAGTAGTACTAGTAGTAGTAGCAGTATTTGATTTTCATGTTTGTGTTTGATTCCAGACTAAAGCGTTTGGTGGAGCAGGAGAAGTTGTATCAGTCTCAGAAAAACAAAGAGCACCGTCGGCAGTTGGACAAACTCAAGACTGAACTGATGCAGCTTCGCTCCTTCGTTCTTCTGCTGGTGGACGACCGGCAGAAGCACGTGGAGCAATCGGACCAACAGAACCAGAAGATACAAGACCTGAACCTCAAACTGCAGCAGAGAGAGGAGCGCGTCGCCGCTTTAAACCAGAAAACCCAAGAAGACGCCCACACCATCCTCAAAATGGAGGCCGAGCTGGAGAAGAAGTCGGCCAAACTTTTAGACGAACGAGAAGATATGACCAACAAGCTCCTGGCGCAAGACTCGCAAATGAGGCAGCTTCGACTGAAACTGGTCTCGCTCTCCAATAAGATCGAGGAGCTGGAGGAGAGAAACAAAGTCCTGCAGAACTCTGAAAACGATTTGAAAGAACTGACGGAGAAAATCAGCAAAAATGAAAATCCAAATTTGGTTTCGGAGTTGGAAACTTTGAGGAAAAAGGTTTTGGAGATGGAAGGGAAGGACGCGGAACTGACCAAAATGGAATCGCAATGTAAGGAGTTTAAAGTGAAGCTACAGGAGGCTCAGAACCAAAGTAAAATGCTGAAATTGGAGTTTGAGAAAGTTCAGAAACGCATGGGACAGATGGAGAAGCTCGAAACGATTTTTAACAAGAGCAAAACCGAAAGTCTGCAGTTGTGTTCCAACTTGGAAAAAGAGAAACAAAACGTGAAAGAATTGTCCGTGGAGTTGGAAGCCGTGAAAGCGAAAGTGAAGGAGCTACAGTCGGCGGAGGCAAAGTTCGAGAACACTGAGAAGTTTTTAAAAGACGACGTCTCGAAACTCAAATCGCTCGCGGTGATCATGGCCGACGAACGCAAGAATTTGTCGGAACGGTTGAAAACGGAAGAGGAGAAATGCGAAGAGGTCAGTCGGAAATTCAAAGAGGAACAAGCTAAAGTTTCGGAAGTTACAGAAAAGCTGATCGAGGAGAGTAAAAAGTGGCTGAAGGCGAAGTCGGAGATGGAGGAGCGAGTGGTGGAGATGCAAGGACAGCTAACGAACGAGCAGGAGAAAAGCAAGCAGCTAAACGCCAACCTGACCAGCGCCAACGCCAAGAGCGAAGATTTGGAAAAACGAGAAAAAGAACTGCAAAACAAGTTGGCGTTGAGCGAACGAAATCTGCAGGAAAAAGGTCAAATCTCAGAGGAGTTCAGTTTGGAAATCAATATACTTCGGAGTCGACTGAAGCGTTTGGAGATCGTGGAGGATTTGATGAAGACCGAGAAGACGAGTACGACCTGTTGGAGAAACGTTTCAGATCGGAGCAGGAAAAGTCCAACGCTTTGGCGAAAACGATGGAGGAGCTGAAGTCGGAGGTGGCCCGGAGTAAAGCGATAGAAAAAGGAGAAGCGGAGACGGAGCTGAGGATGCGGTTCAGGGCGGAGGAGGAGAGGAACGAGGCGCTGAGGGCGGAGAACGTCACGCTGAAGGAGAAGGTCCACGAGCTGATGAACCTGGAGGACAGGATCTCGCAGCTGCAGGTGGAACACGCCGGGATGAAGAGGAGGCTCAGGGAGGAAGAGGAGAGGGCCGCACAGAGGAACCAGGAGTACGAGAAGGTCACACAGGAGCTGGAGATGATGAGAAGGTGAGGGTGAGGTTTGATTTGGATGTTTTACAGAATAAACAGAGGCTGGGTCCAGAGTGGTTCAGAAAAGTTTGGTTTGAGCAACGAGGATCCAATATTTTCAGTTTACGAGCTGAGAGGTGGTCTCTTTTCAGAGCTTTTACCATATTATTCCTGCTTTAGTCCTGGTTCAGTCCTGGTTTAGTCCTGGTTTAGTCCTGGTTTAGTTCTGGTTCAGTCCTGGTTTAGCCCTGATTTAGTCCTGGTTTAGCCCTGATTTAGTCCTGGTTTAGACCTGGTTTAGTCCTGGTTTAGTCCTGGTTTAGTCCTTGTTTAGTCCTGGTTTAGTCCTTGTTTTGTCCTGGTTTAGACCTGGTTTAGACCTGGTTTAGGCCTGGTTGAGTCCTAGTTTAGTTCTGGTTCAGTCCTGGTTTAGTTCTGGTTTAGTCCTGATTTAGTCCTGGTTTAGTTCTGGTTCAGTCCTGGTTTAGTCCTGGTTTAGCCCTGATTTAGTCCTGGTTTATTTCTGGTTCAGTCCTGGTTTAGTCCTGGTTTAGTTCTGGTTTAGCCCTAATTTAGTCCTGGTTCACTCCTGATTTAGTCCTGGTTTAGTTCTGGTTCAGTCCTGGTTTAGTCCTGGTTTAGCCCTGATTTAGTCCTGGTTTATTTCTGGTTCAGTCCTGGTTTAGTCCTGGTTTAGTCCTGGTTCAGTCCTGGTTCAGTCCTGGTTTAGTCCTGGTTTAGTCCTGGTTTAGACCTGGTTTAGTCCTGGTTTAGTCCTGGTTGAGTCCTGGTTGAGTCCTGGTTTAGTCCTGGTTTAGTCCTGGTTCAGACCTGGTTTAGTCCTGGTTTAGTCCTTGTTTAGTCCTGGTTGAGTCCTGGTTTAGTCCTTGTTTAGTCCTGGTTGAGTCCTGGTTGAGTCCTGGTTTAGTCCTGGTTTAGTCCTGGTTTAGTCCTGGTTCAGACCTGGTTTAGTCCTGGTTTAGTCCTTGTTTAGTCCTGGTTGAGTCCTGGTTTAGTCCTTGTTTAGTCCTGGTTGAGTCCTGGTTTAGTCCTTGTTTAGTCCTCGTTGAATCCTGGTTTAGTCCTGGTTGAGTCCTGGTTTAGTCCTGGTTTAGTCCTGGTTTAGTCCTGGTTTAGACCTGGTTTAGTCCTGGTTTAGACCTGAAGGAAGTCTGGGAGTCCCTGTTTAGACTGTTGCCCCGGCGACCCGGCCCCAGATAAGAGGAAGAAAATGGATGGATGAATAATCACAATGAAATCTAAATCACAATTTTAATAGATGCAATTAGCAAATCATAAAGGCTGACATTTTTAAATGCAACAACAACAAATCCTCCCCATATTCTGCACAAAAACATCCTGCTGTTCTGATTTGTACGAACATGTTGTGAAACGTGATTCTTGTTTCACTTAAGATTTCAGTCTTTTTTTTTTAAAGTTTTTCTGGACGTGTTTGAAATGTGAAGTTATTAAAACAGAAATCACAAGTGGAATGTTGTTGCTGCAGGTTCAGTCGCGTGTCGAGGCCGTGTGTGAGCGGCCGGAGGATGGTGGACGTCCCCGTGACCTCCAGCGCCACCCAAACCCAGTGGTCAGACGATGAAACCGCAGCCGGCTTCATCAGGAAGTCCGTGCAGGAGGAGAACAGCTTCATGAACCACCTGCGGCAGAGGCGGAGCCAGACAGTGCCTCAGAGGTTCCCGCTGGCGAGCGCAGACTCCGGCCGGACGAGCGCCTGGAGTCCCTGGATCACACCTGGAGCTCCAGAGCAAAAACCACAAAGCCCCCTGCACATCCGCTTCACCCCAAACACCGAAAACAGGTCTGAACCAGGACTAAAACAGGACTGAACCAGGACTGAACCAGGACTAAACCAGGACTGAACCAGGACTAAACCAGGACTAAAACAGGACTGAACAAGGACTAAACCAGGACTGAACCCGGACTAAACCAGGACTAAACCAGGACTGAACCAGGACTAAACCAGGACTGAACCAGGACTAAAACAGGACTGAACCAGGACTGAACCAGGACTAAACCAGGACTAAACCAGGACTAAACCAGGACTAAAACAGGACTGAACCAGGACTAAACCAGGACTGAACCAGGACTGAACCAGGACTAAACCAGAACTAAACCAGGACTGAACCAGGACTGAACCAGGACTAAAACAGGACTAAACCAGGACTAACCCAGGACTGAACCAGGACTAAACCAGGACTAAACCAGAACTAAACCAGGACTGAACCAGGACTAAACCAGGACTGAACCAGGACTAAACCAGAACTAAACCAGGACTAAACCAGGACTGAACCAGAACTAAAACAGGACTGAACCAGAACTAAAACAGGACTAAACCAGGACTAAACCAGGACTAAACAAGGACTAAACCAGGACTGAACCAGGACTAAACCAGGACTAAACCAGGACTAAACCAGGACTAAACCAGGACTGAACCAGGACTAAAACAGGACTAAACCAGGACTAACCCAGGACTGAACCAGGACTAAACCAGGACTAAACCAGAACTAAACCAGGACTGAACCAGGACTAAACCAGGACTGAACCAGGACTAAACCAGAACTAAACCAGGACTAAACCAGGACTGAACCAGGACTAAAACAGGACTAAACCAGGACTAAACCAGGACTGAACCAGAACTAAACCAGGACTAAACCAGAACTAAACCAGGACTGAACCAGGACTAAACCAGGACTGAACCAGGACTAAACCAGGACTAAACCAGGACTAAACCAGGACTGAACCAGGAATGAACCAGGACTAAACCAGGACTGAACCAGGACTGAACCAGGACTAAACCAGGACTGAACCAGGACTAAACCAGGACTAAACCAGGACTAAACCAGGACTGAACCAGGACTGAACCAGGACTAAAACAGGACTAAACCAGGACTAAACCAGGACTGAACCAGAACTGAACCAGGACTAATCCAGGACTAAACCAGGACTGAACCAGGACTTAACCCTCTTTTCCTTTTGTCTGTTTTTATTTTGCTTTTGTCTCGACCTCGGAAACAGCCGCGCGACGCTGGAGATCACCAGCCCCAGATCTGAGGAATTCTTCTCCAGCGCCACCATCATTCCGACTTTGGGAAATCCGAAAATCACGATCGTCCCAAAACCTATGCCGTTCGGGAGCAGCAGAGTGAGGGAGGGGTTTGAGCGGGCGCAGTCTCCCGTCACCATCACCACCGTTTCCAAGGCGAGGAATCCAGAAAAAAGTTCCGAAAGTTTTCAGTCTCCGTTGTCGATCATCACGGTGAGCACGACGCCGGTGAACGAGCTGAAAGAAACGGGGAAAACAGTGATAAGAATGCGTTCGGAAACTCCGCCGGCCAACTTCGGCGCCCAGGGGAACATCATCACGACGGAAGACAACAAGATCCACATCCACCTGGGTGCGCAGTTCAGCAGGAGGGTGGAGGAGGCGGGGACAGTGCGGCGGGCGCCAAAAGTCCCACAAAGTCCAGAGAAAAGTCCCGGAAGTCCAGAGAAAGTCGCTCAGAAAATTCCAGAGAAGAAGAGCAGCAGCATCATGATCACTCCGACCACTGGGAACGTCAGGACGATCCGGAATACGGTGAGTTTGAACTGATACAGAGAAGGTTAGATCGGTTTAAGTCCTGGTTTAGGCCTAGTTTAGTCTTGGTTTAGTCCTGGGTTAGTCCTGGTTCAGTCCTGGTTTCTGACGGACTGTCGATGCTCCTGGTTGCTCCTCATATGCACAGTTATTATTTAAAAAAACGTTTAATCCTCTTTCTCTGGTTCTGTTTGTGCTTTTGGTCTCAGCCCAGTCCAGACTCGACCTCTTTGACCGCCCGACCGCTGACCCCAGGTCTGACCGCCCGACCGCTGACCCCAGGTCTGACCTCCCGACCTTTGACCTCAGGGCCGAAGTGCTTCCTGGGTCTGTCGTCCTTCACACGCCTCGAGGCCAGAGCCGAGAGTCTGAAGATACAACTGAGAAAGTCCAGCGCAGGTCCCAGAGGACAACTGTGACGGTCCAGGATTAGACCTGGTTTAGACCTGGTTTAGACCTGGTTTGGACCTGGTTTAGACCTGGTTTAGACCTGGTTTAGACCTGGTTTGAACCTGGTTTGGACCTGGTTTAGACCTGGTTTGTAAATGAAACCAGTTTTGTCTGTTGAAGCTGCTGAAGTGGGCCCTGATGTGACCTGCGTCTGTCTGCTGTGCCTCACGTTCTTTTATATTGTTTTTGACTTTAAGACAATAAACCACAGAATATTACGGCTGTATTTTCATTATTTTTTCTACCACAGAACCTGCTCGCGGTTTAGTTCCACGTCCAAACCGTTTGAGCTTTGAATTAGCAAACACAGGACTTATCAATAGTGAAGTATCAGGTCATGTGCTGATCACGATCACAGTGGAAAATCAAAACTTACAGACAGTTAAGAGCAAAAATCAGAGACACTGCAGAAAAAGTCATTTTATGTAAAAAACAAACACGTTTGGGCTGTATGGGGCCTAACTCAGGGTGTACAAGAATAAAAGGATGCTTTTAAATCGATCGGCGATCAGTCACATGGCACCGGTCACATGATCCCAATTAGACAAACGACAAATGATTGATTATTAAGAGAAGTAAATACTACTAGTAACTACTGCTACTACTACTACAACAAGAATGACCGTGGCAACACACTGAGTGTGCTCTATTTCATTTTGGTCCATTTTGATCTTAAGTTCATCTAATGACTGATTTTTAAAGGAAAAACACATTGACACAGTTTTTGTATAGTTCAGTGTTAAACACTTATTTTGAGTCCATTTTGATCCCTCAGTTAATTGTGCGTTTAAAAGCTCTGAAGCCTGTGGAGGGTTGTCGGCTTCTACATAAAAACGTTTAAAACGTTCTTCTCTGGTTCTGGTTGTGCTTTTGGTCTCAGCCCGGTCCAGACTCCACCTCTTTGACCTCTCGACCTTTGACCCCAAGTCTGACCTCCCGACCTTTGACCCCAGGTCTGACCTCCCGACCTTTGACCCCAGGTCTGACCTCCTGACCTTTGACCCCAGGTCTGACCTCCCGACCTTTGACCCCAGGTCGAATAAAAGGACAGTGAGTTGCCATGGTAACGCACTGCATTGTTGTAGATCAAAGATCAAAGCTTCAAAGATGATGATCAAAGATCAAAGAAGCTTTGATCAAAGACGATGATGATGATGATGATGATGAAGATCAAAGCTTCTTTGATCTTTGATCTTTGATGTGTCTTTGTGACTCACAGAACTCTTTGATTCAAAGCAGACCAGAGATTATAAGTGTCGGTCTTTTCACACACAGAGACTCCATTTCACTGAGAATTCACAGAGAGAGCACACTTAGACTTAGACTTGCACATTTTCTTCAGCAGCTACAGAACCAAACTTTATAATGCCACAAACCGCTTTACAAATGGAGTTCGAAGATAAGATAGAATTTCGTAAACTGAAAGAAGAATTGAAAGCATTGATAGTGAAGAAAAACAAACAGAAGTATGAGTTAAACATGGAGTTGGAAGCTGAGCTACAGACAAAAGTAACTTGTCTAGAGACAGTTCAGGAAGAACTGGACCATAAAGTGCAATCATTTAGAGTCCAGAACGACACTCTGAAGTATGAGTCCGACCTCTTCAAACCAAAAGTGCCTCAATGTGACTTGGAAGAACGTCGTGCTGCATTAAACTCTGAAAAAGATGGCATCCGAGCACACAATCTGGCACTTCACACGGAGTGTGTGGAGCTACGGAACAAATTAACAATCCAAGAAGAAATCAGAAAACTGGAGGACGAATTGACATCCCTGAGAGACCAGAACCGCACTTTGGCAAAGGAGGTTGACCAGTTAAAGTTGGACTATTCAGAATCCAAACTGCTTCAAGGAGATGAAGAAGCACGCTACACTCAACTACAATCTGAGATGGACAGTAGCTTGGAAGAAAATATGATTTTACGGGAGAAGATCTGGATGACATACCAGAAAATTACTAATGAGTTGTGCTGGAGAAAGCAAGGTGAGGCCTTCAAGGTGTCATGGAGCTCCTTAAAAAGTGAAAATGCGCAACTGAAGGAACATCTTTCGAAATCATACAAAGAATATGACGCTCTAAAGGTGAACGAGTGGAGGAACTACAAGGAAAAAGAAAAAGAGCGGTGGACGAAGGAGATGCAGGCCGAGAATGACCGGATGCTGCAAGAAATGGCCACAGTGCAAGAGGAAATATGCGAGCGCAAAGCCATGTTGGAGAGCTTCAGGTACATTGACAAGGAAAACAAGAAGGTTCTAGAAATGAATAAGAAACTGCTTAAGGAAAAACAGAAACTCCAGGAAAAGTACAACGCACTTGAGAAGAAGATCCGTCTGCTTCCAGATGTGGAAACATTTGAATCTTCCACAAGTGAAGTGATCAAAGAAAACTACGTCCTGTACAAACAAGTTCTTAAACTTAAGGATCAAATTGGAAGTAAGAAGCTGATAAAAGCTCATCTGAAAAAACTTGAAGATGACAATAAATCGCTTCTACGATGCCAACATGACCTAGAGAGAGAGATTGCCGATTTGAATGTGAAAGGGAAAGGTGTGGACTCCTTACGGTTTGAAAACCAAAAGTACAGAAAGACAGTCAAAGACTTGCAGGAGCAGAATGACCGTTTGCAGGCACAGTACGCGGAGGCATTTGTGAAACTGCAAAGTAAACAACTTTTGGAGTTACTAAACAAGAACTTGGAGAAAAAGATAGAAGCAATGGACCAGCTCAACAACCAAGCGAGGGACGTCACAGACGTCAGGAGTTAGCATAGAAGCTAGCTCATGAGTTAGCATTGAGGCTGTTTACAGGGACCAGGTCCTGGCCCTGTCGACGTGGTGTTCGGCAAACAATCTGGCGCTGAATACCACAAAGACCAAGGAGATCATCCTGGACTTCAGAAAGAACAGAGCACACCCACCCCCACTCCACATCAACGGAGTCCGTGTAGAGAGAGTCCACTCCTTCACATTCCTGGGGACCACAATATCAGCTGACCTGCTGCAATAAAACACAAATAAATGTTTATGTTTATGATACAGAAATATGTATGTGTGTGTTTTATTTGAAGAGGAGGGTCACTCATAAGCCTTTCCTGCACTCTTCTGTTATTTTCTTTTGTCTTTATTTTTGTTCTTTTAAATGCTGGGTGCAAACATAAGACTCGTATGTGAGAATGCTGTTCATAGATTTCAGTTCAGCGTTCAGCACCATAATCCCACAGCAGCTCATCACCAAACTGGACCACCTGGGGCTTCAGACCTCACTTCATCCACCAGACTGTTAGTTAGTCCTGGTTTAGTCCTGGTTTAGACCTGTTTTAGACCTGTTTTAGACCTGGTTTAGTCCTGGTTTAGACCTGGTTTAGACCTGGTTTAGTCCTGGTTTAGTCCTGGTTTAGACCTGTTTTAGACCTGGTTTAGACCTGGTTTAGTCCTGGTTTAGACCTGGTTTAGACCTGGTTTAGACCTGGTTTAGTCCTGGTTTAGTCCTGGTTTAGACCTGGTTTAGACCTGGTTTAGACCTGGTTTAGACCTGGTTTAGTCCTGGTTTAGTCCTGGTTTAGACCTGGTTTAGTCCTGGTTTAGACCTGGTTTAGACCTGGTTTATTTTATTTATTTATCTATTTATTTGACGGGGACAGTACATTGAAAACATTGTCACCATATCAGTCACTGATGTCCATGTACTTAAGGCTTGTAGCCACAGGCTAATTCACAGCCCCTGTCCTTGGTTCGGCTTTTAAAAACATAAAACAACACAAATAACACACAGAAATGGGACAAAAAACAAAACAAGAGCATTAAAAGCATTGGTCCCACTTGTCCCTTCTATATCCAGTTTTAGTGTTCACATTTGTGATTTTCTTTAAGCCACTTTTTTACTTTTGTGGAGAAAAGTCTAATGTCCGTCTGTGACTTGAACTCCAGAGGCAAAGAGTTCCACAGATGTGAAGCCTTCACTGAGAATGCTGTTTGACCCAGAGCTGTGCGGCACCTCCTCACTCACAGCAGCTCGAGTCCGTACACCTTCAGTGCTTAAGTCTGAATATGTTTACACATTACATCCGGAGCGAGACCGTTCACACACTTAAAAATGTTTTTTAAAAAGGAGAAATGTATAAAATGTTCAAAATTCATCATATTGTATTTTGTAGTGATTAGGCAATAATGATAATGAATGGGTTTTCTATCAAAGATTTGAAGTGTCTGTTTATATAAAGACACTAATGGTTTCACGACACAATTTGTGGCCTGTCCCCAGACAATGGCACAATACGACATGTGAGACAAGATCATAGCGTGCATGAAGACTCCAGCAGCTTCAACACATAAACATGACCCCATAGACCGCAGAACCGCCCGGGCCAGGAGGGCCGTGGCCCGGGTAACTTTTTGAAGATGATTATTAAAAAAAAAAAAAAAAGTTGGCCTGCGAGTTTTTTTATCATGTCGAGAAAAATCAAACTTAAACTCCAATCCATGCTGTAATTTAATCAAGCGCTTCGCTTAAACATTTCCTAAACCAATATTTTTGACGTCACATATGTCGTGCGTGAAATGTTGCAAAATGTATAAAACAGCACAGCCCTGAAAAAACGCGTGGAAGTTGTGATTGCACCAGCGTGATGTCGGAGTAGTGGTGGATATTGAGAGGCTACTGGTCACAGCTGGGAACGGGGATGAGGTGACTGTCCCATCATCAATTACGTCTCTATACACAAATTTTCACTTTGATCAACTCTGTGCACAGTTGCACATGTTGCCAGACACAATTAAGACATCTACACTTCAACACGACAAGCTATCAGTGAGTCATAAGCAATGAATCCTGTTCCTGTCGCGAAAGACCTGCTGTCCGAAGTACACACATTTCTGAAACTTTTTTCACCATCCCAGTCAGTACGGCATCAGCAGAGCGTTTGTTTTCCACACTTCGTCGACTGAAGTCATACCTCCGATCCACAATGACACAAAAGAGACTGAAGGACTTGATGAACTGCCATATTCACTGTGACATCCTGGAAGAATCTGACATGACCATGCAGGCCAATGACAGACGCAGGCAGGCCTTTGGGAAGTTTTAAGGGTAAGTCATTGTTTATTCTTTCTTTTAGCATCGCCGAGTGCACTGCTTCCTTAAAGGAAAAGTCACATTTTTTTTACAATCTGAGCCTTCTTTCGGCAATAAAACAAGTAGTTTTACTCACCCATAGCAGTTTGGTGTCATTTTGAGCAGTTTCGTAGAAGTTATGTTGTAGCGTATCCGTTAACTTGAGTGCTCGGGGCATTACTTTGCGGTCTCCAAATAACTCAAACTTTAGCACTTTTCAAATCATAGAAGCCTGATGTCTTAGTCTACGATTTCGTTTGGTCAAAAGTGGCCTGTAATCCGAGATTTATCCATAGTTTGGAGTAGATGAGGACGCCAGTGCGCATGTGCGGACTGTGCTCTCAGCTCCCGGGACCCAAACATGAGACGCAAAGCTGTAAACTATGGATAAATCTCGGATTACAGGCCACTTTTGACTCAAACGAAATCGTAGACTAAGACATCGGGCTTCTATGATTTGAAAAGTGCTAAAGTTTGTGTTATTTGGAGCCCGCACGGGGCATATTACATGCTCGGGGAATATATTATATGCCCCGAGCTATGGCTAGAAGTCGCACTAGGCTAACGCTAATCTAAAACATCTCTGGAAGTGCTCCATATGACACCAAAGTGCTATGGGTGAGTAAAACAACTTGTTTTATTACCGAAATAAGGCTCAAATTGTAAAAAAAAACGTTACTTTTCCTTTAAATGTTTCTATACCGCATTGGTTGGTACTGATACAAGCAAGTTTAAGTTGAGTTAGCCTATTACTGGGTGCTTTTTTGTGTACTGTTGGTTGTTTTAACATTTTATTCTGCGTAGTTATGTGCTGGCATGTTGGGGTAAAGTCATAAGATTAATGTTTTGCATTCGGTGCTGTTGGCACTTCTGGGCACTTCTGTGCTGGCATATTGTGAACTAAAGTCATAACTGATGCTGGGTTAGTGTTGGCTCTTTGGGCATTATTCTGCGCAGTTATCTGTGCAACACACACACACACACAGCTCTGATAAAACTGCAGGCATATTCCCACTTTCCTCTGTCCGAGCACCACCAAGTGCACTTGTCTGTGTTCTGTGTTTCTCATAGTGCTTTAGCACTTTAGCAGTTTAAGTTGCGTTACCACCGAGGTGCTCTTCTTGTGCATTTTATGCTGTGTGGCTCTGTGCTGTTGACATGACTGAGATACGCATTACGTGCCTGTCCGTGTATAATGTAGCCTATAGGCTATGCATTATGTCCGAGGGCTCTCAAGTCTCACGCTTTGAGAGTGTGACACACGCAATTCGACGTGTTCACACGCTCACACACCACACATGGTATTTCTCACGCTGAAATTTAGTTACGCAATTCAAGCGCAGCACCCAGAAAATCGGTTAGACAATGCAGGCACCGCGCGTTTTCAGCGAAAAAAGTCACTCGCAACCCCCCGCTCCTCAGTAAAAATTGTTCACTCCAATTATGTTACGTGTGCAGTTAGCCAATGCCCAACACAAAGTTATAAAAACAGTCTCCGTTTATCTGAGATACAAAACTACACACACACACACAAATAAAAACAAAACAGCAGAATAAAGTTCACATAATTATCCTACAGTCCTGCAGCACCGGCGTGCGCACGTGAATTGGCCTTCCTCCCACCAGTCCAACTGCCCGTAGACTCCAGAAGTCCATAGAATGTGCAGAATCCTCTCCACCTCTCCAGTGGCATCCTCGAGGCAGAAAGTCAGCAGAAAAATGTGTAATCCAAAGCGATGGAGCAGCGCCAAAAAAAAAAGGGCGAGCTCATGGCACCGCCACATGCCGGCCGTGCGGAGCTTCTTCTTGTTACATGTTGGTGTCTTGTGTGGTGTCCGTGTCCTCTCTCTGAGTGACGTGTGAGCTGTGGTGTTTGTATACCAGACAAGATCAAGGATAAAAGATCAAAGAATAAAGCATTAAAGTGGGCCAAATATGGTCATGCTTCCTGGACATCGAAGTGAACCAATCGGAAAACACTTCCTGCACATCGGGGCGGGACAGGAAGTGTTTGAAAACTCATAAGATGGCTGCCCACATACATGGAACTCACAAAATGGCGGCACACATAGGCCGTTTCCCAATTCAGAGACGGCACGCTTGTGAGTGTGCCGTCGGTCTGCAGTCGAGACGGCGCATACTCGCTCTGTCCTTAGTGCACTACGTTTCTCACATGGCCGCCTGCGAAATTGAACAGGTCCCGCCTCAGCTCAATGAGCCGGGTGGTCTGCTCCTTGTTCCCTAAAGACAAAAATATTATACTATTGCGACTAGTAATACTTGGAATTGGGACATGGCCAATGTTCCCCCTAATTTTTAATGTGTCTGAGCAAACACACTAACTCCACATCCGAAATGAATCCCCCCGCACGGCTCGCACTTTGCAGATATAAAAAAATGACCCCGCGGCTGAATAAAAAGCTCTTTCATCCCTGATTTACAGGGCGCTGCACAAGTTTTCTTGTGCGCTGAGAATGTGCGAACAGTGCGCAGCTTAGAGTAAACGCTGGACATGGCGACACTGTAGAATATCCAGCATTACAACAGCAAAGGAAATATAGAAGTGTAAGGGGAAAAGCATGTGAACGGTAATGCAGGTGCCGTGATCTATGCCGTTACGGCTACTGTCACACATGTTTAGCGTAGTTTATGAAGTTTCATGTAGCATAGTTGTAGGTGAGGTGAACCAGTACGTATATTTTATAGTGACGTCGCAACTCTCACTTGTGGATGTCGCTGGCGAGTCGGTCTTTGTAGTCCCGCGCTGTGCATGCTGGGGCTTTTAAGTGTGCGGAGCGTGCATGTTTGCACACTTGGTCCACGCCCCGATTTCCATGGAAACGACGGCGCCGTTCAGAGCTCGTCTTGACAGTGCAGGGGGAAAAAAACGAATGGAACGGCCCTTGTCGCGCCGGATATGACGCATATCCCGTTCCAAGGACGCTAACAAGCGTGCCGTCGGTGAATTGGGAAACGGCCATAGAAAACACACAGAAATGGCTCATGTAATACAACATATTTACATATACAAACTAAAATACAACAAATAAAATAAAATAAACAAAACGCTTGTCCATCACACCTTCCCCCTTAAAGTGAAAATTTTGATTTCAAAGATCAAAATTTTCATTCATGTAACAAAGAAAACCCGAGTAACAAAGAAAAACCTTTAATAGGCAGACTGGGCATGCGGCCCACCTTAACTGGTCCTGTAACCAAGTCTGACTTCAAAAACACAGATGCAGAGGTACTATTACAACTCTACCCTCCATACCCTGAACAAGTGTGAAGTCACCGATAGCAGTGCCTTCACATTCACAGGAGGACAATGCCTCTTTCAACAGAAGTGACTGGGAAGCCCCAGTATCACGAAGAATCCGAATGAATTCTACTGCACGTTCTTTTTCTCTTTCCCTTTCCAACTGAAGTAACTGAATTTTCATCTCAATGTCTGTGCTAGGTTTAGCTGGAGGTTCAGGCTCCACAAACTGAGCTAAATCGGCAATGCTAAAAATGTCTTCATCATAATAATGCCGGGCAACAGCATGAGCTATCTTAGCTTTTGTGCAACTTGAATTTATATCAGTTAGGTTTAGAGACTTAGCAACATCTAGCAATTCAGTTTTTCTCAAATCCTGCAGACCTTTAACAGTTGGATTTTCCAAAAAGTCATGCGCTGCTTTCGCCATGATGAAACAAAAAAAACAAAAGAGTCTCGATGCTAAAGTTGGCTTTCAAGAATGCGAACAGGCTACAAACGACTCACTAACGCATGGCGTTCATCCCGGACGAGCCCCCAAATTTGAGTTTGTGTCTAAAACCACACCTAGATATTTAAACTCATTTACTTGCTCCATTTCATTTTGGTCCATTTTGATCTTAAGTTCATCTAATGAGTGATTTTTAAAGGAAAAACACATTGACACAGTTTTTGTATAGTTCAGTGTTAAACACTTATTTTGAGTCCATTTTGATCCCTCAGTTAATTGTGCGTTTAAAAGCTCTGAAGCCTGTGGAGGGTTGTCGGCTTCTACATAAAAACATTTAAAACGTTCTTCTCTGGTTCTGGTTGTGCTTTTGGTCTCAGCCCGGTCCAGACTCCACCTCTTTGACCTCCCGACCTTTGACCCCAGGTCTGACCTCCCGACCTTTGACCCCAGGTCTGACTTCCCGACCTTTGACCCCAGGTCTGACCTCCCGACCTTTGACCCCAGGTCTGACCTCCCGACCTTTGACCCCAGGTCTGACTGCCCGACCTTTGACCCCAGGTCTGACTGCCCGACCTTTGACCCCAGGTCTGACCTCCCGACCTTTGACCCCAGGTCTGACCGCCCGACCTTTGACCCCAGGTCGAATAAAAGGACAGTGAGTTGCCATGGTAACGCACTGCATTGTTGTAGATCAAAGATCAAAGCTTCAAAGATGATGATCAAAGATCAAAGAAGCTTTGATCAAAGACGATGATGATGAAGATGAAGATCAAAGCTTCTTTGATCTTTGATCTTTGATGTGTCTTTGTGACTCACAGAACTCTTTGATTCAAAGCAGACCAGAGATTATAAGTGTCGGTCTTTTCACACACAGAGACTCCATTTCACTGAGAATTCACAGAATTCACAGAGAGAGCACACTTAGACTTAGACTGCACATTTTCTTCAGCAGCTACAGAACCAAACTTTATAATGCCACAAACCGCTTTACAAATGGAGTTCGAAGATAAGATAGAATTTCGTAAACTGAAAGAAGAATTGAAAGCATTGATAGTGAAGAAAAACAAACAGAAGTATGAGTTCAACATGGAGTTGGAAGCTGAGCTACAGACAAAAGTAACTTGTCTAGAGACAGTTCAGGAAGAACTGGACCATAAAGTGCAATCATTTAGAGTCCAGAACGACACACTGAAGTATGAGTCCGACCTCTTCAAACCAAAAGTGCCTCAATGTGACTTGGAAGAACGTCGTGCTGCATTAAACTCTGAAAAAGATGGCATCCGAGCACACAATCTGGCACTTCACACGGAGTGTGTGGAGCTACGGAACAAATTAACAATCCAAGAAGAAATCAGAAAACTGGAGGACGAATTGACATCCCTGAGAGACCAGAACCGCACTTTGGCAAAGGAGGTTGACCAGTTAAAGTTGGACTATTCAGAATCCAAACTGCTTCAAGGAGATGAAGAAGCACGCTACACTCAACTACAATCTGAGATGGACAGTAGCTTGGAAGAAAATATGATTTTACGGGAGAAGATCTGGATGACATACCAGAAAATTACTAATGAGTTGTGCTGGAGAAAGCAAGGTGAGGCCTTCAAGGTGTCATGGAGCTCCTTAAAAAGTGAAAATGCGCAACTGAAGGAACATCTTTCGAAATCATACAAAGAATATGACGCTCTAAAGGTGAACGAGTGGAGGAACTACAAGGAAAAAGAAAAAGAGCGGTGGACGAAGGAGATGCAGGCCGAGAATGACCGGATGCTGCAAGAAATGGCCACAGTGCAAGAGGAAATATGCGAGCGCAAAGCCATGTTGGAGAGCTTCAGGTACATTGACAAGGAAAACAAGAAGGTTCTAGAAATGAATAAGAAACTGCTTAAGGAAAAACAGAAACTCCAGGAAAAGTACAACGCACTTGAGAAGAAGATCCGTCTGCTTCCAGATGTGGAAACATTTGAATCTTCCACAAGTGAAGTGATCAAAGAAAACTACGTCCTGTACAAACAAGTTCTTCAACTTAAGGATCAAATTGGAAGTAAGAAGCTGATAAAAGCTCATCTGAAAAAACTTGAAGATGACAATAAATCGCTTCTACGATGCCAACATGACCTACAGAGAGAGATTGCCGATTTGAATGTGAAAGGGAAAGGTGTGGACTCCTTACGGTTTGAAAACCAAAAGTACAGAAAGACAGTCAAAGACTTGCAGGAGCAGAATGACCGTTTGCAGGCACAGTACGCGGAGGCATTTGTGAAACTGCAAAGTAAACAACTTTTGGAGTTACTAAACAAGAACTTGGAGAAAAAGATAGAAGCAATGGACCAGCTCAACAACCAAGCGAGGGACGTCACAGACGTCAGGAGTTAGCATAGAAGCTAGCTCATGAGTTAGCATTGAGGCTGTTTACAGGGACCAGGTCCTGGCCCTGTCGACGTGGTGTTCGGCAAACAATCTGGCACTGAATAGCACAAAGACCAAGGAGATCATCCTGGACTTCAGAAAGAACAGAGCACACCCACCCCCACTCCACATCAACGGAGTCCGTGTAGAGAGAGTCCACTCCTTCACATTCCTGGGGACCACAATATCAGCTGACCTGCTGCAATAAAACACAAATAAATGTTTATGTTTATGATACAGAAATATGTATGTGTGTGTTTTATTTGAAGAGGAGGGTCACTCATAAGCCTTTCCTGCACTCTTCTGTTATTTTCTTTTGTCTTTATTTTTGTTCTTTTAAATGCTGGGTGCAAACATAAGACTCGTATGTGAGAATGCTGTTCATAGATTTCAGTTCAGCGTTCAGCACCATAATCCCACAGCAGCTCATCACCAAACTGGACCACCTGGGGCTTCAGACCTCACTTCATCCACCAGACTGTTAGTTAGTCCTGGTTTAGTCCTGGTTTAGACCTGGTTTAGTCCTGGTTTAGACCTGTTTTAGACCTGGTTTAGACCTGGTTTAGTCCTGGTTTAGACCTGGTTTAGTCCTGGTTTAGACCTGTTTTAGACCTGGTTTAAACCTGGTTTAGTCCTGGTTTAGTCCTGGGTTAGACCTGGTTTAGTCCTGGTTTAGTCCTGGTTTAGACCTGGTTTAGTCCTGCTTTAGACCTGGTTTAGTCCTGGTTTAGTCCTGGTTTAGACCTGGTTTAGTCCTGCTTTAGACCTGGTTTAGTCCTGGTTTAGCCCTGGTTTAGTCCTGGTTTAGACCTGGTTTAGTCCTGCTTTAGACCTGGTTTAGTCCTGGTTTAGTCCTGGTTTAGTCCTGGTTTAGTCCTGGTTTAGACCTGGTTTAGTCCTGGTTTAGACCTGGTTTAGTCCTGGTTTAGTCCTGGTTTAGATCTGGTTTAGACCTGGTTTAGTCCTGGTTTAGACCTGGTTTAGTCCTGGTTTAGACCTGGTTTAGTCCTGCTTTAGATCTGGTTTAGTCCTGTTTTAGTCCTGGTTTAGTCCTGCTTTAGACCTGGTTTAGTCCTGGTTTAGTCCTGGTTTAGTCCTGGTTTAGTCCTGGTTTAGACCTGGTTTAGTCCTGGTTTAGACCTGGTTTAGTCCTGGTTTAGTCCTGGTTTAGACCTGGTTTAGACCTGATTTAGACCTGGTTTATTTTATTTATTTATTTATTTATTTGACGGGGACAGTACATTGAAAACATGGACAGCTTTTCGACCAGGTTCATGGTGAGATTCTTCCGAAAACTCCTCCATCACAGTGGTAAGTACAGAGTAATTGTCAATGACTGACTTCAGGGCCCCGGTTCGTACCGTCCATCTCGTAGGACAGAGCGTGCGAAGGTTCTGTGTTTCTGGTTTCAGTTCTGCCTTTAGTGTTTGGAAAGCAATGTTTCATTTGGGAGACTGCTTAAATAGCTGTGTCACATCATGCACAATGTCTAGTGCATCTCTAATCATTTTGCATTTCTTTGCAGCATCTTGAAGGCAGAGGTTTAAACAGTGCGCTAAACAGTGCACAAATATAGCTGCAGGATTTTGCTGTTTGAAGTTAGCAGAAACTCCCCTTAGATGCCCTGCCATATTCGCAGCGCCATCGTAAGCCTGTCCTCTGCACGAAGCAGGTGACAAATTACATCTGGTCAAAATGTCGTTTAGGACACTGAAGATGGTCTGTGCATCTGTCTTTGGTAAATCGAAAAGCCCAATGAAATCCTCACGAACTGTGTACGCATCATCAACCCATCGAAGCACAGTGACGAGCTGTTCTCTGTTGGATATGTCTCTGGTTTCATCTGCGAGGATAGCATAATATCCATCCCGAATAGGTGACAACACCTTTCGTAAAACATCAAGTGACATCAGGTGGATCATTTCATTGACTATGTCATGAGACATATAGTTGTTGTCACTGAGCCACCTACTGATTGACGGACAGTCCTCTGATCTGAGCCGCATCAACTTATACAGGTTACTACTCTCGGGCTCGTTGCCGTCTATTGCTATTCCCTGGCTCGCTAGAAAACGTAGCGAAGATAGCTGCTTCAGCAGCACCTCTCTCCTTATCTTCTGATTTGTCTGTAACTGTCTGTCTAACTGAGTTGCTACACTGGGCTGCTGGGACACAAGAATTTGAAATTGACCAACACTTTCTTTGTGATGTTTGCTGTTTGCATGGTCCCTGAATGTCTCTACCGCATTTTTTCCAGTTTTTGAAACCATTCACGGCGAAAGCAGGCTCATTCTTACTCACCGCTAGGTTTTTCTTAGCACAGCAACGGCATTGCGTGCAGAATAGTTTTCCTCTGGTCTCGCATAGTGTCAGCCAAGCAAAATCCTTGAACCACTGGTATTGAACGGATCTTGTTCACTGTGAAGATCCTGTTCCCTGTACCCTCTTGGTTCTTTTTAACACGTCGGGATTGCTCGGTTGATGAGGTGTTGTAAGATCCCTGCAGCACTCATTTGAACAGCTCCCGTGGGTCTCATGGCTAAGCTGAGGTGGTGCACCGTTACTAAACAAGAACTTGGAGAAAAAGATAGAAGCAATGGACCAGCTCAACAACCAAGCGAGGGACGTCACAGACGTCAGGAGTTAGCATAGAAGCTAGCTCATGAGTTAGCACTGAGGCTGTTTACAGGGACCAGGTCCTGGCCCTGTCGACGTGGTGTTCGGCAAACAATCTGGCGCTGAATACCACAAAGACCAAGGAGATCATCCTGGACTTCAGAAAGAACAGAGCACACCCACCCCCACTCCACATCAACGGAGTCCGTGTAGAGAGTGTCCACTCCTTCACATTCCTGGGGACCACAATATCAGCTGACCTGCTGCAATAAAACACAAATAAATGTTTATGTTTATGATACAGAAATATGTATGTGTGTGTTTTATTTGAAGAGGAGGGTCACTCATAAGCCTTTCCTGCACTCTTCTGTTATTTTCTTTTGTCTTTATTTTTGTTCTTTTAAATGCTGGGTGCAAACATAAGACTCGTATGTGAGAATGCTGTTCATAGATTTCAGTTCAGCGTTCAGCACCATAATCCCACAGCAGCTCATCACCAAACTGGACCACCTGGGGCTTCAGACCTCACTCTGTAATTGGCTGCTGGACTTCCTCAGTGAGAGGCCACAGGCAGTGCGGGTCGGCAGAAACACCTCGAGCTGCATTAGACTGAGCACAGGAGCCCCCCAGGGCTGTGTGCTCAGTCCGATGCTCTTCACTCTGCTGACCCACGACTGCACACCGACCTTCAGCACCAATCACATAGTGAAGTTTGCGGACGATACGACTGTGGTGGGTCTCATCTCTAATAACGATGAGACAAACTACAGGAGTGAGGTGAGCCTTCTGACCAAGTGGTGCAGTGATAACAATCTCCTTCTGAATGTTGAAAAGACCAAGGAGATTGTTATTGACTTCCGGAGAGGCCCCACCCAGCACCCCCCACTGTCCATCAATGGTGCTGCTGTAGAGAGGGTGAGCAGCACCAAATTCCTGGGGGTGCACATCAGTGAGGACCTCTCCTGGACAGGGAATACTGTATCACTGGCAAAGAGGGCTTAGAAGCGCTTCTATTTCCTCCACAAACTGAGGAGAGCTGGAGCCCCCCCACCCATCATGACCACCTTCTACCGAGGCACCATTGAGAGCGTTCTGACCAGCTGCATCACTGTGTGGTACGGGAGCTGAACAGAACAGGAAAGCCCTGCAGCGCATAGTGAATGCAGCTGGGAGGATCACTGGTGTCTCTCTCCCCTCCCTCCTGGACATTTTTAACACCCGGCTCACCCGCAGAGCGTCCAGCATTGTGGGTGACCTGAGCCACCCCTCACACAGCCTCTTCAGCCTCCTGCCCTCGGGGAGAAGGTACCGGAGTCTCCGGGCCCACTCCACCAGACTGTCAAACAGCTTCATCCACCAGACTGTCAAACAGCTTCATCCACCAGTGATACACACTGCACATTTTGGACATCTGAAAATAGGTATTTATTTTTTGCACTGCATTCAATGATTGATTATTAAGAGAAGTAAATACTACTAGTAACTAACATGCGCCATAGGTAAAATCCTCCAGCTTAGGGCCTGACCAAAGCCTAAATAACAAAACAGGGTCATGGGGATGGTCCCCGGGTCAAATATAGAAACAACTTCTCCTGTGGGAGATCAATAAAGGTCAATCTTCTAATCCTTGACCACTGTAGGGCGCTTTGTGTTACAATTTTGTATGAAAAGCGCCTTATAAATATTGTTTGATTGATTGATTGATTGAACTACTACTACTACTACTACAGCTACTACTACAACAATGCAGTGTGTTACCATGGTAACACACTGTGTTACCATGGTAACACACTGCATTGTGTTACTGCAGTGTGCTACCATGGTCCAATGCAGTGTGTTACCATGGCAACACACTGTGTCACCATGGTAACACACTGCATTGTGTTACTGCATTGTGTTACCATGGTACAATGCAGTGTGTTACCATGGTAACACAGTGTGTTGCCATGGTAACACACTGCATTGTTGTAGATCAAAGATCAAAGCTTCAAAGCTTTAATAACCTGTATAACCTGTATTCCATAAAAAAGACGTATCACTCTAGACACTTTAAAATCTGCGGCTAAGGACGACTAGAATTACAACTGGAATTTTACTACTGTTGTACTGTTGTTTACTACTGTTATTGCACTGGAATTACTACTGTTAGACATTTATTTTTATTTTTTTACTTCACTGCACATTTTGGACATCTGTAAATAGGTATTTATTTATTGTTGCACTGCTTTCAGATTTTAGATCTTAGATTTTAGTTTTTAGATTTTGATTTTTGTCCTAGATAGTTTGTTTTGTTTTGTCTTTGTATTGTATTCTGTACACTGTCTTTTTTTGCACTACTTGGCCAGAGAGAAACTAAATTTCGATTCACTGTTGAACACATATGGCAAAACTGACAATAAAGCAGACTTTGATCTTTTGATCTTTGAGTAGAAATTGGAAACTCCAGGACCAAATGATTCTATAGTGAAGCTGTGTAGAGTTTAAAAACACAGTGGAGCACTTCCTGTATTACCACATGATGACATCATAAGGTGGAACAGACTGTTTTCTGTGTGAGAGAAGAACTCAGAGTTTGTGTGTTAAACCTGTGAATGAAACAAAACTCAACTCCAGGTGTTTGTGACGAGGAAACGACATTAGAACAGAAAAGAAAATAACGTACTGTGGGCCCTTTAAACCAAAGGCCATTCTCTCCTCTGTTTTTTCCTCTCTCTCTCCCCTCTTCCTCTCCTTTCCTCTCTCTATTGTGAGATCAATAAAGTCACTTCTTCTTCTTCTATTGCCCTCTTCTCTCCTTTCTCTCTCCTCCTCCTCTCTCTTCCACTTTCTCCTCTCTCTCTCTCCTGTGCTCCCCTCTTCATCTCCTCCTCTCTCTTGCTCTTCTCTCTCTTCTTCCTCTCTCCTCCTCTTCCTCTCTCTCTCCTCTCCTCCCCTCTCTTCCTCTTCTTCCTCTTTCTCTCTCCTCCTCTCTCTTACTCTTTTTCCTCTCTCTCTCTCTCCCCTCCTGTGCTCCCTCTTCCTCTCCTCCTTCTCTCTCTCTCCTCTTCCTCTCTCTCCTCCTGTCTTCCCTCTACCTCTCTCTCCTCTCTCATCCTCTTCCCTCTCCTCTTCCTCTCTCTCCTTCTCTCTCTCTCTCTCCTCCTGTCTTCCCTCTACCTCTCTCTCCTCTTCTCTCTCTCTCTCCTCCTCTCTCTCTCTCCTCTTCCTCTCTCTCTCCTCCTGTCTTCCCTCTACCTCTCTCTCCTCCTCTTCTCTCCCTCTCCTCTTCCTCTCTCTCCTCCTATTCTCTCTCTCCTCCTCTCTCTCTTTCTCTCCTCTTCCTCTCTCTCTCCTCCTGTCTTCCCTCTACCTCTCTCTCCTCCTCTTCTCTCTCTCTCTCCTCTTCCTCTCTCTCTCCTCTCTCTCTCTCTCTCTCTCTCTTCTCTCTCTCTCCTCCTGTCTTCCCTCTACCTCTCTCTCGTCCTCTTCTCTTTCTCTCCTCCTCTCTCTCTCTCTCTCTCCTCCTCTCTTCCCTCTACCTTTCTCTCCTCCTCTTCTCTCTCTCTCTCTCCTCTTCCTCTCTCTCTCTTCTCTCTCTCTCTCCTCTTCCTCTCTCTCCTCTTCTCTCTCTCTCCTCCTCTCTCCTCCTCTCTCTCTCTCTCTCCTCCTCTCTTCCCTCTACCTCTCTCTCCTCCTCTTCTCTCTCTCTCTCTCTCTCTCTCTCTCTCTCTCTCTCTCTCTCTCTCTCTCTCTCTCTCTCTCTCTCTCTCTCTCTCTCTCTCTCTCTCTCTCTCTCTCCTCTTCCTCTCTCTCTCCTCCTCTTCTCTCTCTCTCTCCTCCTGCCTTCCCGCTCCCGGCCTGTAGGGGGCAGCTCTGTCACAAACACAATCTCAGCTGATGGAGGCTAACAGGCTAACAGGCTAACGTTATGATTTCACGCGATAAAAACCCGCACCAAAGACACTCTCATTAAATATTACACACGTGTCAAAGCTTTTACAAAACGCAGACAAATGTTCCTGACAGCCTGAAGTTTAATCCGCGTTAAATCCGGAAACAGCGGGATTTCTGCGCAGTTAGCAGCAGTTAGCATCAGCTAGCTCTGCTGCTAACAACAACATCACTGCAGAGGGCAGAATCTGCACAGGGTAAGTGAGTTTACTCTGACACAGACACACCCGTGCACCAGGTTAGAGTTTAGCAGCTGTTGGCTTAGCAGGGCACTTTAAAGCACTTATATCATTTTATACATTTGATTTTTGCATTAAATTTAGAGGTCCTGTTTCTGTTATTGACTCTTCACAGTTTAGGACAGAGACATAAACAGGGGAATATAAATAAGAAGTAAATATGTCTTATTATTATTATTCAATTTCAATTCATCTTTATTACAGACTCATGGTCCATTTTTTTAAAACAGAAAAGGACATCGAGAATACAAAACGATAAACATTTATGTTTTTAAAAGAGCCATACCAGTGTCTCCACATGTTGGACTGACATCGTCTCAAATCTGTGAGTGTCATTATTATTCCATTGTCTGATTTGTTCTGCAGATAAAACTGTACATTAAAGTTCTTGTACAGCTGCAGTGTTCACTCATGCATGTCAGTGTCCATCTTGGCCTCCTCAAAAACCCCTTCAGAGTCTCAGTGTACACCACCTGCAGTCTGTACAAACTGACTTTTTTCTAATGAATCCAGAGGTGGGCTGTGTACAGTGGTGAACAATACGATTTAAACCATAAGAACTTCATATTGTTCATACAAGAGCCAAACTTAAGCACAAGAGTATTTGCCTGAGCAGAGCGTCGTACACTGTCTATACATCATCATCATCTGCCATGTCCGCAGTGATGCCCAAGATATTTAATTTTAGTTAGATTAGATAAGATAATCCTTTATTTGTCCCACAATGGGGAAATTGCAGTGTCACAACGCAAGTTTCAGAAACAGTAGGAAAATATGACCAAATATGAGCATGTATCAAAATTAAGATAAAAAATAATAATAATAAGTATGTATAAGTATGTGTAACAGTCGGCACAACATTGGACATGCAGAAGTCCGGATCTCTCATGTGCTTCTCTGGTCCTACAGATCAGGACCAGACTCTTGGTGCTTTAAACTTTATTTCATTCTCCACACCATGAGCTGAACAGATGTGGAGCAGCTGCTGGAGACCAGCGGTGCTCAGACTAAAAACCACCAGGTCATCTGCACACATTAAATAATTAACAACACGATTTCCAGCCACACAACCAGTTTTACATGTTTTAAGCTTTTTTGACAGATCATCCAGATACAAATTAAATAAAACCGGGGACAGAATCCCCCCACCTGCGTGAAGTTGGCCCCCCATCAAACGCATACCTACACAAAAACTATGTAAATCGTTTGTGCTTCGTTTGTGCTGTTTTGTGCTGCAAAAAGTTTCGTTTGTGCTGCTTTAGTTTTTGAGATATTAACAATTATTTTATAGGTCAAATTGGGGTCAGCCGGCCCCCCACGAAGCTTAAAAATGCTCTAAAATGGCCCAAAATGGTGTCAATTGTTTGTGCTTCGTTTGTGCTGTTTTGTGCTGCAAAAAGTTTCTAAGTTTCTAAGTACCTAAATCATGTCTGTGACGCTAAAAGTCTTTGTTAAACCACTTCTTGTACAAAGTTCAAATGAAACACAAACATTTTAATCCTCAAAACTGAAAATCTCAAATGTCAATTAATCAATCAAACAATCAATCAATCAAACATTATTTATAAAGTGCTTTTCATACAAAAAGTGTAACACAAAGCGTCTTACAGTGATTAAGGATTAGAAATGTGTCCCATAAAAAAAGTTTCCTTCCTTTAAACAAACAACAAAACTGTAACAAAATGATTTTGTCAAATAAATTACATACCACAGCCCACGATATCAATACTGTATCATCACATGAAACGATACGATATTTTGATATTTTTGCACATCTAATGTACAAGTCAAAATAAAATAGAAAAATAAGTCATAAAAAATCCCAGTTAACAAGAGGTCATAGTGAAATCGGGTTTAAAAACACAGCGGAGCACTTCCTGTATAACCGCATGACATCACAAGGTGGAACGGCGTGTTTTCATACCTCACGTTGTGTATGTCCTGTTCTTCAGTCATCGTCCTGAACCATGATGGCGTCCGGGTACAATGCCAAAGAGGAGGACGGGCACATCGGCGTGGCGAGCCTGGGCGGAGCTTCTCTGCGCGGGCGTAAACCCGAGAACACGGCGTTCAAACAGCAGAGGCTCCCGGCGTGGCAGCCCATCCTCACCGCCGGCTCCGTGCTCCCCGCCTTCTTCATCATCGGACTCATCTTCATCCCCATCGGCATCGGCCTCTACGTCACCTCCAACAACATCCGAGAGTTTGAGGTCAGGCTCACAGCGGGGTCGTGGACGTAACTGCTCCTCCTCTTCCTCCTCCTCTTCCTCCTCTTTTACTCTCTCCTCTTCCTCCTCCTCTTTTACTCTCTCCTCTTCCTCCTCCTCTTCCTTCTCCTCTTCCTCCTCTTTTACTCTCCTCTTCCTCCTCCTCTTCCTCCTCTTTTACTCTCTCCTCTTCCTCCTCCTCTTCCTCCTCTTTTACTCTCTCTTCCTCCTCTTCCTCCTCCTCTTCCTCCTCTTTTACTCTCTCTTCATCCTCTTCCTCCTCTTTTACTCTCTCCTGTTCCTCCTCCTGTTCCTCCTCTTTTCCTCTCTCCTCTTCCGATTACAAAATAGCCAAATTTGGGGCCTTTAAAGGGATATGCCACCCCCAGGTCAAATTTGGGCATCTCCCCACAGTCCAGAGACTAAAATAAGTGGTGGAAAGCGTTTTCCTGCTCACCCAGCCATTGTCCGAGTCTGTCGCCACTGACCGCCGCGGTAACTGGTGCTCCTCCGCCTTAGACTGGAGTCTAACGTAGCCAGAGAAAGATTTCGGCCAAAAGGAATTAATTTGCTCGATGCGTTTCCCAATTACTTTGTGTGTAGTGCGCATTCATATCGAGTGCAAATAAATGTGCAAATCAACACGGAGAGCTTGCCTTGGTCATTTTGGGTGGGAACTATTTTCCAGTGCGTAAGAATACAGTCGTATCACGCACCACGTTGTGCAACAGGGGAACTCCCTTCCCGGTGCGTAACTGGGATTCCCCTGGCAGCGTGCTGCGTGATACGGCTGTATTCTTACGCACTGGAAAATAGTTCCCACCCAAAATGACCAAGGCAAGCTCTCCGTGTTGATTTGCACATTTATTTGCACTCAATATGAATGCGCACTACACACAAAGTAATTGGGAAACGCATCGAGCAAATTAATTCCTTTTGGCCGAAATCTTTCTCTGGCGACATTAGACTCCAGTCTAAGGCAGAGGAGCTGCAGATACCGCGGCGGTCAGTGCTGACAGACTCGGACAATGGCTGGGTGAGCAGGAAAACGCTTTCCACCACTTATTTTAGTCTCTGGACTGTGGGGAGATGCCCAAATTTGACCTGGGGGTGGCATATCCCTTTAACCCCTTACAGTGGAGGGCCTTTTTTGAGCAATTGTCCCTAAAAGGACCTCTCCAAATTAAAATCATTCCTGTTATTGAAGTATATGGATTATATACAAATGTTTGGTCTCTGTGTAAAGGGAACATTCTCTAGTTTTACCCTCAGCATTTACATTCACTCCAAATGTGATTGGAAAAAAGTTACACACCTTGGAACACCAAAAAAAAAGTGTTTTTTTTTATCCTCGCCTAATTTTTTTGTAAATATAAAAGGTGTCTATAGCTGCTGTTCATAGCTGAGGCCTAAAATACACTATCTTTCAATACAATAAGTTGTTGACCACTCAAATTTCAAATTGGGAATCAATAGCTGTAAAAATAAACTTTTTACTCCACTTTTTGTTATACTTTGTCCAGGCGTTTTATACAGGGATCATGCCTTTATCCAAACCTATCCAAACCTATCCAAATTGGAAACATTTAGAAAACGTTTAATAACTTTTGACTCATTCAACCTACAGACATCATTGAGGGCTCTACTGAAAGCTTACAACTAGAGGAATCCATTTCTGCACACAGAATTACATTCTATAAAAAAGTGTTTTTTTCAATCAAAAATAGACCAAACACGTGTTGAAAATGAAAATATGTATTGAAAAATTCTATAACACTGCAC
Organism: Paratrypauchen microcephalus; assembly: GCA_036785185.1. Classification (NCBI taxonomy): domain Eukaryota; kingdom Metazoa; phylum Chordata; class Actinopteri; order Gobiiformes; family Gobiidae; genus Paratrypauchen; species Paratrypauchen microcephalus. The sequence goes on from JAVJIX010000374.1 coordinate 198,873, forward strand.
ACTGTATACATTTTCGAAAAACCATGGACACTAAACGTTCCACACATATTTACAGGTATTTACACACTAAGAGTCTGGTGTGTTCCACTGACTGTAGCAGTCCCTTGTTTGAATAAAGCAGAGTGCAGTGTCACAGGTAGAACATTTTACAGCTGTCTTTGACTGACATCTTCTACACTTCAGCCTGCCATTTGTGCGCTCACCACTGCTGCCCATCCGTTCTTTGTTGCTCCGGTCGTGGTAGGGCTCCTTATCTGCAGTTGGGCTTTATTGGTACACAGTGATGACACTAGTAAGAAAAACACAAAAATATAATAGGAAATAAGCTCAAAATATGCTTTCTAAAATGTTATTTTCAAAGATCAAAGCCAGCTTTATTGTCAATTCTCCCATATGTGTTCAACATACAGTGAATCAAAATTTTGTTTCTCTCTGGCCAAGTAGAGCAAAAACAGTGTACAAAATACAATAAAGACAAAACAAAAACTATCTAAGACAAAAATCTAAATCTAAAAACTAAAATCTATTCTTATTTATTTTTCTTATTTATTTTATCTAAACACCCAATAAATAATAGTAGGTCTATTTTACAAAAAAGTGATCTAAATGCACAAAAAAACCTAATGTTTATTGTTTTATTTTTATTCAAATACTACATCAAATAATTCACACTAATTCACACTACATCAAATACATAATAAAATGATACTTACACACTCAGAAGTACATCCTTCATAAACAATGCCTCCTCACAGTCCATATCTGTTTCCTGATTCTCTCTCTCCGACTCCTCCAGAGCTGAAATCGACTTGTGCAGCCTCCAAACTTAAATATTTTCTCTTTCCAGTCCTTTTAGCCATATTTTCAATCAAGGAAACTCAAATCAACAGCAAAGGCGCAAGACGCATGGCTGCGCGTAATTTACGCACAGTTTACGCACGGACCGCAATTTCGCGTTACGCAGCTGTTTCACGTGGAGCTTGTTGTGAAAGGCCTAACAAACTATATGTCTCCCTGTTCAGCGCCTCATTGGCTGTTCGCCTGAACTGTCAATCATCCTGTGTAACCTAACTTGTTGACTCAGCAAGCGTGAACGTCGTACTTGATTTTTACCGGAGCGTCACACATGATTGGACCTTTATAAGTCTCGCCCAGCCCAGGCATCTTCTTACTGGCCGGTTCAAGTGTCAGTCTTCAGTATACTCTCGTGTTTAGCTGCTGCTAGCGCGGTTTTAGCGAGGAAAGATATATTTTGCTTGATTTAGGCTAAAGAAGTGAAAAAAAAACACTGGCACTTATGTAAGTTGGGAAGACTTTCGCCATCGTATTGGATCTAAAACGTGTTTTGGACTAAATTGTTTTACTGGATTTTATTCGCTGGATCCTTACGGACAGAATGATACCAAGCTTGTGGCGAAATACAGAGTTTGACCTGTCCAGAGCCTTCAAAGGTAAGCGAAGTAGCAAACCTCGTTTTGTGCTTTTCCGTATAAAAGCCCCATGTGCTCGGGGACTGATTGTTGTGCCGGGAAATGAGTTGCATAGTCAAAAAGAGGAGACTGTAAGGTTTCATTTGATGTGTAGATGTCATAGGACACGTTCGGGAATGTGTGCTCTTATATGGAAAGAAAAAAAAAAACAGTGAACAAGCCCGTGCACGGGCCGGTCACAGCGTAAGAAGTTAAAACACAAAATACAAATCTAACAATAATCACAATGTATTTATTTTTTCTCCAAATTGTTCAGCCCTACTTTGTCTTGTATTAAAGGAAAAATAATGTTTTTTACAATTTGAGCCTTATTTCGGTAATAAAACAGGTTGTTTTACTCACCCATAGCACTTTGGTGTCATATGGAGCACTTCTGGAGATGTTTTAGATTTGTGATCTCCATAATGTGAGTTCTCGGGGCACATGTTTGCGGTCTCCAAATAACACAAACTTTAGCACTTTTCAAATCATAGAAGCCCGATGTCTTATCCTACGATTTCGTTTGGTCAAAAGTGGCCTGTAATCCGAGATTTAGCCATAGTTTGGAGTAGATGAGGAGGCCAGTGCGCATGTGCGGACTGTGCTCTCAGCTCCCGGGACCCAAACATGAAACGCAAAGCTGTAAACTATGCCTAAATCTCGGATTACAGGCCACTTTTGCTTCAAACGAAATCGTAGACTAAGACATCGAGCTTCTATGATTTGAAAAGTGCTAAAGTTTGTGTTATTTGGAGCCTGCACGGGGCATATTACAAGCTCGGGGAATATATTATATGCCCCAAGCTATGGCTAGAAGTCGCGCTAGGCTAACGCTAATCTAAAACATCTCTGGAAGTGCTCCAAATGACACCAAAGTGCTATGGGTGAGTAAAACAACTTGTTTTATTACCGAAATAAGGCTCAAATTGTAAAAAACTTTACTTTTCCTTTAATTATATCCATAAAATGAACTTTGTGATGTTATTGTGTGTGTTCACACATCTTGGCTGCTTGCCGTACCTACTTCTGGTCACACCCTGTAGTCAGTTCCGAATTAGCCCCTAGTGCGTTACACAGTTCATAATTGGCAGTTTGACCCATAGTTCTGATATATATTTTTAAAAAATGAAGATTCAAATATCACGTAGTGTTGCTTTGACATAAAGTAAGTCACAGGATATTTTAGATGGAGAAAATTTGAGGCTGAACGCTGACGAGGAGAAGAGGTTTCACACCAGGGCTACACAAATCTTTGATAACCTGAGAGCTCTTACAAGTGATCAAAGACAGCCCAAAGGTAAAATGTCCATACACTTAGAAGATAGTGTAGAAATGATTAGTTTTGGTGTGTCCTTGTGCGTTCACATGAGCACGGACAGAGCCTTACATGACAAAGATTTGTGAGGAAGGATTTACACAGTACTTTTTTCTAGTTAGTTGTATAGTGAAATAATAAAACCTTGTGAAAAAGTGTAGTAATGAATGTCAAATTATGAGGACTTTTTAGAATAGTATAACACAGTCAAGCAGTGTGGGCTAAAGATATGAAACTTTTCAAAAAACGGTCTGGTCCAAGGTTGACCATTACACGTCTGAGAAGGAATAAAGAGCTGAAGAGACATTGAAAAAAAAACACAAATAAAGTTTATATCCTTCATTTCATTTTTCATTTTATTTATTCATTTCAAGCAGGTCAACACAAGGAAATAAATACAGGTAACCAATATACAGTCAAATACATTTGTTTTTTTCCTTTTTGGAGTGGGAAGAAGAAAACTTATTAAATCCCACCCCTGTCTTCCAAAACATAACTTAAATGATTAATTAGCTTCCTTATCAGCTCAGTTGAAAGAAACACAAAAACAAAACAACGGCAAATTCCATTCTTGTACAAAAAACAAAACAGAAAACAAAAACAAAACTGATACAGAAAAACTTAAGATGCTTAAAGGTACTTTAAGCATTGTACATACTCTATTCTGTCCCCAGACGTTAATTTAAAATGCCAGAAAATACCTCTATTCCACAACGTAAAATTCAATGTTATTTTCTGTATTTGAGTTATGGCTTACACTTCATAATAACTACATTTTTAAAAGCCTTATTAATACAGCATGGCAAAGACTTTGTTCATAATGCACATATTAAAAAGACATTAAGGCTTAGTAACTACATAATTAGTAACTCATACCCCTAACCCCTTAATTAAGTAGTTACTAGTCCCAAATCATTATGAGATACAGAGAGCTCCACATCATGGCACATTACAGCAGTCATGATGCCTAAGACTGTACAACACCCTAAACAAGCACTAACTTCTCCAGACTTCTGCAGATTAGTTTGAAAATCCTTCGTCATTCGATCAGCCTTTGTTGTAATCAATCGGAGTAATCCATAATGCTCCTACACCATTGTCCATCACCAGCCTCAGCGTTACGTCCACACACCCGCTCTCCTGGCCCAGTCCTCACAGTCTAGATATAATACTCCTTCTTCTCATCTCATTCTCATTCTCATCTCAGAGCGGGGCGCTTTCTGTTACAATTTTGTATCAAAAGCGCCTTATAAATATTGTTTGATTGATTGATTGATCTGTGTTGGTATGTCCTCCCTCTGCGTTAATGGTGGCTGTGTCTGCATTGGCTTCATGTGTAAAGTAAGTTCCTTTGTGTCTGGAGAAGTATCGACACAGAAAAATAAGTGCGCAGAGGATGATGAACATCACCACGGCAACCACCCCTCTGATGACAGCGCGGCCAATTTTCTGTGATGCCACTTCACCAGCTCGGAAGTCTGGTGTGTTGACTGGGTTGGTGGTGGGTGGAACCAGGACAGTGATGTCTGCGTAGGCTTCCTGAGGAGGATCAGTGTAGAGCAGGCACACGTAGCGGCCCTCGTCCGAGAATGACACATTGGACAGAGACACCCGCAGCTCGTTGTCAGAGAAATTCACCAGCTGGAAGCGGGCGTCCTTCAGAGGTCTGTAGTCTTTGAGGTAGATGGTGTGTCCGTTGGGGTTGAGGAGCTGGATCACTGAGTCGTCATGGTCTCGGACTCTGCAGCTGATGGTAGCTGTCTCTCCCTCAATCACAGTCACATTGTCCGTTTCCAGGTTCTGACCGTACACTGTCACCATTTCAGCAGCTCCTTTAGGAAGAAACACCGCTAAAATGACGAAAATGGACAGACAAAAGGTGAGAGATCTGCTCCCCGTGATCGCCATGTTGGACACCTGCTTGAGACTGGCGGCGCTAAATCACCAAAATTAGCTTGCACTACCTAACTAGAGAGGAACCGAACCTCGGTTTCCACTGTATGTTGAACACAACACCCCCCAGCCTGACAACAACTTTGACCTTAATCCTTGACTCTGGTCTTTGATCTTTGATCTTTGATCTTTGATTACAAAATCAAAGCTATGCTACGAATTAAAAAACAATAAATAATTAACAATAAATAAATAACAATAAGTAAATGCATGCCATATATCTTAACAGTTTACATATTGAACTTCTCCTTTTATCACAGTTTACATATAATTAAACTTTTGTTCACATCAAAATGGACATCATAACAATTCAATAATTTCAATAAGATGGCTTTCATTCCAAAATTAAAGTGGAGTGCAATTTCAATGTTCTATTATTTAAAAGTTTCATTAAATAAATCAATTGGTATTGGCATTACAGCCTGTTCATTAAAAGGGTTATGGAAAGAAAAGTTTCATATGTTGCGCATCACATAAGAACTTCTATTCAAAACCCCATGGCTAAATGAACGCCTAGTCAAAAAAAGTTACAAAAGTGCCGAAACGGGTCAAATTGAATTCAAATAAAGTATTACTCTACCACTATAGCCTATGGCAAAACGTTCGGCTTTTATATAAACAGAAATAGAGTAGAAATGAACCTAAAGAGACTGTTCCTGATCGTGCTGACCGCATTTGGCTAATGCTAGCACTAGTGTTAGCTTAGCCGCATTGTGAATGGAGATCCTCCTCACTGGAACTGGGACATTATTTTACGCGGGTTTCACTTTCCCGCTTGATCTCATGTTCGTCCTCGGACATGGACCAGGCGGGCAGTGAATAGTGGGCTGACTGGGGCACGGAAACACCACATCCTCCTCTTCCTCCTCCTGAACAGCAGCGAGGGCTGTACTCAAGCCTTGAAGCATGGTCTGGATACTGCAGTCTTTCAGGCGTCCTCCTCCTCTTCCTCCTCTTTTACTCTCTCCTCTTCCTCCTCCTCCTCCTCTTCCTCTTTTTACTCCCTCCTCTTTTTCCTCTTCTTCCTCCTCTTTTTCCTCTCTCTTCTTGTACCTCTTTTCCTCTCTCCTCCTCTTACTCTACCTTGTGTTTTACTCTCTTCTCTTCCTCCTCTTTTTCCTTTTCTTCCTCCTCCTCTTCTTCTTTTTACTCCCTCCTCTTCCTCCTCTTTTTCCTCTTCTTCCTCCTCTTTTTACTCTCTCTTCTTGTACCTCTTTTCCTCTCTCCTCCTCTTACTCTACCTTGTGTTTTACTCTCTTCTCTTCCTCCTCTTTTTCCTCTCCTCTTCCTCTTCCTCTTGTCCTCTCTCCTCCTCTTCCTCTTTTCCTCTCCTTCTCTTCTTATTCCTCTCTTTTCCTCTCTCTTCTTCCTCTTTTCCCCTCTCTTCCTCCTCTTTCTTCTCTTCTTCCTCTCTCCTCTTCCTCCTCCTCTTTTCTTCTCTTCTTCCTCTTCTCGTTGTTTTTTTTATTCTATATTTTTATTATTTTATGGTATATTTATTTGTATGCACACTTGTTTCTGTGATTATTTGTTTATTTTAAATGATGTTTCTGTGCAGCACTTTGGAAACGCTTTTAGTTTATGAAATGTGCTATATAAATAAAGTGGATTGGATTGGATTGGATTTTTCTCTTCATATTTGTCATGTTCTTTCAGATCGACTACACCGGAGTGGACATGTCCAGTCCGTGTTTTAACTGCGCCCAGAACTTCAGCTGGAACAACGCCACCTCCTGCACCTGCTCCATCCCCTTCTACCTCCACCAGTCCTACGAGGTGAAACATCTAAACATACAAACCTCCACCAGGCCTACGAGGTGAAACATCTGAACATACAAACCTCCACCAGGCCTACGAGGTGAAACATCTGAACATACAAACCTCCACCAGGCCTACGAGGTGAAACATCTAAACATACAAACCTCCACCAGGCCTACGAGGTGAAACATCTGAACATACAAACCTCCACCAGGCCTACAAGGTGAAACATCTAAATATACAAACCTCCACCAGGCCTACGAGGTGAAACATCTAAACATACAAACCTCCACCAGGCCTACGAGGTGAAACATCTAAACATACAAACCTCCACCAGGCCTACGAGGTGAAACATCTAAACATACAAACCTCCACCAGGCCTACGAGGTGAAACATCTAAATATACAAACCTCCACCAGGCCTACGAGGTGAAACATCTAAATATACAAACCTCCACCAGGCCTACGAGGTGAAACATCTAAACATACAAACCTCCACCAGTCCTACGAGGTGAAACATCTAAACATACAAACCTCCACCAGGCCTACGAGGTGAAACATCTAAATATACAAACCTCCACCAGGCCTACGAGGTGAAACATCTAAACATACAAACCTCCACCAGGCCTACGAGGTGAAACATCTAAACATACAAACCTCCACCAGGCCTACGAGGTGAAACATCTAAACATACAAACCTCCACCAGGCCTACGAGGTGAAACATCTAAACATACAAACCTCCACCAGGCCTACGAGGTGAAACATCTAAACATACAAACCTCCACCAGGCGTAAGAGGTGAAACATCTAAACATACAAACCTCCACCAGGCCTACGAGGTGAAACATCTGAACATACAAACCTCCACCAGGCGTAAGAGGTGAAACATCTGAACATACAAACCTCCACCAGGCGTAAGAGGTGAAACATCTGAACATACAAACCTCCACCAGGCCTACGAGGTGAAACATCTGAACATACAAACCTCCACCAGGCCTACGAGGTGAAACATCTAAACATACAAACCTCCACCAGGCCTACGAGGTGAAACATCTAAACATACAAACCTCCACCAGGCCTACGAGGTGAAACATCTAAACATACAAACCTCCACCAGGCCTACGAGGTGAAACATCTAAACATACAAACCTCCACCAGGCCTACGAGGTGAAACATCTGAACATACAAACCTCCACCAGGCCTACGAGGTGAAACATCTAAACATACAAACCTCCACCAGGCCTACGAGGTGAAACATCTGAACATACAAACCTCCACCAGGCCTACGAGGTGAAACATCTAAACATACAAACCTCCACCAGGCCTACGAGGTGAAACATCTGAACATACAAACCTCCACCAGGCCTACGAGGTGAAACATCTAAACATACAAACCTCCACCAGGCCTACGAGGTGAAACATCTGAACATACAAACCTCCACCAGGCCTACGAGGTGAAACATCTGAACATACAAACCTCCACCAGTCCTACGAGGTGAAACATCTCAACATACAAACCTCCACCAGGCCTACGAGGTGAAACATCTGAACATACAAACCTCCACCAGGCCTACGAGGTGAAACATCTGAACATACAAACCTCCACCAGGCCTACGAGGTGAAACATCTAAACATACAAACCTCCACCAGGCCTACGAGGTGAAACATCTGAACATACAAACCTCCACCAGGCCTACGAGGTGAAACATCTAAATATACAAACCTCCACCAGGCCTACGAGGTGAAACATCTAAACATACAAACCTCCACCAGGCCTACGAGGTGAAACATCTAAACATACAAACCTCCACCAGGCCTACGAGGTGAAACATCTAAACATACAAACCTCCACCAGGCCTACGAGGTGAAACATCTAAATATACAAACCTCCACCAGGCCTACGAGGTGAAACATCTAAATATACAAACCTCCACCAGGCCTACGAGGTGAAACATCTAAACATACAAACCTCCACCAGGCCTACGAGGTGAAACATCTAAACATACAAACCTCCACCAGGCCTACGAGGTGAAACATCTAAACATACAAACCTCCACCAGGCCTACGAGGTGAAACATCTAAACATACAAACCTCCACCAGGCCTACGAGGTGAAACATCTAAACATACAAACCTCCACCAGGCCTACGAGGTGAAACATCTAAACATACAAACCTCCACCAGGCCTACGAGGTGAAACATCTAAACATACAAACCTCCACCAGGCCTACGAGGTGAAACATCTAAACATACAAACCTCCACCAGGCGTAAGAGGTGAAACATCTAAACATACAAACCTCCACCAGGCCTACGAGGTGAAACATCTGAACATACAAACCTCCACCAGGCCTACGAGGTGAAACATCTAAACATACAAACCTCCACCAGGCCTACGAGGTGAAACATCTAAACATACAAACCTCCACCAGGCGTAAGAGGTGAAACATCTAAACATACAAACCTCCACCAGGCCTACGAGGTGAAACATCTGAACATACAAACCTCCACCAGGCGTAAGAGGTGAAACATCTAAACATACAAACCTCCACCAGGCCTACGAGGTGAAACATCTAAACATACAAACCTCCACCAGGCCTACGAGGTGAAACATCTGAACATACAAACCTCCACCAGGCCTACGAGGTGAAACATCTGAACATACAAACCTCCACCAGGCCTACGAGGTGAAACATCTGAACATACAAACCTCCACCAGGCCTACGAGGTGAAACATCTAAACGTACAAACCTCCACCAGGCCTACGAGGTGAAACATCTAAACATACAAACCTAGGCGAAACATCTGAACATACAAACCTCCACCAGGCCTACGAGGTGAAACATCTGAACATACAAACCTCCACCAGGCCTACGAGGTGAAACATCTAAACATACAAACCTCCACCAGGCCTACGAGGTGAAACATCTGAACATACAAACCTCCACCAGGCCTACGAGGTGAAACATCTGAACATACAAACCTCCACCAGGCCTACGAGGTGAAACATCTAAACATACAAACCTCCACCAGGCCTACGAGGTGAAACATCTAAATATATAAACCTCCACCAGGCCTACGAGGTGAAACATCTAAACATACAAACCTCCACCAGCCCTACGAGGTGAAACATCTAAATATACAAACCTCCACCAGGCCTACGAGGTGAAAAAGAAAAGTATAGAAAAGAAAAAAATTACATATAAGAAAATAAGAGAACAAAAAAAGGCATGAAAAGTCATAAAGTACACTGTGCAGAAGTGTCTCTGAATCTGACTCTGAATCTGTGCGTGTTTATTGTGTTTTTCAGAGTAACGTCTTCATGTATTATGGACTCTCAAACTTCTACCAAAACCATCGACGCTACGTCAAGTCCAGAGACGACAGTCAGCTCAACGGAGACCTCACCTCCCTCACCGTAAGACGACACACGCTAACACACGCTAGCACATGCTAACACGTTTAAGATACACACTAACGCGTTTAAGACAACACACGCTAACACATTTAAGATAACACATCCTAACACACGCTAACACCTTTAAGCTAACACATGCTAACACCTTTAAGATACACGTTTAAGACAACACACGCTAACACATTTAAGATAACACATCCTAACACACGCTAACACCTTTAAGCTAACACACGCTAACACCTTTAAGATACACGTTTAAGACAACACACGCTAACACATTTAAGATAACACATCCTAACACACGCTAACACCTTTAAGCTAACACACGCTAACACCTTTAAGATACACGCTTAAGACAACACATGGCCATACCTGCCTGTCAAAGCCTGATCCCGTCAGATCTCAGAAGCTAAGCAAGGCAGGGCCTGGTTAGTACTTGGATGGGAGACCGCTGGGAATTCCAGGTGCCACAGTGGGGCGCCAGTTGCAAAAAAACTGTCGCTGTGTCCTTAGGCAAGACACTTTACCCACATTTGCCTAGTATGAAAGTGGAGTGTGCATGAGTGTTGGAGGTGGTCGGAGGGGCCGATGGCGCAGATTGGCAGCCTCGCTTCCGTCAGCCTGCCCCAGGGCAGCTGTGGCTACAGAAAGTAGCTTACCACCACCAAGTGTGGAGTGAATGAACGGTGAACTGTGGAGCGCTTTGGGATGATAAGGCATGTCATGAAAGGCGCTATATAAATGCAATGAAAAAAAACAAAAAAAAAACACATGCTAACACATTTAAGATAACACATGCTAACACACGCTAACACCAGGGCTCTCAAGGCTCACGCATTGAGAGTGTGACACACGCAATTCGACGTATTCACACGCGCACACGCCACACATGGCATTTCTCACGCTGATTAGTGTTTTTATTTTTATTTTTTATTTTTTGTGCCCAGAAAATCGGTCTGTGTGGCTTAGTTTATGCAGGCTCCGCGCGTTTTCAGCGCCGCCCCCTCCCCCTGCTCCCCCGAGCAGGGGGAACAGGGGGAGGGGGACGGGCACGTCCTGAGCCTCAGTCCCGGTGCCACGTCTCCTCTGAGACGCACCGACTCCGGTCCCGGTGTCTCCGTCTGTGCGTAACGTGTCCCCCCCGACGGCTTACGCGCGGAATACGCGCGGCCCAGAGCCGAACTGCCCATGATGAGACGCGGGCCCGGTGCATTGACCAGACTCTTACATGAATCCGTTAAAAATGTCCCGCTCCCTCCTCCCCGCCCCTCTCAGCGCGCACTGACAAAGTGCAGTGATGATAAAACAAACTGAGAACCATCAGGTAATAACTTCATTTATATAACTCTCATTAGTTGCTTTGTAGTTTAAGTTTGCTCTTTAGACAAACAGGGCTCTCAGCACGCAATTCGACGTGTTCACATGCTCACACGGCATTTCTCACGCAATTCAAGCGCCAAAAATTGTTCACTCGCACCCGTCGCCCCCCCCCCCCCCCCCCGGTCCTCGGAAATTACAGTCACACGCACGACCCCGCTCAAAACTTGAGAGCCCTGCTAACACCTTTAAGCTAACACACGCTAACACCTTTAAGATACACGCTTAAGACAACACATGCTAACAAGTTTAAGATAACACACGCTAACATATTTAAGATAACACATGCTAACACGTTAAAGATACACGCTAACACATTTAAGATAACACATGCTAACACGTTTAAGCTAACACATGCTAACAAGTTTAAGATAATACATGCTAACGCCCCGTCACGGTAGGTTCCGGGTTCGATCCCCGGGTCGCCCTTTCTGTGTGGAGTTTGCATGTTCTCCCCATGTCTGGGTGAGTTTCCTCCGGGCACTCCGGTTTCCCCCACCAACCCAAAACATGCACCAGGTAAAATCCTCCAGCTGAGGTCCTGACCAAACCGAAGCAAGAAGAATATATATATATACAAATATATTAGGGCTGGGAATATTAACGCGTTAATCGTGATTAGATTAATGTAAGTTATGATCACGAACAATTTTTTTAATCGCGATCAGAGTTTGCCAGCATTTTCCGCAATTCTACCATCCATATGCAGCTCATTTGGTTGTATTAATTAAACTCATTGTCGGTTAAATGCGCTATTTTGAGTTTGCTAGTATTTTGTTCCTTCTACGCATCCGTAGGCAGCTCGAGCGGGCTTCAATCATTTATTTACAATTTCTCAAAGTAAGCACTATTACTGGTTCATTGTTACTTTTTCCTTTCTCTGCACTTTTTTGAAATAAAAAAAATTGTGAGAAATACTTTGCATTGTGAGTTTAACTTTAGATTCGAACGGTCTTACTGCAAGATATCAATTTTAAACATGCAAAATAAATCACGATTAATCGCGATTAACTATGAAATTTCTGAGATTAGTTGCGATCAAGAAAATTTATCGTTTGACAGCCCTAATATATATATATATATATATATATATATATATATATATATATATATAGGATGGGTTAAAATGCAGAGAAGAATTTCTCCAGTGTGAGATCAATAAAGTTCACTTCTTCTTCTAACACGTTTAAGATAAGTGGTTTTAGATCATATCATATGTGATATGTTTAACTCTTTCTCTACCAGCCTGTTTTCAAAATCCTAACCCCTTGTCTACCGGAGATTCAGAGCATTTTCACTGATTTTTCAAGACTCACAGAATACTGAGTTCTTTCACTATATAAACGTAGCACACATCAAAATAAAGTGTTGACTCTCATCTTTCACCTGGAAAAAAAATTATGTTTCTAACCTTTTCGGTTCTCAAGTAATTGATAGTAGAACATAGCAAAGTTTCAGCAAAAACACTGTTTTTTGACAACAAATTTGAGAAAATGACCTTTTTGTGAAATACACCTTTTTGTGTATTACAAGCAGATAAGTGACTTTGACATCAATACTTATTGATTTAGTGACACCTCAAACATCTAAAATAACAGAGAAAGATTTTTGATTGCAAATTTTTTTTTTTAAATTTACAAATATAAGAAATAACTATATACAAATTGACAAAGAGAACAATCTTGAGAGAATAACAACAGTTACAATAACAACAGAACAATGTGTGCACGCGCGTGAACAATGTGTGCATGTGCGTGAACAATGTGTGCACGTGCGTGAACAATGTGTGCACGTGCATGTATGCGTGTGTGTGTGTGTGTGCGCGCGTGTGTGTGTGTTGTTGGCCTTCAGGGAGAGCGGCAAAGTACTGGCGAGCATAAAGGTTTGTCTGCTCAGTAATGTGTGCCAGCAGCTCATTCGTGATGAGGAGCTCAAAGAAGTCTGCTGGCACGTCAGACTTCAGCTCCGCTGCAGCGCTCCGGAGTCCAGGGGTGGCCGTGAAGGGAATCATGTTGGGTTCCCAACATTTTGTTGCCACTCCACACTTTGTGTGGCAGATGCACCACCTGTAAAATGACAGAAATGTACAACATTACCTAATGTAATTTTTTTGTATTGCTGCAATGTAATGGGGAGAATATATATATTTTTTTACCTTTCTTCTCCGCTTTGCGAGCAGAGGTCCCCACCCCTGCTCGCAAAGTAGGTCCTCTGCTGGATGAAGGCTCTGTAAATGGGAAATTCCTTCACATCAATAGTGGCATTTTACATATACAATTTTACATATACACACACACATACCCAAGCATAAACCTTTACATACACACACACACACACACACACACACACGCATAAACCTTTATACACATAGCTACGCACGCGCACACACGCACGCGCACGCACGCACGCACAGACACGCACACACACACACGCACGCCTGCATTCATTCACACAGTAGCTCCCGGACATTTGGACAAGAGGGAAAAAGTGCATGCAGGCAGGGAGGAGATAAAGTAAGTTCATTCATTGATTCACCACACAGCACGTAAACTTAGTTCTTACCCATCTCTTCCTCTGGAGAGGGGGATCTGCTTCTCCCAGAGGATCCCGACGGCAGCCGCTCATCGGGCGGCTCGGGGTCTGGCTCGCTGGACTCAAATTCGCTGTCCTCCGGGTCTGAGACCCGAATAGACATGGCCCCTGCCTCGGACAGACGAGATCTCTTTCTTGCCGTCCTTGCCTGATCCGGCGTGTCTCCGCGGTCCTGTGGTCCGGGACCTTAGGTCCCAAGACCACTCCGACCGCTCGGATCACTCCGTAAAAACCGATCGATTGTTAGCTGCCGTTAGGGAGCTAACGCCATATTGCTCCACTACTCAGTACACACGGGTGAGCGCTTCTGGGCTCTCCGCCCCCGATCGCCAAACTAACACACACACGATCACCACCTAGGGGTTAGATGTGTGAATTACACCTTGAACTATGAATTACAAGTTGCTCCCGGACGTATCCTAGCAACCCCCGCTGAAAAACGGCTCTGACGTCAATCGACGTCTCGGTAGACTACGTCTGGAATCGCTCTGACGTCAAACGACGTCTCCAGTAGAGAAAGAGTTAATTATCACATGTTCTCTGTTCATTTCCTCTGTGTTTATAGAAGCCGAGTAAAGAGTGTGAGCCGTACGCCTTCCACGAACACAAACCCATCGCCCCCTGTGGAGCCATCGCCAACAGCATGTTCAACGGTCTGCTCCTCCTGTCTGCTCCTCCCTCCTCCTGTCTGCTCCTTCCTCCTCCTGTCTGCTCCTCTGGTTCTGCTCCTCTGGTTCTTCTCCTCTGGTTCTCCTCCTCTGGTTCTCCTCCTCTGGTTTTTCTCCTCTGGTTCTTCTCTGGTTCTCCTCTGGTTCTCCTCTGGTTCTTCTCCTCTGGTTCTTCTCTGGTTCTCCTCTGGTTCTTCTCTGGTTCTCCTCTGGTTCTTCTCTGGTTCTCCTCTGTCTCTGCTCCTCTGGTTCTGCTCCTCTGGTTCTTCTCCTCTGGTTCTCCTCTGTCTCTGCTCCTCTCTTGTGTTGTATAAAATGGTTTATTTCCTCAGACTCTCTGGAGCTCTTTTACATTGATCCGAACGGGACTCGGGTTCCGGTGGCTCTGAGCTCGACGGGAATCGCCTGGTGGACGGACAAACACGTGAAGTTCAGGAACCCCGGAGGAAGCTCCAACCTCACGGCTGCGTTCCAAGGTCCAGATGAGTCTCAAAACGCTCAGGGCTGAAGTGTTGAGGAACATTCCGATAATTATGACTTTTTGACACAGTCTCTTGTTATTTTTGCTCCTTATTTTGAATTTATTCTTACCCTTTATATATTTTTTGTTATTATAATATATTGTGACGTGTGTGCGAAAGTGTCCAAATAATTTCCCTGGTGGTCTCGTCTAGTGTCTAAGAATAATTAGATGGAACTCTCACTAAAGTGCGGAAGTCGACAGAGGCCATTAGAATGTTTGGAATAGTAATCGATCAGCTGATAAGTCAATACAGTGGTACCTCACCTTACGAAAGACCCTACATACGAAAAATCCAAGTCAAATTTTGATCTCTACATACGAAAGAAAATTCAAGTTACGAAACGTGAAATCTCAAAAATTCAATTAATGCGCGCTCAGATGCACGCTCAGATGCTCAGATGCACGCCCCGAAACGTAAATACACACGGGGTTAGGTTCCAGAGGTGGCCCGCGGTGGGAGAGGTCCGCGAGGTAGGACAACTTTGTATTTTGCAATTATTCTACATGTTTTAGGGTTGTAAATGCCTCACCACACACATTCTATGCTTTTCTCAGACTGGAGTTGGGCTTTTCTCGCATTTCTCTCTCGTTTGAACACTCGAACTTTCATAGATTTTCAATGGAATGTGTTGATAGTGAAGCGTGGGGGGGGCACGGCTCAATATAGCGCCGAACGTGCGAGGGGAGCGGAGACACAGGATTACTATCAACAACACATCATCAGTATGGTAAAACTCACCTGTCTCACGACGGTCTAAACCCCGCTCACGTTCCCTTAGTGAGTGAACAATCCAACGCTTGGTGAATTCTGCTTCACAATGACAGGAAGAGCCGACATCGAAGGATCAAAAAGCGACGTCGACACGGCGCGGGATGGAGCCGCAGCGCCCGGGCCGTGCCTCCCCCTCGGGGCCGCGGGCCGAGCACGGGGTGATTTAATCCTGGTCTGGTCCCGGTTTGGTCCGGGTCTGGACCTGATCCGGTCCTGGTTTAGACCTGGTCTAGACCTGGTTTAGTTCTGGTCTAGACCTGGAAGTCACATAGAACCAGAGCCCGCCCCGAGCGAGACCGCCGATAGAGCACCTTTCTCGGCCTGTTAGCTCACAGTGTCAGCCCCCCGGCTCTGGAGGTCACATAGAACCAGAGCCCGCCCCGCCCCGCTCTTACTCCCGCTGAAAGAGCGTCTTTCTCGGCCTCTTAGCTCTAGCGCGGAACGCGCAAGGAGCGCGGAGACACGAGCAACACGCTCATCCAACGGCACTGCCATGTCCCGGGATAATCCTGGTTTAGTCCAGGTCCAGTCCAGGTTTAGACCTGGTTTAGTTCTGGTCTAGACCTGGTTTATTCCAATCAGGACGCAGAACACAAATGTTACACTATAAAAAAAAGTTACACTATTTAAAAAAAAACTTTGGAACAGATCAGGCCTTTTCCATTGAAATAGCTACTCAACTTACGAAAAATTCACGTTACGAAACCACTTCTGGAACGAATTAATTTCGTAAGGTGAGGTACTACTCTATATTGATCAGAGGTTGACACAGGGGGAGATTGCGTTACGTCTTTTAATTCGGGATCATTTCCAGATTAGTCGGTGGCACCTCCACAGAAGACTGGCCCGGCTTCGTCTTTACCGACGGAGATACTAGGGACGGGCAAAGTGAGGCTTCGTGAAACACCGAAGCAGCTGAAGCGATTGTGCCGGAGCCGAAACACAGTTCAAAACTCTCTCCACAGTGACATCTAGTGGAGATATGTTAGAACTACAACATCCAGAATGTTTTATGTTTTGAAACGGAATAACAGTTTTGTTTTCTCGAGATCACAAATGAATTTTCTCGTTATTAAAGAGGAAAATATTAATTACAAACATGGCCTCTGTCGACTTCCGTACTAAAGGGCGCCACACACTACAGGAGAATTGGCCCGATTTAAGCTGCGATTTGCTTCTCGAGTTTACATCATTTACATCAGGGGTGCTCAAGCTTTTTTTAACCGAGATCTACTTTTGAGGTTGATGTTGTGCCGAGATCTACCAAGAGGGGGCGTCTGTTATATGGGCTTTTGGAGTGAGATTATTTTTAAAGTCGCACAGAGGTGAAAAAATCGGATTTGGGTCACTTCAGGCTGCAGTGTGAACGTAGCCCAAGATATGTGCTCCTAAAACCGATACATATCCGACTTCAGTCTGAACGGTCAGGTCGCGTTCATCCGACCTGGGCGTGTTTCCTCCAGCGAGAGTGGTACAAGTCGGCGCTCACAAATGTACACAAACGTTCTTCTCATCATGCAAAAATAGGATATAAACTCCGTGTCAGTGAAGCGGCGAAACACGTAGCAATCCCACCACTCTTGTCTGCGACTCTGCACCAACACGTTCATTTCTACGGACGTTGCTGCCACTGCCCCACAAAACGCTGTGGCCAAAAACCTCGTCCTTCTCCGTCTCCTCCTTAAAACAAATAAGCTGTACATGTTCTGGCTCCGGTACGACAGCAACTTTAGGCGACTTCCGTAAACACTGAGCACGCTCGCTGCACGTGACCTCGTCGTGTCCTCCAAGGTGCATCCGGGACACTTTTGAGGCGTTTAAAGTTCACACTGGAGATCACATACAAGTTGCATTTAACTGGAAATGTGAACGACCTCGCAAAAAAATCGGATTTCACAAAAAATTGGGAATTGAACAATAAGCCCTGCAGTCTGAACGTATCCATGCGCGATCGACTGACACTCTGCCTGTGATCGACTGGTTGGGCACCCCTCATTTACAGTAACAGCCAATGAAACAGCTTCAGGTGCAAACGGAGCTACGAACACAGACGTGCGAGATACAAACTCAGTATAGCGAAAATAACGATTACTCACCTCTCGTGTTAAACCCGTTTCCTGTTTCCCGCTCAGGCACAGTGAAGCCGGTGAACTGGCGCCGCCCGGTGTACGAGCTGGACACCGACCCCGAGAATAACGGATTTATTAACGAGGATTTCATCGTCTGGATGCGCACGGCGGCTCTGCCCACCTTCAGGAAACTCTACCGCGTGATCCAGAAGAAAAGCAACATGGTGCCCACTCTGCCACGCGGAAACTACACGCTTCAAGTCCACTACAGTATCCTTTAAATGTACACACAAAAATACACACAAACACACTACAGTATCCTTTAAATGTACACACAAGTATACACACAAGTATACACAAAAATACACACAAACACACTACAATATCCTTTAAATGTACACACAAACACACTACAGTATCCTTTAAATGTACACACAAGTATACACACAAACACACTACAGTATCCTTTAAATGTACACACAAGTATACACACAAACACACTACAGTATCCTTTAAATGTACACACAAGTATACACACAAGTATACACAAAAATACACACAAACACACTACAATATCCTTTAAATGTACACACAAACACACTACAGTATCCTTTAAATGTACACACAAGTACACACACAAACACACTACAGTATCCTTTAAATGTACACACAAGTATACACACAAGTATACACAAAAATACACACAAACACACTACAATATCCTTTAAATGTACACACAAACACACTACAGTATCCTTTAAATGTACACACAAGTACACACACAAACACACTACAGTATCCTTTAAATGTACACACAAGTATACACACAAGTATACACAAAAATACACACAAACACACTACAATATCCTTTAAATGTACACACAAAAATACACACAAACACACTACAATATCCTTTAAATGTACACACAAACACACTACAGTATCCTTTAAATGTACACACAAGTACACACACAAACACACTACAGTATCCTTTAAATGTACACACAAGTATACACACAAGTATACACAAAAATACACACAAACACACTACAGTATCCTTTAAATGTACACACAAGTATACACACAAACACACTACAGTATCCTTTACATGTACACACAAGTATACACACAAACACACTACAGTATCCTTTAAATGTACACACAAAAATACACACAAACACACTACAGTATCCTTTAAATGTACCCCCCCCCCCATACCCTCCCTGTACCCGCTGTACCCGCTCCGCTCCTTGACCCCGGTCAGACTTCCCGGTGCGGAGCTTCGAGGGGCGTAAGCGCATCATCTTCAGCACCGTGTCGTGGATGGGCGGGAAGAACCCGTTCCTGGGCATCGCGTACGTCACCGTGGGCTCCGTCTGCTTCTTCCTCGGAGTCGTGCTGCTGTTCATCCACCACAAGTATGGTAACCGTAGCAACAACGGCGACATGAACAACTGAGAGAGCGAAACGTCCCGCACACCGTCTTTATGTGCAGCGTCCACGAGCTACAAACTGTTTTAGCCAAACGAAAACAAACGACCAAAATAAAAATACACGTTAAATAAGAGGAGAAAATCCAGCTGCTGAAACAGGCGTTGGATATGTCACCTCCGATACTGATATATCATTATATATATATATAATTGTTATTATATATAATTGTGTCGAATGAAAGATCTCGTTATCTCGGGATACAAGGAAGAAAAAATCTGACTTATGAACATGGCCTCTGTCGACTTCTGTAAAAGCTTCATTCAGTCAGAGTTTTATTTTGATTTTTACCATTTTGTACATTTGTGATACAAACAGAATCTCTGAACAAAGATATTTGGAATTATTTAGTGAAGAAATTAAGCAAAACGTGGGGAATTTGGAGGGCAAATATTCCGCACCATTTTCACGGGTCAGTTTTGTGTCATACTGGACCTTTAAGGACTCGGGTAGAACTAGGGATGCACGATATATCGGCATTAACATCGGTATCGGCCGATATTGCCAGGTTTTAACATATCGGTATCGGCCCGATGTGTAAAAGTGGGCCGATATTAACGACCGATATTTGTCAGTACAGTAATCCCTGGAATTAAAGGAAAAGTAACGTTTTTCTTTTACAATCTGAGCCTTCTTTCTGCAATAAAACAAGTAGTTTTACTCACCCATAGCACTTTGGTGTCACTTGGAGCAGTATCGCAGAACTTATGTTGTAGCCGTTCTGTTCTACTAATGATCCTGTATCCGTTAGCGTGAGTGCTCGGGGCATTACTTTGCGCTCTCCAAATAACACAAACTTTAGCACTTTTCAAATCACAGAAGATCGCTGTGTCAGGGTAGACTTTTAGTAGATTCCAAAACGGCCTGAAACCCGATATCGCAACAGAAAAGTAAAGTTCAGAGCGGTGTTAGCTTCTTTCGGACTAGCGGTGTTTACAAAACAGCTGAGTTCACGCATGCGTACTGTCCTCTCTGATGACGTCATCAAATGAAACTATAGCTGCATATCGGGTTTCAGGCCGTTTTGGAATCCACTAAAAGTCTACCCTGACACAGCGATCTTCTGTGATTTGAAAAGTGCTAAAGTTTGTGTTATTTGGACACCGCAGATCAGTGCCCCGAGCACTCACGCTAACGGATACGGGATCATTAGTAGAACAGAACGGCTCAACATAAGTTCTGCGATACTGCTCCAAGTGACACCAAACTGCTATGGGTGAGTAAAACTACTTGTTTTATTGCCGAAAGAAGGCTCAGATTGTAAAAAAACGTTAGTTTTCCTTTAACGTTCGTTTAAACATTCAAACTTTCGTCGATTTTCAACAAAAAGTATTAATAGTGAAGCATGGGGGGGGGGGGGCGAGACCGTGCGTCCCACCCGGGGCTGCGAGCACGAGACCCGTGCCCAAACCAAAACAAAAAAAGTTACACTATAAAAAAAAATTAAATTGGAATTTTGTATTTATTTTTTTAAATCAGGAGTCAAAATAAAAGAAGACATTCAAGAATTAATTTTGCATGATTTTCAGTCTGTATAAAATGTGATCTCAGAATTAAAAATAAATAAATATCGGTATCGGCCGATAACAGCAACATTAATATCGGTATCGGCTCAAATGTTCACATCGGTGCATCTCGAGTTCTAACATATTTTTATTAAAATATGTTTTTTTTTTCTTTGCTACGTGATCCCAAACACGTTCCGTCAAATATTTGAGTCTTCTGTTCGTAGAATCAAATCCAGAAATTCGTAAAAATAGAAAAACACGAAACGCCTGAGTCTGAACAAAAATATCCATAATCCAATCGAATCAAATCCATTTGATTTATTTAATATTTTATAAACGTCAGTCATAAATAAAAGTCTCAAAATGCATAAAGCTTAAAAAAAAAAGAATAAAATCAAATAAAAAATCAAGTGCCTACGACAGGTCAGACCTCGTGTTACTGAAACACTGTTATGTTTGTAAAGCTGCACTGTGTAACTTTTTGGTTGGGGCTCCGTCACCTGCTTGTTTCCATGGATACGTCATTGTTCAGCCCGGAATGTCCCGCAGTGTGACTTTAAACAGCTCTACTTTACATGTGAGCGGGGTCGCCTCTCCACAGATCTGACCTGGAACCTGGTCCGCTTCAGTTTCCATGGAGATAGAAAGGTTTAAAGCCATACTGTGGGACATTCAGGCCAAATCAGTAACTAAAATCTATGGAGAAAAGTGTAAAAAACCGGACCCTCCACTAGAAAAGTTAAAAAGTTACACAATGCAGCTTTAAGTACACTGTATTTAAGATTTATTTCACCCAGTTTGGACATTTTTACTTTTTTTAATTTATTTTTTTGTGCATGTTCATTCCAAAACAATGACTTATTGAAATTTTGAATTCAAACTTCAAGAGAAAGTGGAATAAGGAAAAGTGGTGTAAATAAAGTGTTTTTTTTTTGTCTTTCTGGTGCATGGGAAATTCAACTGTCGAGCTGTTTTTATGGCTGGATTTTGTGCCTATTTTTATTTTTTATTATTGAATGAAATACTGACGCTTTTACAAACGCACTGACATTCACCACTTTAAATGTCGTTTTTTGCTTCGTGGCTTCACAGCTCTGAGTCCGTTTGAAAACGTGAAACCTTTGCCAGTATTTGCACGCTCCTCCTCAGGGTTATTTTACTTTTGAACATGGGTTTTTTTTAGTCCTAGATTAGACCTGGTTTAGACCTGGTTTAGTCCTAGTTTAGACCTGGTTTAGACCTGGTTTAGACCTGGTTTAGTCCTGGTTTAGACCTGGTTTAGTCCTAGTTTAGACCTGGTTTCGTCTTTGATTAGACCTGGTTTAGTCCTAGTTTAGACCTGGTTTAGTCCTTGATTAGACCTGGTTTAGTCCTAGTTTAGACCTGGTTTAGTCCTAGTTTAGACCTAGTTTAGACCTGGTTTAGTCCTAGTTTAGACCTAGATTAGACCTGGTTTAGACCTGGTTTAGTCCTAGTTTAGACCTGGTTTAGACCTGGTTTAGACCTGGTTTAGACCTGGTTTAGTCCTGGTTTAGACCTGGTTTAGTCCTAGTTTAGACCTGGTTTAGACCTGGTTTCGTCTTTGATTAGTCCTGGTTTAGTCCTAGTTTAGACCTGGTTTAGTCCTTGATTAGACCTGGTTTAGTCCTTGATTAGACCTGGTTTAGTCCTAGTTTAGACCTGGTTTAGTCCTTGATTAGACCTGGTTTAGTCCTAGTTTAGACCTGGTTTAGTCCTTGATTAGACCTGGTTTAGTCCTAGTTTAGACCTGGTTTAGTCCTAGTTTAGACCTAGTTTAGACCTGGTTTAGTCCTAGTTTAGACCTGGTTTAGTCCTTGATTAGACCTGGTTTAGTCCTTGATGAGGTTAAGATTTCTGTTGGAGGGTCTGTTTTTTACGCTTTTCTCCGTGGATATTTAGTTATTGCTTTGCCCTGAATGTTCCGCAGTATGGCTTTAAACCTTTCTATCTTCATGGAGACCAATCCGGACCAAGTTCCGGGTCAGATCTGTGGAGAGGCGACCCCGCTCACAGTCAGAACGATTGTTTTTCTAGATATTTCTGAGCTCTAAAACCACCTGTGATTGAATAAATGTAAAGTTGTTTAAAGTCACACTGTGGGACATTCCAGGCAGAACAATGGTGTATCCATGGAAACAAGCAGGTGACGGATCCTCCACCGAAAAAAAAATCTACTCAAGTGAAAGTATTAAAGTACCTGTTTAAAAATGTAAAAGTATTTTGGACAGATTTTATAAGTATTAATTTTAAAGTATTAATTTTTTGTTTTTAAGTCTTAATCCAGATAAAGATTTGAACCGTTTGAAATAAATGCATGTTTTTAATTTTCTATTTTTGTCTTTGCTCAAATTATGAAAGTGTTAAAAACAAACCCTCAGGTCTAGACATGGACTAAACCAGGTCTAAACTAGGACTAAATCAGGTCTAGACTCGGACTAAACCAGAACTAGGTTTGGACCTGCTTAGACCTGGTTTAGTCCTAGTTTAGACCTGGTTTAGTCCTTGATTAGACCTGGTTTAGTCCTAGTTTAGACCTGGTTTAGTCCTTGATTAGACCTGGTTTAGTCCTTGTTTAGACCTGGTTTAGTCCTTGTTTAGACCTGGTTTAGTCCTTGATTAGACCTGGTATAGACCTGGTTTAGACCTCGTATAGTCCTGGTTTAGTCCTTGCACCGCTGTAAACCTGTGTCGTTTTCTGGACCTGCTGCATGTGACAAACGTGTGATTATTGTTGTTTTGTTTTGACGTCGTCGTGTTCAAATGTAACTGTGAAATTCAACCCAAAATATAAGACAATATTAAAAGAATCAAATATGTCAGAATCCTGTGTGTCTCGCCTGTTTCCATGGAAATGACGTTCCTTTGGTATGGTATAAAACGTATCTATGGCTTTAACTTTCTACTTCCATAGAATCATGATACCACTCCCACAAAGTTACACACTGTGGCTTTAAATGTGTTCAATATAAAGTTAGAAAATATAAGTTTCCACTACAAGAAAAAACTGTCCAACGATCAAATTTATACAATTTTGTATTTAAATGAAGGGATAAACCACATCATGTTTTAGTCCTGGTTTAGTTCTGGTTTAGTACTGGTTTAGTCCTGGTTTGGTCCTAGTTTAGTCTTGGTTTTGTCCTGGTTTTGTCTTGGTTTAGTCATGAACTGATCCTGGTTTAGTCCTGGTTTAGTCTTGGTTTAGTCCTGGTTTAGTCCTGATTTGGTCTTGTTCTGGTTCTGGTTTAGTCCTAGAACTAGACCAGACCAGGTCTAAACTAGGACTAAACCAGTTCTAGACTCAGACTAAACCAGGACTATGTTTGGACCAAATCAGGACAAAATTAACTAGACTAAAGTCAGTCTACCATAGGACTGAACCAGGTCTAAACAGGACTAGAATGGGACTAAAACAGGTCTAAATTCAATCTAGAACTAGACTAAACCAGGTCTAAACTAGGACTAAACCAGGACTAGACCCTCTAAAGCCCCTCTGCCATATTTAGCTCAAGTTATTTCCTTTAAACCTGTTGAATATTACAAAGTGCTATATTCGTGCCCTGCGGGTGTCGCTGTGTCGCTTTAAGCCCCGCACTCCGCTCCGGTCTGCCGCAGAACAACCCCCTAAACCGGAAGTGTAGTCCATTTAGAGCGGAAATGTAGTTTTCTTTAAAAAGCGGAAGTGTAGTTCTCCGGTGTCCTTGTGCTGAAGTCGTTTGAGGACAGTTCGCGATGTTCAGACAAATCCAGGTGAGTTTGTGTTTTTAAACTTCACTTTTACGTGTTTAGATCACACCGTGAGACGCGCCGGGCACCGGGAGTTTGACTTTTTTAACGAGTCTGACCGGAAATGTGGTTTAAATGAGCTAAAGTTAGAACTGGGGTCAGAGCCAAGCCGCCACTTAGCATTAGCTTAGCATCGGAGCTAACGCCGCTTCCGCCGGTTTAAACAACTTTTCTCTGATTATTTTTAACTGTTTTCGCTTTTGGACGTGTGTGCGCAGGATGTGACATGTTCTGGGTGAGTTTAGTTCAGAATGTTGCTGTAAATTGTCTGTTTTTTTCGGGTTTTAGGCGCTCCAGGCGGTGGCTCGGCGGAGCATCAGTAGCAGCGCGGTGCGACGGGGAAATCCGGTCCCGCACAAACAGAAAGTCTTCCAGGTAAAACCAAAACTCTTCCAGGTTTGGGATGATTTTCTGCTCTTTAAAACTCTTCCAGTGGTTCGTTCTCGTGTAGAAATAAAAGGTGTCAGTGAGACTGTTGCATCAGAGGACGCTCCTGTGACCCCAGAGTCAAACTTCCTCAGATTTAACACAAATTGACTAATGTTTTAATGTTTCCTCCTCAAAAACAAACCTGGACTTGTTTTTTTTTTCATCTACATGTTTGTGCAATCTTCAGTTATTTCTGTTTTCATCTCTAAAGCTCAAAATGCCGTTTCACCTTGTGATGTCATCAGCTGTTTTGGGGCCTGAACAGCTCCACAGGGGAAATGATTTGTGTACACTCACTCACTCATCAAATATATCAGAGGGGAACAAAAAATATATGGAATTGCAAAAAAAGGGCAAGAGACTGGAGTCAAATGAGACATAATTTAAAAAAAAGAAATAAGTGTATATGTACAAATCAGAATAAAATATCAAATAATAAAATATCAAATCACAGCAATATACAGAACTAGGCTTGGACTAAAACTGGTCAAAATTAGATCTAGAACTAGGACTAAACCAGGACTAAATCGGGACTAAATTAACTAGACTAAAGCCGGTCTACAATAGGACTTAACCAGGTCCAAATTAGGGCTAAACAGTACTAGACTTGGGCTAAAACAGGTCAAAATTAGATCTAAAACTAGACTAAACCTGGACTAGGTTTGGACCAAATCAGGACTAAGTTAACTAGACTAAAGCCGGTCTACAACAGAACTGAACCAGGTCTAAACAGGACTAGACTTTGACTAAAACGGGTCTAAATTAGATCTAGAACTAGACTAAACCAGCTCTAAACCCATTATTTCTTTCAAACTTCTCAAAAATTGTGGTTTTAACTTGGAACATTACAAAGTGTTATATTAGTGTCCTGCAGGTGGCACTATTTTATTACTTGCGTGAAAAGTCCCTCAGTCGTCCAGGTAGAATCCATGATAACAGGAGAAGTTCAATTTGTCGCCGCTCTCGGATGAGCGGCGAAACGTTTTCAACCAACCAAACTTTGTCCAGTTGACAAATTGAACTTCTCCTGTCATCATATTTTATTACTTATTTTTCTGTTTTCTTCTGACTTGTACATATACACTTATGTTTTATTTTTATTATTTTGTCTCATTTGATACAGTCTGTTGCTCTTTTTTTGCTCTTTCACCTATTTTTTGTTCCCCTCTGATACATTTTATATTTAAGTGAGCGACTGGACCCAAATAATTTCCCTTGTGGATCAATAAAGTTTGTCCAAATCTAAATTATCCAAATGACTCTTGTACAGACATGACATCACAAGGTGGAACGGTGTTTTCTGAGAAGAGCCTGCCTGGTCTTTTAAACGTGTGCGGATGAAATAAAAATAAAAAAAAACAACTCCAGGTGTTTGTGACGAGGAAACGACATCCTGACGTCCTTTCAAGCTCAAAAGAGGAAATTTAGTGTAAAATTGGACGTTTTTAAAGAAGAGCGTCTCCACAGCGGCTGTACGTTCAAACTGATGTCACGTGAGTTCTGTCGTTATGAACTCGACGCTCTGGAAATGAAGCGCTCACATTCCACTGACGCATGTGAATGTCCAAGCCGCAACATATTTAAATGCGATAATTACAGCTGCAGTAGTTTTTCAAAATGTAAAAAATGTGTAAACACTACTACAAATACAGACATTTAAAATAAATTTACACAGAAAAAGGAGTTTGACTCAATTTCACGTAATGGAAAATAAAGTTTTGAGTGAATTTGCGGGAAGTTTTTATTTTGGCTCAACAAAAGTTGTGTAGAAATGAAGTTTTTATCCAAATCTCACTGGTGCTTCTGTGTCGATCCGTTCACTTTTTCTTTTCCATCTTAAACCAGAGCACAGCCCGAGGGGTTGGAGTTTCAGAACTAAACCAAGACCCTGGTCTGGTCTTGTGCAGGATCAATGTTTGTGATGGTTCTGAGTTCAGGAATCTGGAAAAGTAAACCACAGCAGCAGCTCCACTTACCCACGACATACTGAGGATTTATTAGCATTTCTATAGTTCTGTTATTTGAATATTGTGACGTGTGAGCTGCTGTGTGTGTGTGTTCTAATGTAAAGTGTGTTTCAGGAGGACAATGGGATGCCGGTGCACCTAAAAGGCGGCAGCTCCGACTCTCTGCTCTACAGAACCACCATGGTGCTCACGGTGATGGGTGAGTGCCGCTGGTGTCCTCCAGGGGGCGCTGGAGTTTACTTGTAGAAAACAGACTTGACCTTCAGTTGACCCCGTGTGTGCGCAGGTGCGGGGTACGTGGTGTACGAGCTGGTCACGGCCGCCTTCCCTCAGAAGAAAGAATAGCCCCTGGTTCAGTCCAGACCAGACCCACTTTAGACCCGGTCCAGACCGGCTCCTCCTCAGTCCAGAGCCTGGTCCTGGTCCAGTTCCGTTCATCTTTTGGCTGTATATGATTCATATTTCACCTGTTTACGTTCATGGGATCAATATTTATTTGTGTTCTGTTCAAGAGAACAATAAAAACCTCATGACTCGACTCTTCGGTTTCATTTTTACAAAACTCAAAGTTCATGAGATTAAACTGACCTGGGCCCAGCTGTTTCATACAACGACAAGTAACGTTTTCACAATCTGGACCTTATTTCAGTGATAAAACCTCATTTGCTCACCCATTGTACTTTGGTGTCATTTGGAGTATTTCCGGAGATTTCGGAGTTGGGCGGTATCCGTTTAACGTGAGTGGTCGGGGCACGATGTTTCAGTCACCAAATAACACAAACTTTAGCACTTTTCAAAACTCTGAAATCTCTAAATGACACCAACAGACATGAAAATGGGTCAGGGGTGAAAAAGGTGAGAAGGGTGCGCTAACCAGTGTTGTGCACGTTACTTTGAAAAAGTAATTAGTTACAGTTACTAACCCAAAAAAGTAACTGAGTTAGTAACTGAGTTACTACACTATAAAAGTAACTAGTTACCTAGGAAAGTAACTAATGCGTTACTTTTTTTTTGTTAAAAAATGTCAAATAATTTGGATTTTTTTTTTACAGTGCATTATACAGCTTTTGCTGCTTGGCTGGTGTGGCTCCGTCACTGTGGCCTTCATTGTTAATAACGGCACCGAGCATGAGATTATCATCATGGGGCCTGCTTCTTCTGCCCCTTCCTCTCCTCCTCTCCTCTTCCTCCTCCCTTCCTCTCCTCCTCTCTTCCTCCTCTCTCCTTCATAGCATGAGATTATCATGGGGCCTGCTGGGGGCCACTAGTTTAACAGAAGCGTGCGCCGTCCAGAGATGCTTCATTAAATTCGAGTTTCTTATATTGGACGTGGACAAAGTCTTTGGTCTTTGACACAATGTGCACGTAACATGTACGTTTTTACCTTTTACCTCGACGAGGTTAAAATACTGCCTATACTTCTGTCTTCGACTCGGGACTCGCCATCTGACACGGGGTGTGTGGATTGTGTGCGTGCTACTACTGTGTACTGGGATCGTGTGTAGAACCCGCCCACCGACCACTGGGTGTCTCTGATTGGCTCAACATGAAATCTGACTCTGCTTTAGCCAATCATCATTACTTATCCCGCCCTCACCAAAGGGAGAGAAAAATTCCCCTGTGCCTATGCGAGTCACGCACATGATGCCAGTTTCAAAATGAGTAGGTTCAGTAATGCGGTAACGCGCCGTTTAGTAACGGTAATTGAGTTCCTTTATTTTAAAAGTAATGCGTTACAGTATTAGTTACTGTCAACAGTAACGCGTTACTGCACAACACTGGCGCTAACCCTAACCGGTTTAGGCCCCTGCTGTCATAATCTGTCCCTTTGATGCAGAAATGATCCGACATGACTCGCCCCATAAGAACGCGGTCACTCCGTTTGTTGTTGTCCGATAGTTCGTGTATACACATGTCATGTATATCCACGGTCTTTAATTATCCGGAGAAACAGACGTACAACGACCGTGTCCCGAAACGAGAGTTCCTTCTTACATAGCATTAACGTAGCAAGTTAAGGATTTTCTCCAGTTTCATGAAACGCCGCGTACATATTGACGAGGCTCGCTCACAGCTGATCGGCGAACACAACAGCGCTAATCATCATGATTGGCCGGAGCGCGATCAGTGGGTAATTATGCTGCAACATGATTGGAAGCTGGAGCGCAGTTCAGCCCTTCGAACATGCAGGATTTTGCTCAGTCAATTCATATTTTCCCGACCTCCTGATCTACACGAATCATGTAGGTCACCTATTTTGACTTCAAAACGGCGAATTTCGCTGAAAGGTGAGGGATTTTCATGCCTGCACCAAAGTACAATGGGCCAGTAAATTACGTTTTATCACCGAAATAAGGTCCAGATCATAAAAACATAGTTCTCCTTTAATACTCTTATCTTGATGTCGTTTTTACACATTTAAACTTCAAAATGTGAAAACCGCAGAAGGACCGGGGTTCACCGTTCTGGTCAAATCGAGCTTTAATGTCCAGAATTTCACTAACTCAGTAACTTTTCTGAATTAATGAACCTGTATCGTCTCCACGGAGCAGCGAGTGACGCCAAATCACAGGTCAGTTCTATGGAGAGGCGTCCATCACCAAGCACGTGAGAGCTCCACCTCCACAACAAAATACAACTCCAGAATCATCTCTGAAACGTGTGATCTCGTATAGAGTTGGGCGGTATCCAAATTTTGATACCGTTAAACCGTCTCCACATTTTCCCGGGGTATACGGTATTACCGTTGCTAAGGCTAAAAAAAAAACACTTCATAGCACTACAGTGGAGTGGCCTCGCCAAATGGCAGCTGCACCTTTACCGTTCAGAAACAGAATAGCAGCATTACATAGGCCTAATGATACTGAAAACATAACAAAACATGTACAAAATTAGTAACTTTTATTAACAAATGTTTAAAGTGCAAATACAGCAGCCAACCAACGGGACGAAATAACAAATTGTCTGTGGGCTAAAGCTAACAAACCAACAGGAATCAAATAAAATACTTGATCTTATCAAATAAGAAAATCTGAACGATAAATAACAAGACATAACCGAAATGTGCATATATAACCCTGTCCTGAGAACGCAGTGGAAAATACTGCTCGTTTGTATATTTTTGAAATCTATTACCATGAATCAAATAAATTAAACGTACAACTATACAACATCCCGGACCGTTTTCATCTGTCAGAAAAAGCTACTCCTTATTGAAAATAAAAATATTAAGCTATTGAATGCAAAACCAGCATGTTCACTTTTTCCGGCTTGAGTAAGGCACGTTTGCCCGCGGTGCTGAAGACCCGTTCTGATGGAGAGCACAGGTATTTTATCAGAGGAAAGCGCCTGACTCCATTGGATTTCCACCAAAGAAGGGGGTCTTCATCTGCCAGAATAACAGCCTCGTGTGGAAGTTGCGTTTGTAATAAGAAACCCGAAAACTTCTCACACTCTCCCTTGTCATTTGGCCGAAATCCGAAATGCTGCCAAATTGCAGATGTTGTGTTTT
The DNA here is from genome assembly GCA_036785185.1 of Paratrypauchen microcephalus. NCBI lineage: Eukaryota > Metazoa > Chordata > Actinopteri > Gobiiformes > Gobiidae > Paratrypauchen > Paratrypauchen microcephalus. The sequence goes on from JAVJIX010000374.1 coordinate 229,493, forward strand.
TCTTTGGGACCAACTCAGCGCGGTCTGTCATGTTGTCTTGTTTTTCTTCTCCTTCTGAGCGGTAATGTCACGTGACGACACAACATCCAGGAACTTCATCGAACGTCATCTCTCCGATAGTAATATTAGTTTTAAACTGTAATAGTATTAAATTAAACACAACCACACATACATAAGTGCTGGACAAACACTCTTTATTGAGGAATTAAATTAATTATAGTTAATATTATATTAGGGCATGATTTTTTTTTTTTAATGACGGTAATGAATCTGATACTGTTGCTATTTTTAGATACCGCAGTATACCGTATTACCGTATTACCGCCCAACCCTAATCTCATACCTCACGTTTGGAGGTTGAGGCCGTCAAAAGTATCGATACTAAAGTTCTCTCGTCTAAAGAAAACGGTTTGGAGGATCAAGTCTGTTCCTTAGACCTGAAGTTGACTTGGAAACACAAATCGACGTAGAGAAAAGTTCACGTATCTGAATCACGGCGTTCCCTCGGCTCTGGACTCAGACCTGCTTCTTCTCACAATTCTCTTTTTCGGTCGTCTTCGTTTCTGGATCCGCAGAAGAATTCGCTCCATCATCACCACGGCCTCAAACACGACGTCCATCTTCAGATGGAGCACGAAGGAGAAGAGGTCCAGGAGCCAGAGGAACATCCGAGGAACATCTGCTCTGAGCAACGAGAAGTGCTCCCTGCACCTGCTGCAGAGACGGACCGGGTTAGACCAGGGACCGGACCAAGGACCGGACCAGGGACCGGACCAGGGACCGGACCAGAGACCGGACCAGGGACCGGACCAGGGACCGGACCAGGGACCGGACCAGGGACCGGACCAGGGACCGGACCAGGGACCGGACCAGGGACTGGACCAGGGACCAGGGACCGGACCAGGAACCGGATCAGGGACCGGATCAGGGACCGGATCAGGGACCGGATCAGGTTTAGACCAGAGACAGGTTAAAACTTGGACTAAAACTTAAATAAACCAAGTACTAAACAAAAGACTAAATCAGGGTCTAGAGCCCCAAACAGGACCAACTCCAGACCAAAAGAAACTGACGTAAAACTGAACCAGGTCTGGGACTAAACCAGGACTAAACCAGGACTAAACCAGGACTAAACCTGGACTAAACCTGGACTAAACCTGGACTAAACCTGGACTAAACCTGGACTAAACCAGGACTAAACCTGGACTAAACCTGGACTAAACCTGGACTAAACCTGGACTAAACCTGGACTAAACCTGGACTAAACCAGGATTAAACCAGGATTAAACCAGGATTAAACCTGGACTAAACCAGGACTAAACCAGGATTAAACCAGGACTAAACCTGGACTAAACCAGGATTAAACCTGGACTAAACCAGGATTAAACCAGGACTAAACCAGGACTAAATCAGGACAAAACCTGGACTAAACCTGGATTAAACCTGGACTAAACCTGAATTAAACCTGAATTAAACCAGGACTAAACCAGGACTAAACCAGGTCTTACTAGCAGTTCATGAAGGGCGGGTGCCAGTAGTTCTCGTCTGAAAGCTGATTGTACACCGTGGTCTTGGTCCCGCCTTTCAGGGTCATGTGATGCATGCTCCGCCCATCTGCGTCAGGACTCCGCCCCCACAGGAAGTGAACGCTGCAGGCTCCGCCCCTTTCCGCTGCACTGGAAAACAAAAGTGTTAAACGTTCAAATCTCCACGGACGGTTTAAATTGTGCAGTGACTCGTTCTCACCTCTGGGCGTCGCTGTGGCGATCGGACGAGAGGCGTTTGAAACAGGAAGTGAGCTGCTCGGCCACTCCTGGAACGACCAATGAGAGGAGAGCGTGAGGACTCGTTCAGTCTCCCGTGATTCGAGATAAAACCGTAAAACCGTGTGGTAGACTCGGGCGTGTTTGTGTCATCCTCCTTTAATCTGCATTTAAAGACGGAGCGTTTCCCCCTACCCCCTGTCCCCGCCCACTGCCTCGTACTCGCATCTCGTGTCACCATGATTCTAAAATTCTACACAATTTCAAAACTAAAAAGCTAAAATCAAACCCGGACTAAACCAGAAAAAAACAGGTCTATCCTGGGCTAAACCTGGGCTAAAGCAGGACTAAAGCAGGACTAAAGCTGGACTAAACCTGGGCTAAACCTGGGCTAAAGCAGGACTAAAGCAGGACTAAAGCAGGACTAAAGCAGGACTAAAGCTGGGCTAAACCTGGGCTAAACCTGGGCTAAAGCAGGACTAAAGCTGGACTAAACCAGGGCTAAACCAGGTCTAAAGCTGGACTAAACCAGGCCTAAACCTGGTCCGTGGGTGTATTCTAGTCTCTGTGCTGTTACACTTGTTCTGATCAGCTCCAGGTCGTTCTAAACACTTTCAGGAAAGGTTCTGCTCTGTCCTGAAAATGGGACTTTTGTAGGATTGATACCTGCGGAAAACAAGGATCTAGATCCGATATTAGTTTGAGTATTGATTTGAGTTTGGTTTTGGATATTTTTGACTCACGTCTGTGTTTCAGAGCCACATTCTTCTCTTTGCGAGTGACGTAAAACGGCTTCTTCGGGAGCCACTGTTTCCTGTGAAAAACACAACAAAAGTGAACCAGGACTGAACCAGGACTAAACCAGGACTAAACCAGGACTGAACCAGGACTGAACCAGGACTAAACCAGGACTAAACCAGGACTAAACCAGGACTAAACCAGGACTAAACCAGGACTAAACCAGGACTGAACCAGGACTAAACCAAGAATAAACCAGGACTGAACCAGGACTGACCGGGCTTTGAGGTGCAGTCTCCTCCTCTTGCCCCGGAGCAGAGCCGTTTGCAGCAGACGGTACCAGCGCCTCAGACTGAACACGTCGCCTGAAACATTTAAATTTAAATTTAAATAAAATGTAAAAATGTACGAAAAAAATCAAAATAAAAAAAATCAGACCTGATTTACTCGAGGCTTCAGAAGAAAGCTCCCTGAAACAAACCACATGATTAAACAAGAGGACTGGACCCAACCTGAACCTGGACTGGACCTGGACTAAAACTGGACTGAACCTGGACTGAACCTGGACTGGACCTGGACTGGACCTGGACTGGACCTGGACCAAACCTGAACTAAAACTGGACTGAACCTGGACTGAACCTGGACTGAACCTGGACTGGACCTGGACTGAACCTAGACTGGACCTGGACTGGACCAAAGTAAAAGTACCACTCGGTCTTGTCGTCGAGTCCGAACAGGAGCTTCATGCTCACGATGACGGCGGCGGCGGCCAGCAGCTCGTAATGAGGAAGTGAGGGTTTGGGACGAGCACTGGGGTCAACGGTCAGCTGTTTAGGGGTCATGAAGCCCGCCTGGTCCAGAACCGACCCCACCCACACCAACATTTCATCTGAGGAACAAGAAGAGGAGGAGGAGGTCAGAGGGACACAGGGTCAGAGGGTCGGGGGAAGGGGGGGTCAGTGGGTCAGAGGTGAGGGTCAGAGGGTCAGAGGAAAAGGTCACAGATTCAGAGGTGCACCTGGCACCGCTGTTCCTGGAGGACGCGGAATGATTCACTATTGGAATGTTGATGGCAGGACATCTGGATTGGCCTGGGGGATGTTTTACGACCCATCACTAATTGGAGCCGAGAGTCCCGATCCGCCGGACAGTCATTTTACGGGGAACTGCGACAACATCAGAAGGAAAAACACAGATGAACTGTTTCATCCATCTGTGGAACCCCCCTGGTGCTGGATAACCTTGTGGAAAATGGATGTGGAACTGTGGGGAACAGCGGCTCAGTCCGTATTCATTATCATCCGTGCGGGGGGGAGACTGCGAGTCGCACAGACCTGCAGGAAGTGGGGACCTGACAGAAAACAGGGTTCTGGCAAATTGTCTGTTCGCCTGGGTTCTAAAATGTATCGATTATGTTAAATTCCCCTTTCGTAATCAATTCTCCTTGAAAATGTGATCCAACTGGACTGTTTTGACTGCATCTTCTGCACAAACACGTGCAAGGCCGACAGCTGCCGCTTATCTCAGACTCTACAAAGCGCTCACACTGATATGTTTTATGTAATACTGCCCTGTCTGTTTTTAGGATGTCTGCTTCTACTTCAGTTTTCAATCAATTTAATTGATTTCTGATCTGATCCCTGCCCCACCCTTCCTCATTGTCGCCAAAGAAAAAAACACCATATGTTACCCGTTACCGTATGTTTTCTGTCATTACATGTTGTTTATAATTGTCATTGATTGTAATTGTGTGCATTCCACTCTATCTCAGAGTCGGCGGTGCACATGTACGTGGCCCCGCCCCTCGCCGCTCTATCACTGTCCTGCCTGGTTAGTGGGGAAACAGAATTTCGAATTACTCTATGTACATGTGGTTTTTCGATAATAAAGCAAAATATGACTATGAGGTGAGGGTCAGAGGAGGGGGTCAGAGGGTCAGAAGGTTGTAGGGTCAGAGGGTCGTAGGGTCAGAGGGTCGTAGAGTCAGGATCGTAGGGTCAGAGGGTCGTAGGGTCAGAGGGTCGTAGGGTCAGAGGGTCGTAGGGTCACAGGGTCACAGGGTCGTAGGGTCAGAGGGTCGTAGGGTCAGAGGGTCACAGGGTCGTAGGGTCAGAGGGTCGTAGGGTCAGAGGGGTCAGAGGGTCGTAGGGTCAGAGGGAGTACCCGGCAGGTTGAGCTCCATCAGGAATCTCTGGCTCAGGTTCAGGGGGTGGAGAGGACTCTCTAAGCTGATTGGTGGAAAAGCAGGAAGTTGGAGGAACTTGATGAGGTGTTTGGACTCTGAGTGGATCGCCGAGTACGTCGGGATGTGCTGTAAAGAGACCAGGACTGAACCAGGACTGAACCAGGACTGAACCAGGACTGAACCAGGACTGAACCAGGATTAAACCTTGAACTAAACCAGGACTAAACCAGGATTAAACCAGGATTAAACCAGGACTAAACCAGGATTAAACCAGGATTAAACCAGGACTAAACCAGGACTAAACCAGGATTAAACCTTGGACTAAACCAGGACTAAACCAGGATTAAACCTTGGACTAAACCAGGGGTCGGCAACCTTTACCACTCAAAGAGCCGTTTGGACCCGTTTCACACAGTAAAGAAAACACTGGGAGCCGCAAAACCCTTTTGAAATTTAAAATGAAATAACACTGCATATAACGTTTGTTTTTTTTTGCCTTTGTGCCATAGAATTACATTTTGAAAATTAACGAACTAAAATAAAATACATTTTAATTAAATACAGTGGTCCCTCGCTGTTTCGCTGATTTTTTATAGTGTATCAACGCGTATTGTGTTCTGCATCCTGATTGGCTAAAGGACTGTAGACCTTTGTCAGTCATTCTCCTCCGTGTCTCCTGTACAGAATGTGTTCAGTTTGCCAAATTTATTTAAATGTTCCATCACGAGCAGTGTGACTCTGAAGACTGAGCGGTCTGGCATTTGAGCACATGCCAGAAGGGCCGAGGCCGTGCTCTATTACGGATTTGCTCTATTACGGATTTCGGGAAGTAGCGGCAGTGTTTCCGCAGAAACCGGCAGATCCCAGTCCGTCACTGCTCTGAAGTGCTGTATGTTTACAAGTTTTCTCCCCAACAAAACCCGCAAATCGGTTTGGTCAGGACCTAAGCTGGAGTACCTATGGTGCATGTTTTGGGTTGGTGGGGGAAACCGGAGTGCCCGGAGAAAACCCACCCAGACACGGGGAGAACATGCAAACTCCACACAGAAAGGCCCAGGCGACCCGGGGATCGAACCCGGAACCTTCTTGCTGTGCCCATCGTGGGTTATTTTTACAACGTAACCCCCGCGATAAATGAGGAACCACTGTACTGAGCCGCATCAGAGGGATCAAAGAGCCGCGGGTTGCCGACCCCTGGACTAAACCAGGACTAAACCAGGACTAAACCAGGACTAAACCAGGACTAAACCAGGACTAAACCAGGACTAAACCAGGACTAAACCAGGACTAAACCAGGACTAAACCAGGACTAAACCAGGACTCTGGGGTCAGACCAGGACTCTGAAGATGAGGCCGTCTCTGCTGTTCAATTTCATTTCTTCGGGGAAACATTCGTAGGCGTTGAGGTACGGCACCAGGCCCTGCTCCACCAGACTGAAGAAAAACAGAGAAACGAAAAAAAGAACAAATGAGAAACCAGAAACGACCCGAAAAACTTTAAAAATCCCTTTTTGGGATCTTTCCCTCATGTTCTAATGTCGTTCCTCCTCAAAAACCTGCCTGAATCTGAACACAGCGACTGGACTAAACCAGGACTAAACCAAGACTAAACCAGGTCTAAACCAGGACTAAACCAGGACTAAACCAGGACTAAACCTAGACGTCGCAATTTAGAAGAAGTGAAGTGAACTTTATTGATCTCAGAGAAATTCTTCTCTGCATTTTAACCCATCCTATATATATATATATATACATATACATATATATATATATATATATATATATATATATATATATATATATATATATATATATACATATATTAGGAGCAGTGGGCAGCACACACATTAGGGCGCCCGGGGACCATCTCCATGATCTTCTTGCTTCGGTTTGGTCAGGACCTAAGCTGGAGGATTTTACCTATGGTGCATGTTTTGGGTTGGTGGGGGAAACCGGAGTGCCCGGAGGAAACTCACCCAGACACGGGGAGAACATGCAAACTCCACACAGAAAGGCCCAGGCGACCCGGGGATCGAACCCGGAACCTTCTTGCTGTGAAGCAAGAGCGCTAACCACTCTGCTACCGTGCCGCCCGATCGATTAAATCGATTAATTTGAATTTACAGTTAAGGATGATGTGTTTTTATGAAAATCTTTTTTTTTTTTTTTTTTTTTATGCGAGCGGAACTAATGTGCCGCCACGTTCTGCACGGGTAAGTTAGCATAGCGCACCCAAACATTAGCTGTTTCTCAATTCAGAGTGCACGGTTCGGAGTGTGGTTTGAAGGGCATGTGCGTCACATCCGGTGCGACAACTGCTGTCCCATCCACAGTTAACACGCGGTCTGAAGACCGCAGTCGTTTCCATGGAAATCGGGGCGTGGGCCGAGCGCGTGAAAATGCACGCTTCACGCACTCATATATCCCAACATGCACCGCGCGCTACTTCTTTTAGGGGAGAAAATGGAGTCGGCGGCTGCTTCCCGTAGCTGCGAGACCTGTCGCATTTTGCAGACGGCCATGCGATCCGCGGAGTGCACTCAGGGCTGAGCAAGTATGCACAGTCTTGACTGCAGTCTGAGCCCCCTTAAAACCACACTCCGATCCGTGCACTCTCTGAACTGAGAAACGGCTAATGTTTGGGTGCGCTACGCTAACTTGGCGGCGACTGGGGGAAAAGCCGGAGCTTGTACCAAACAAAGGTGTCGCTACATCTGTTTTATGAAACTGGTTTGGTTTTCTTGCGTCGGACTTAGAACAAACGAGTGCTCGCTGTGAGGTCTGTTCAAAAGCTGCAGTACGACAAATGTATCCTAGTGCCTAAAGCAGAGGCAGCGGAGTGGGAGAAGTGCAGGTCCCACAGCGCGAGCACATGTCGTAAAAGACATGGTGCCCATATAAACTGTGGAAAAGCCCGGATTCATTAACATGGTGAAAGTTTTGGACCTGAAGTTTGTGCGACCAAGACACAAATATTTTTCTTGTGTTGCCACAGCTGTGTACAGACTGCACAGTGCTGTAGGGTCTGCAAGTGAGAGATTTTTTCAAACAATAACAGCTTAACTGATGCAGGTGTAATGTATTTGTTTTATAAAAGAACGTTGCATTATTTTGAGCCATTTGTCATCTGTTATTTGTTTTTGAGTAGTGCAGAGAAAAATCGATTAAAATCAGAAATCTGATTTTTTTTTTTTTTTTTTTTAATCATAGATTTTATTTTTAGGCCATATCGCCCAGCTCTAACTAAACCAGGACTAAACCAAGACTACAACAGGACTAAACCAAGACTAAAACAGGATTAAACCTGGACCAAACCAAGACTACAACAGGACTAAACCAAGACTACAACAGGACTAAACCAAGACTAAACCAGGACTAAACCAAGACTAGAACAGGACTAAACCAAGACTAGAACAGGACTAAACCAAGACTAAACCAGGACTAAACAAGGACTAAAACAAGATTAAACCTGGATTAAACCTGGACTAAACCAAGACTATACCAGGACTAAAACAGGACTAAACCAAGACTAGAACAGGACTAAACCAAGACTAAACCAAGACTAGAACAGGACTAAACCAAGACTAAACCAGGACTAAACAAGGACTAAAACAAGATTAAACCTGGACTAAACCAAGACTAAACCAGGACTAAAACAGGACTAAACCAAGACTAGAACAGGACTAAACCAAGACTAAACCAAGACTAGAACAGGACTAAACCAAGACTAAACCAGGACTAAATCAGGACTAAACCAGGACTAAAGCAGGACTAAACCAAGACTATACCAGGACTAAATCAGGACTAAACCAGGACTAAAGCAGGACTAAACCAAGACTACAACAGGACTAAACCAAGACTAAACCAGGACTAAACCAAGACTAGAACAGGACTAAACCAGGACTAAACCAAGACTAGAACAGGACTAAAACAAGATTAAACCTGGACTAAACCAAGACTAAATCAGGACTAAACCAGGACTAAAACAGGACTAAACCAAGACTAAAACAGGACTAAACCAAGACTAGAACAGGACTAAACCAGGACTAAACCAAGACTAAACCAAGACTAAACCAAGACTAGAACAGGACTAAACAAGGACTAAAACAAGATTAAACCTGGACTAAACCAAGACTAAATCAGGACTAAAACAGGACTAAACCAAGACTACAACAGGACTAAACCAAGACTACAACAGGACTTAAACAGGACTTGCGTTGTGATGGCGCTCTGAAGGGGGAGTGACTTAGCGCCAAGAGCAAAGGGGCGAATACGGCATTTTCAAAACGATAAAAAACGAACACGGTGACGTAAAAATGTGACATGTTACAGTTAATGCCCCCGAGAAGTTGAGTTCTGTCCGTGTCCCGAGTCAGAGCTGCGGAAAGGCGAGCGTGTACGAGCGTGTGGCGTGGGCGTGTCTTTACCGCAGCAGGTCGGTGAGCGTGAGCCTCTGTCGACTCCAGACCAGAGCCACGTGGAGCAGAGCCAGAGTCTTCCTCATGGACATCGGCACCTCCCTCTTCCTCTTCCCCGACGCCGACACGAACGCCTCGCTGTCCAACGAGCCCTCCGACCAATCAGAGAGCGCTGGAAATACAAACGGACCAATCAGAGAGGTCCAGAATACAAACGGACCAATCAGAGAGGTCCAGAATACAAACGGACCAATCAGAGAGGTCCAGAATACAAACGGACCAATCAGAGAGGTCCAGAATACAAACGGACCAATCAGAGAGGTCCAGAATACAAACGGACCAATCAGAGAGGTCCAGAATGCAAACGAACCAATCAGAGAGGTCCAGAATACAAACGGACCAATCAGAGAGGTCCAGAATGCAAACGAACCAATCAGAGAGGTCCAGAATGCAAACGAACCAATCAGAGAGGTCCAGAATGCAAACGGACCAATCAGAGAGGTCCAGAATACAAACGGACCAATCAGAGAGGTCCAGAATACAAACGAACCAATCAGAGAGGTCCAGAATGCAAACGAACCAATCAGAGAGGTCCAGAATGCAAACGGACCAATCAGAGAGGTCCAGAATGCAAACGGACCAATCAGAGAGGTCCAGAATACAAACGGACCAATCAGAGAGGTCCAGAATGCAAACGAACCAATCAGAGAGGTCCAGAATGCAAACGGACCAATCAGAGAGGTCCAGAATACAAACGGACCAATCAGAGAGGTCCAGAATACAAACGGACCAATCAGAGAGGTCCAGAATACAAACGAACCAGAGAGGTCCAGAATGCAAACGGACCAATCAGAGTGAAGGGTGCAAGATTTCCTCCAAACATCACGACATCTCCCTCCCCGTGTGTCAGATGCCCTCCCCGTGTGTGTCAGATGCCCTCCCCGTGTGTGTCAGATGCCCTCCCCGTGTGTGTCAGATGCCCTCCCCGTGTGTGTCAGATGCCCTCCCTGTGCCCTTACCGGCGGCAGAAGCCTGTGACCGGGCTGTGCTGACCTGAGTAGTGTCAGAGCCACTGCTGTAGAGCTGAGATCCCGATCTGGAACTGAAGTCAAGCTCAGGCCCAGAATCCAGACCTGATGTAAAGTCCAGACCTGATGCAGAGTCCAGACCTGATGTAGGGTCCAGACCTGATTCTGAGTCCAGACTGGTCCCTGAGTCCAGACTGGTCCCTGAGTCTAACCCGCGGCGATTCTGAGGAACAAACAAATATTTCACAAAACTGACCCTGTGAGCTTTAAAGGAAAAGTAACGTTTTTACAATCTGAGCCTTCTTTCGGCAATAAAACAAGTAAGTAGTTTTACTCACCCATAGCACTTTGGTGTCACTTGGAGCAGTTTCTTAGAAGTTATGTTGTAGCCGTTCTGTTCTACTAATGATCCCGTATCCGTTAGCATGAGTGCTCGGGGCATTACTTTGCGCTCTCCAAATTACACAAACTTTAGCACTTTTCAAATCACAGAAGATCGCTGTGTCAGGGTAGACTTTTAGTGGATTCCAAAACGGCCTGAAACCCGATATGCAGCTATAGTTTCATTTGATGACGTCATCAGAGAGGACAGTGCGCATGCGTGAACTCAGCTGTTTTGTAAACACCGCTAGTCCGAAAGAAGCTAACACCGCTCTGAACTTTACTTTTCTGTTGCGATATCGGGTTTCAGGCCGTTTTGGAATCTACTAAAAGTCTACCCTGACACAGCGATCTTCTGTGATTTGAAAAGTGCTAAAGTTTGTGTTATTTGGAGAGCGCAAAGTAATGCCCCGAGCACTCACGCTAATGGATACGGGATCATTAGTAGAACAGAACGGCTACAACATAACTTCTAAGAAACTGCTCCAAGTGACACCAAACTGCTATGGGTGAGTAAAACTACTTGTTTTATTGCCGAAAGAAGGCTCAGATTGTAAAAAAACGATAATTCCTTTAAGTGGTGTTCTGATGTTCCTCCTCAAACACACCTGGAGTTATAGTTTATTATCCGTCTGTAACATCTCCAAAGCTCCAAACACTCTGTTCCACCTCGTGATGTCATCAAGTGGTAGTAGAACAGCTCCTTTTACCTTTAGTTCAGTGGAAATTGGCAGATTCTGGTCTGAAAGTATTTCAATAACTCTATAGTGAAGCTGTGTGGAGTTTAAAAACACAGTGGAGCACTTCCTCTATTACCACATGATGACATCACGAGGTGGAACAGAGTGTTTTCAGTTTGAGGGTTTGTGTGTGCAGATGTGTAATTACACGGGCCAGCCTGAAGGAGACGCTGTGCTCGGGGGTGTGGGTGTACGCCTGACGAGTCTTCTGCAGATACAACCTCCAGAGCCGGACCAGGACCTCGTCCTGAAACCAGAGGAAAACCAGGTCTGAACCAGGTCTGAACCAGGTCTGAACCAGGTCTGAACCAGGTCTGAACCAGGTCTGAACCAGGACTAAACCAGGTCTGAACCAGGTCTGAACCAGGTCTGAACCAGGTCTGAACCAGGTCTGAACCAGGACTAAACCAGGTCTAAACCAGGTCTGAACCAGGTCTGAACCAGGACTGAACCAGGTCTGAACCAGGTCTGAACCAGGTCTGAACCAGGTCTGAACCAGGTCTGAACCAGGACTAAACCAGGTCTGAACCAGGTCTGAACCAGGACTAAACCAGGTCTGAACTAGGACTAAACCAGGTCTGAACTAGGACTAAACCAGGTCTGAACCAGGTCTGAACTAGGACTAAACCAGGACTGAACCAGGTCTGAACCAGGTCTGAACCAGGTCTGAACCAGGACTAAACCAGGTCTGAACTAGGACTAAACCAGGTCTGAACCAGGACTAAACCAGGTCTGAACCAGGTCTGAACTAGGACTAAACCAGGACTAAACCAGGTCTGAACTAGGACTAAACCAGGTCTGAACCAGGACTAAACCAGGTCTGAACCAGGTCTGAACTAGGACTAAACCAGGACTAAACCAGGACTAAACCAGGTCTGAACCAGGTCTGAACCAGGTCTGAACCAGGTCTGAACCAGGACTAAACCAGGACTAAACCAGGACTAAACCAGGACTAAACCAGGACTAAACCAGGACTAAACCAGGTCTAAACCAGGTCTAAACCAGGTCTAAACCAGGTCTAAACCAGGACTGAACCAGGTCTAAACAATTAGAAACTTTACCTTAAACTTGTGGTCCACTCCGAGCTGCACCAGAGCTTCAGCCTGAGCCTTCAGAATGAACTGGAACCCTTCACAGACGAACCACTGACGCCCACCCTCTGACACACACACACACACACACCACACACACACGCACACACACACACACACACACACACACACACACACACACACACACAGACACACAGACACACACACAGACACACACACACACACACACACACACAGACACACACACAGACACACACACAGACACACACACAGACACACACACAGACACACACACAGACACACACACACACAGACACACACACAGACACAGACACACACACACACACAGACACACCCACCACACACACAACACACACAGACACACACACACACACACACACACGAATGATTTGGTTAAAACAATAAAAAAAGACATGTGTAGAATCCCTCAATCGTCCAGGTAGAATCCAGGAAAAAAGGAGAAATTCAGTTTGTCAACTGGACAAAAGTTTATTTGGTGGAATCTGTTTCTTCTGCTTCTTCAGTTCTGGTCAGACGCAGGACACTGCCTATATCTGCCTGAAGGGGGCGCTCACTACAATGAAATGACTCTGAGACTACCACACCTCTTTGTTTTCAGTTTCTGTCTGGGGTCTTGTTAGCAGAACCATTCAGGACCATAATGGTGTTTTCAGACCTCTGGACCTGACCTGCTGCACTATTGTTTTCTTTGTTTTGATTTAGGTTTGAGGACAGAGTTATAGATGGAGACAAATGATGTCTGAGACCTCCATTTGTGTTCAAGGAAGGATTCTCTTTCTTTAACTCCTCCTCTCAAACCAGATCTGGACCTCGCTGTCCTCAAAGGAGTGGGCCGTGGCTTTTAGGTGGAGGTGTACGGCAGACTGAGGTCCTTTTAGGCGGAGGTGTACGGCAGACTGAGGTCCTTTTAGGCGGAGATGTACGGCAGACTGAGGTCCTTTTAGGCGGAGATGTACAGCAGACTGAGGTCCACTCTGGCTCTCTCGTCTGTGTTGGTACATCCTAAGTGGCTGTTTTGTTTCTCCAGTGTAGCGCTCACTGCAGTCTTCACTACACTGAATGGAGTAGACCACATTGTTTTGAAAACAAGTAGGTGTGGGAGTCTCAGAGTCATTTCATCGTAGTTAGCGCCCCCTTCAGGCAGATATAGGCAGTGTCCACCAGCGTCTGACCAGAACTGAAGAAGCAGAAGAAACAGATTCCACCAAATAAACTTTGTCCAGTCGACAAATTGAATTTCTCCCTTTACCAATAAAAAAAGACATAAAATGTGTCTGGATTTGTTTTACACTGTTCAGTCCTGGTTCAGTCCTGGTTCAGTCCTGGTTCAGTCCTGGTTCAGTCCTGGTTCAGTCCTGGTTCAGTCCTGGTTCAGTCCTGGTCTGGTACCTGCTCTCTTGACTCTGGGGCCTCTGCGGATGGAGGACACGCAGGAGCTCCCTGGGGAAACAGGATTCACTGTTTGACTCATCCTCTGCAAAAAGAAATCCCAAAGTTTTTATGTTTTCATTTTTTAACTTGGCCATTAAAGAAATATTATTTAAAAGTTAATTTCAGAAAAGAAAGTTCTACTATTTAATGTGGAAAACGTTTTTTATTCTCATTGTGGGATCAGAATCCGTATCGAGTCCGTTCCTTAGTGTCAAAACCGAGAAATTGTAAAAAGCTCACAAAACTACTGCCCTGTCTGCCCCGGGGCATCTGACAGAACTACTGCCCTGTCTGCCCCGGGGCATCTGACAGAACTACTGCCCTGTCTGCCCCGGGGCATCTGACAGAACTACTGCCCTGTCTGCCCCGGGGCATCTGACAGAACTACTGCCCCCGTCTGCCCCGGGGCATCTGACAGAACTACTGCCCTGTCTGCCCCGGGGCATCTGACAGAACTACTGCCCCCGTCTGCCCCGGGGCATCTGACAGAACTACTGCCCCCGTCTGCGGCTCACCTCGATGACGTTGTGGCAGTTCTTGCAGTAGAAGTGGTCCTCCTCTGTGACCCCCCAGTGCCGCTGGGAGCATCGTGGGCACGGCTCCGAGTATTCCGCCTGGAACACGGAAAAAACACATTTTATTCACAACATTATTTACCAATTATTTATCAATGAGCATCACATTCTAATCAAATAGACTGAGACAAACTTTATTGATCCACAAGGGAAATTATTTGGGTACAGTCGCTCACTCATCAAATAGTTTAGTCCTGGTTCAGTCCTGGTTCAGTCCTGGTTCAGTCCCGGTTTAGTCCCGGTTTAGTCCCGGTGTAGTCCAGGTTTAGTCCAGGTTTAGTCCTAGTTTAGTCCTAGTTTAGTCCTAGTTTAGTCCTAGTTTAGTCCTAGTTTAGTCCTAGTTTAGTCCTAGTTTAGTCCTGGTTTAATCCCAGTTCAGTCTTAGTTCAATCCTGTTTCAGTCCCGGTGTAGTTCTGGTTCAGTGCCGGTTCAGCCCTGGTGTAGTCCCGGTTTAGTCCTGGTTTTATTTATTTTTTTACTTAAGTCAATGAGCATTACATTCTAATCAAATACACAAACTTTATTGATACACAAGAGAAATTATTTGGGTACAGTCGCTCACTCATCAAATGGTTTGGTCCAGGTTTAGTAATATATAATATAAACATATAACAGAGGGTGACAAAAAAAAGGTGGAATAGCAAAAAAGAGAAATAGACCAGTGTCAAATGAGACATAATTCTAAAAATAAAAAAGAATAAGTGAATATGTACAAATCAGAATAAAATAGAAAAATAAGCAATAAATATATAAAATAACACATATAAAATAAAGCATAAATAAGCCATTACAGAAGCACTATCGGAGGAAATCATCAAATCTAAAATAAAAAAAACCTAAGAAAGTATTTTACCAGATGAAAAACTAAATAAACATGATCGTGACTTTTCTGTTTAGCTTTTCTTATGAACATATTAACTTAAAACAGACATCATTTCTAAAGATATCCTCCACCGAATGATTTAACGTACTTTTGTCGTATTAGACATCAATTGTCTTTAAACTAAACAATAATATTTTTCTAGTATAAACAGTTCAAACTTAAACTATAACAGAACGTGAGCGGAGTCTGGCCCAGTGACGTAAAACCAGGTTTAAATCTGCACGTAGCGCCGGACTCCCGCCGTTTAACCGTTAAAAAAGATAAAAGCGCCCCGTCTCACCGTGAGGTTCTCGTCCATGTTCGCGTCAATCTGCAGTTCAGAGATTTAAAAGTTTAATTTTAACTTTGGTCTGTAAATGTAAGTCGCTTTTTCCTCAAAATCTTGTCATTATTTTAATAAATCCACGCTCTTGTCCCTCATGGTCCGCTCTGTGGTTTGTTTGGGTCTCATCCACTTCCGCTTGAGCACGACACAACAGCGCCCTCCCTCAGGCCGGACCCGGCACTGCAGCTGGAGTCAAAGTTCTTTTTTTTTTTTTTGTGGGGGGGGGGGGGGGTTGAGTGAATAAAAAGTCAAATTAAATTAAAAAAAAAAAAAAAAGGTTTGGTTTGTTTGGTGAACGATCATAAACTGTTTATATAAATGGACAAAGCTAACCCGCTAGCCCAAAGGCACTTTTAAAAACATTGAAAACTACGCAACGTTTAAACCAAAAAAACTAAAACGAATCCTCACTAAAAACAGAAAAAGCTTCACACCGAAGGACAAAAGACTAAACCTGGTCCAGTCCAGGTTCAGTCCAGGTCCAGTCCAGGTTCAGTCCTGGTCTAGTCCTGCCTTAGTCCTGGCTTAGTCCAGGTCTAGTCCTGGTTTAGTGCTGTCTAGTCCTGGTCTAATCCTGGTCTAATCCTGGTCTAGTCCTGGCTTAGTCCTGGTTTAGTCATTGAGAGACATTGACATTGAGATTGACATTGAGGGACATTGAGAGAGTGGACTCTTACAAGTACCTGGGTGTTCATCTGAACAATAAACTGGACTGGACTCATAACACAGATGCACTGTACAGGAAGGGCCAGAGTCGGCTCTATCTCCTGAGGAGACTGCGGTCCTTTGGAGTGAGAGGGCCACTCCTGAGGACCTTCTATGACTCTGTGGTGGCATCAGCCATCCTGTACGGTGTGGTCTGCTGGAGCAGCAGTGTCACAGAGAGGGAGAAGAAGAGGCTGGACAAGGTCATCAAGAAGTCCAGCTCTGTCCTGGGCTGTCCTCTGGACTCAGTGCAGCAGGTGGGGGACAAGAGGGTCCTGGCTAAGGTCACCTCTATGCTGGACCATGAGTGTCGCCCCCCGCAGGACGCTCTGTCGGCTCTGGAGAGCAGCATCAGTGACAGACTGATTCACCCTCGCTGTGTGAAGGAGAGGTTTCACAGGTCTTTCCTTCCTGCTGCTGTCAGACTGTACAACGAACACTGTTAACACGTCATTCAACGTATCTGCACTTACAAATATTCAACTATAATCCAGAGTCTATTTTTAGGCCTAGTTTTAAATTATCCTAGGTCATTATTTATTTATTTATTATATTGTTCTGTTGCATGTTACTTTTTCGTGCTGTTCTTGATCTGTGCGTTGCAACACTGGAATTTCCCCACTGTGGGACTAATAAAGGCATATCTTATCTTATCTTATCTTATATATATATATATATATATATATATACAGTGAACCCTCGTTTATCGCGGGGGTTAGGTTCCAGAAATAGCCCGCAATCAGTGAAATCCACGAAGTAGGACAATTTTATATTTTACAATTATTCTACATGTTTTAAGGCTGAAAACGCTTCACCAGACACATTATACACCTTTCTGAGACTGGTATTAACATTTTCTCACATTTTTCTCTTGTTTAAACACTCAAACTTTTGTAGATTTTCATTAAAATATATTAATAGTGGGGGGGGGGGGGGGCACGTGACACGCGGACACGTGCGCGCGGACACGTGGGCGCGGACACGTGCGCGCTGACACGTGTGTTTGTTTTGGTACCACATATCCATGCCATGTGCGAAAGTCGAGTGGAAAGCGACCTGGATATCATTTTGGGCAAGACTCAAGCCAATGCTAACAGTGCCAAACCGCTAACAGACGCCTCTGAGCACCAGTCCTCACCACAAGACCAGGTAAGACCAACCTGCGCTCACAAGAGTTGGTTGCATTTCACCCCGGGTCCAAAATCAGACCGCCCCGGAGTTCTGGGCATGGCTATCAATGCGTCGCCAATACTCCACAGCTCTCTAGGACGGGGTCGGGTTCGTCCTCTTGGCGTGACGGGGAAGAGCCACTGTCTCCTCTGTGCGCGCGAGTGTCCTCCCCCCGCTGCGGCTCCCTCGAATGCGGCTCTCCCCGCTGCGGCTCCCCCGGCCCGTCCATGTTGATTCTTGGCTCTTCCATGGTCCGGCTCGCACTCAGTCTCTTCCATGGCTCGTGCAAGTAAACAAAGGCCACACCTCCTGTCACCCAGGCGCTCTCGTGAAGGACATCAGAGACTGTCCCTACCATCCCTGGTCTAGACCTGGTTTAGTCCTGGTTTAGACCTGGTTTAGACCTGGTTTAGACCTGCTTTAGACCTGGTTTAGTCCTGGTCTAGTCTCTTAGCTAATCAGGGCGCAGGACAGAATGTTACACTGTAAAAAAAAGTTACACTATAAAAAAAAAAATAATAATAATAATAATAATTTGGAAAAAAAAATCCGCGAAACAGCGAGGCCGCGAACAGTGAACCGCGATACAGCGAGGGTTCACTGTACACAGTATAATATATATATATATATATATATATATATATATATATATATATATATATATATATATATATATATATATATATATTTTATATCAGTGCAAATCCGTAGAGAAACATTTTGGGTGTATATATATATATATATATATATATATATATATATATATATATATATATATACACCCAAAATGTTTCTCTACGGATTTGCACTGATATAAAAAATGACCCCGGCGGCTGACAAAAAAGCAGAAATCCGCCAAAGACCGGAAATTTTTCATCCCTGAGATTTGTAAATAAAAACAGTAAAATAAAAACAGATTTTGATTTTTAAATCTTTATGTGTAAAAGTCGCAGACAAAAACTGAACATTAAGGCACTTTAAAAACATTGAAAACTACACAACATTTAAACCAACAAAACTAAAATCAATAAATACAGAAAAAGCTTCACACGGAAGGACAAAAGGACTAAACCTGGTCTAGTCCTGGTTCAGTCCTGTTCCAGTCTTGGTTTAGTCCTGGTCTAGTCCTGGTTTAGTCCTGGTTCAGTCCTGGTCCAGTCTTGGTTTAGTCCTGGTCTAGTCCTGGTTTAGTCCTGGTTCAGTCCTGGTCCAGTCTTGGTTTAGTCCTGGTCTAGTCCTGGTTTAGTCCTGGTTCAGTCCTGCTTTAGTCCTGGTTTAGTCCTGGTTCAGTCCTGGTCTAGTCCTGGTTCAGTCCTGCTTTAGTCCTGCTTTAGTCCTGGTTCAGTCCTGGTTCAGTCCTGGTTCAGTCCTGGTCTAGTCCTGGTCTAGTCCAGCACATTAACTATAAGGATGTTTTTAATGATTGTCTTGAACTCAGTAAATGTTCATCCAGACCAGGTTTAGTCTCGCCCTGGTCTAAACCCGGTCTAAACCCGGTCTAAACCCGGTCTAAACCAGGACTAAACCAGGACTAAACCCTGGTCCAGCCTTAGTCCCGGTCTAGCACTGGGTCTCTTTGGGGCTGAGCTGTCTCTGGAGTCTGTAGTCCCGGTTTAGTCCTGGTTTAGTCCTGGTCTGGTCCCTGAAGGCCGGACTCTTCGGTTTGTTTTCGGTCAAATCGTCGAAGGAGCGTTTAGCCCACGCCCCCTCGCTGCGCTGTGATTGGTCGAGCTCCGGGTCGCTGGGCTGTGATTGGTCCAGGTCGGGCTGCTCCTCGATCGTGGCCATTCGGTGTCCGTCCGCCGGCATGTGACCGCGCAGCTCGGCATTCTGGGAGAAAACAAAAGCATTCAGAAAAGTTATTCCCAAACATTTTTACAGGAAGTGAGCACGAGCACACTTCCAGCTCCATCCACTCTGGCTCCAGTTCTCCTGCTACTGAAAAACCGAGGCCCGTCTCAGGCTTCTGACCTTCAAATGTTTGTCTGAACCTCCTCGACATGGTCCTGGATTAAACCAGGTCTAAACCAGGACTAAACCAGGACTAAACTAGGACTGAACCAGGACTAAAACAGGTCTAAACCAGGACTGAACCAGAACTGAACCAGGACTAAACCAGGACTAAAACAGGACTGAACCAGGACTGAACCAGGACTAAAACAGGTCTAAACCAGGACTGAACCAGAACTGAACCAGAACTGAACCAGGACTAAACCAGGACTGCACCAGGTCTAAACCAGGTCTAAACCAGGTCTAAACCAGGACTAAACCAGGACTGAACCAGGACTAAACCAGGACTAAACTAGGACTAAACTAAGACTAAACCAAGACCAAACCAGGTCTAAACTAGGACTAAACTAAGACTGAACCACAAGTGTCGATTATACGGCGACCTGGGGGGTATCCGGGAAACCAGAGTGCCCGGAGAAAACCCACCCAGAAAGGCTCAGGGGACCCAGGGATCGAACCCGGAACCTTCTTGCTGTGAAGCAACTCAGCCACCGTACCGCCGTTAGCCTGATTGTTAGTTATCCTGATCGTTAGCCTAATCAATAGCCTGCCTGGGACCAGGCGTTCAGTGTTGCCGCAGTAACTCGAAGTGGACTAATGTTAGCGAGAGTCATGGAACCAAACTGTCGCTAAATCTAGCGCGGCCGATCGAAATTAGCCAGGCTTTGCGCTTAGCGGCGTTGATGGAACACCCCCCCTGGTCTAAACCACAACTGAACCAGGACTAAAACCAGGCCTGAACCTGGACTGAACCAGGACTAAAGCAGGATTAAAGAAGGACTAAAGCAGGACAAGACTAAAACTGAACCAGGACTGAACCAGGACTACACCAGGTCTAAACCAGGTCTAAACCAGATCTAAACCAGGACTAAAGTGTGTGTGTGTGTCCTATACTATTTTGTATGGTATTAAATTGACAATACAGGTGATTTTTAACATATTATCCTGTGTATTATTGATTATTGAATGATTATATGGACTTTTTGTTATAAAATCATTTCCATTTTAACAAAGTACCTTCTAATTCTGACCTTTCCTGAACATAAACACCTCAGTTATGTGAGTGATGGGGGAGGGCTTAGATTAATGTCGTGCGAATGAGTTCTGAAGTCCTGGACAAGAGGATCTTTAGAGGAGCTTTTCTCCAGATCGTTATTTTCAGATGTGCTGCTTTCAAATGGCCACAACTTCTTCAAATGTTCTCAGATTTCCATGTGTGAGACATCGTTGGAAAGCTTAGAATCTACACTTTCAGAATCTGTGAAGAACTCAAAATGCCCCCGGGACGTCTTGTGATTGGGTTTGCCGTGGCCGGTCACATATTGATAAATCATATAATTCTCCGTAAAGAGGAGCAGTTGAAGTTACCATGAGGGGCTCCAGGTGTGGGGGGTCCCTGTGGGGGTCCCTGTGGGGGTCCCTGTGGGGGTCCCTGTGGACATCACTGTGGGGGTCCGGGCCCTCCGAGCAGGACACGGGCGGCGTGCTGGTCTGGTTCGGTCCAAACGCCGACTGGAACCTCATCGCCGACGGAAACGAAGGCTTAAAAATCCGAACCGAGGCCGAGTCCAGGCTGCTCAAGAGCTCCCCATTCTGCAAGAGACCAGGGTTAGACCAGGACTAGACCAGGACTGGACCAGGACTAAACCAGGACTAGACCAGGACTGGACCAGGACTGAACCAGGACTAGACCAGAACTAGAAAAGGACTAGACCAGGACTGAACCAGGACTAGACCAGGACTAGACCAGGACTGAACCAGGACTGAACCAGGACTAGACCAGAACTGGACCAGGACTAGACAAGGACTAGACCAGGACTAGACCAGGACTGGACCAGGACTGGACCAGGACTAGACCAGGACTGAACCAGGACTAGACCAGGACTAGACCAGAACTAGACAAGGACTAGACCAGGACTGAACCAGGACTAGACCAGGACTAGACCAGGACTGAACCAGGACTGAACCAGGACTAGACCAGGACTAGACCAGGACTGAACCAGGACTAGACCAGGACTAGACCAGGACTGAACCAGGACTAGACCAGGACTAGACAAGGACTAGACCAGGACTGAACCAGGACTAGACCAGGACTAGACAAGGACTAGACCAGGACTGAACCAGGACTAGACCAGGACTAGACCAGGACTGAACCAGGACTGAACCAGGACTAGACCAGAACTAGACAAGGACTAGACCAGGACTGAACCAGGACTAGACCAGGACTAGACAAGGACTAGACCAGGACTGAACCAGGACTAGACCAGGACTAGACAAGGACTAGACCAGGACTGAACCAGGACTGAACCAGGACTAGACCAGGACTGAACCAGGACTAGACCAGGACTAGACAAGGACTAGACCAGGACTGAACCAGGACTAGACCAGGACTAGACCAGGACTGAACCAGGACTGAACCAGGACTAGACCAGAACTAGACAAGGACTAGACCAGGACTGAACCAGGACTAGACCAGGACTAGACAAGGACTAGACCAGGACTGAACCAGGACTAGACCAGGACTAGACAAGGACTAGACCAGGACCGAATCAGGACTGGACCAGGACTAGACCAGGACTAGACCAGGACTAGACAAGGACTAGACCAGGACTAGACAAGGACTAGACCAGGACTAGACCAGGACTAGACACGGACTAGACCAGGACTAGACCAGGACTGAACCAGGACTGGACCAGGACTAGACCAGGACTAGACAAGGACTAGACCAGGACTAGACAAGGACTAGACCAGGACTGAACCAGGACTGGGGACCAGGACTGAACCAGGACTAGACCAGGACTAAACCAGGACTAGACCAGGACTGAACCAGGACTAGACCAGGACTAGACCAGGACTGAACCAGGACTGGACCAGGACTAAACCAGGACTAGACCAGGACTAAACCAGGACTGAACCAGGACTAGGCCAGAACTAGACCAGGACTAGACAAGGACTAGACCAGGACTAGACCAGGACTGGACCAGGACTGGACCAGGACTAGACCAGGACTAGACAAGGACTAGACCAGGACTAGACCAGGACTGAACCAGGACTGGACCAGGACTAAACCAGGACTAGACCAGGACTAAACCAGGACTGAACCAGGACTAGACCAGAACTAGACCAGGACTAGACAAGGACTAGACCAGGACTAAACCAGGACTGAACCAGGACTAGACCAGGACTAGACCAGGACTAGACCAGGACTGGACCAGGACTAGACCAGGACTAGACAAGGACTAGACCAGGACTAGACCAGGACTGAACTAGGACTAAACCAGGACTGAACCAGGACTAGACCAGGACTAGACCAGGACTAAACCAGGACTGAACCAGGACTAAACCAGGACTAGACCAGGACTAGACCAGGACTGATCCTGGTCCGGCCTGGTCCAGGTCCTGGTCCAGGTCCTGGTCCAGGTCCTGGTACAGGTCCAGGTCCTGGTCCTGGTCCTGGTACAGGTCCAGGTCCAGGTCCAGGTCCTGGTCCTGGTCCTGTAGTCAGACTTACACTGGGGAAGAAGAGGGACTTGGTGTTCTGTTCGTACTGTTGGTCCAGTTTTCGGTCCTGAAACAGAAAGATTCTTGGATGAGTTTAAAGTTCAGACTAAACCAGGACTGAACCAGGACTAGACCAGGACTAGACCAGGACTAGACCAGGACTGGACCAGGACTGGACCAGGACTAAACCAGTACTAGACCAGGACTGAACCAGGACTGAACCAGGACTAGACCAGGACTGGACCAGGACTGAACCAGGACTAGACCAGGACTAGACCAGGACTGGACCAGGACTAGACCAGGACTAAAACCAGGACTGAACCAGGACTGGACCAGAACTAAACAATTAGGATTAAAGAAGGACTGATCCTGGTCCGGCCTGGTCCAGGTCCTGGTCCAGGTCCTGGTCCAGGTCCAGGTCCAGGTCCAGGTCCTGGTCCAGGTCCTGGTCCAGGTCCAGGTCCAGGTCCTGGTCCTGGTCCTGTAGTCAGACTTACACTGGGGAAGAAGAGGGACTTGGTGTTCTGTTCGTACTGTTGGTCCAGTTTTCGGTCCTGAAACAGAAAGATTCTTGGATGAGTTTAAAGTTCAGACTAAACCAGGACTAAACCAGGACTAAACCAGGTCTAAACCAGGATTAAACCAGGTCTAAACCAGGTCTAAACCAGGACTAAACCAGGACTAAACCAGGTCTAAACCAGGACTAAACCAGGTCTAAACCAGGAGTAAACCAGGACTAAACCAGGTCTAAACCAGGACTAAACCAGGACTAAACCAGGTCTAAACCAGGACTAAACCAGGTCTAAACCAGGTCTAAACCAGGAGTAAACCAGGACTACACCAGGTCTAAAGCTGGACTAAACCAGGACTAAACCAGGACTAAACCAGGTCTAAACCAGGTCTAAACCAGGTCTAAACCAGGTCTAAACCAGGACTAAACCAGGACTAAACCAGGTCTAAGCCAGGACTAAGCCAGGACTAAACCAGGTCTAAACCAGGACTAAACCAGGACTAAACCAGGACTAAACCAGGTCTAAACCAGGACTAAACCAGGACTAAACCAGGACTAAACCAGGTCTAAGCCAGGACTAAGCCAGGACTAAACCAGGTCTAAACCAGGTCTAAACCAGGACTGAACCAGGACTGAACCAGGTCTAAACCAGGACTAAGCCAGGACTGAACCAGGACTGAACCAGGACTAAACCAGGTCTAAACCAGGTCTAAACCAGGACTAAGCCAGGACTGAACCAGGACTGAACCAGGACTAAACCAGGACTGAACTAGGACTGAACCAGGACTAGACCAGGACTAAACCAGGACTGAACCAGGACTAAACCAGGACTAAACCAGGACTGAACCAGGACTAAACCAGGACTAAACCAGGACTGAACCAGGACTAAACCAGGACTAGACCGGGTCTTGCTGACGTACCACACAGTGCACGAGGACGCTGAGCGGGACCCAGAACAGCAGAGAAAAGACGAGCACAGAACCCACGATGTTGTCGGCGAGAAACTTCCCGAACGTGTTTATGTCGAGTTTATCGATGAACGTCCAGAGACGCTCGATCACATCCTGGACCTGCTTCATACACTTCCCCTGAAGGAGAGGAGGAGAGGAGGAGAGGAGAGGAGGAGAGGAGGAGAGGAGAGGAGGAGAGGAGGAGGAGAGGGAGGAGAGGAGGAGAGGAGGAGAGGAGAGGAGGAGAGGAGGAGGAGAGGAGGAGAGGAGGAGAAGAGGAGGAGAGGGAGGAGAGGAGGAGGAGGAGAGGAGGAGGAGAGAGGGAGGAGGAGGAGGAGAGGAGGGGGAGGAGGGGGGGGGGAGAGGAGGAGGAGGAGGGGAGGGGAGGAGGAGGAGAGGGAGGAGAGGAGGAGGAGGAGGAGGGGGGAGGAGGAGGAGAGAGGGAGGAGAGGAGGGGAGGAGGAGGAGAGGAGGGGGAGGAGAGGAGGGGGAGAGAGGGAGGAGGAGAATGGGGGAGGAGGGGGGGGGAGGAGGAGGAGGGAGAGGAGGAGGAGGAGAGGAGGAGGAGGAGAGGAGGGGGAGGAGGGGGGAGGAGGAGGAGGGAGGAGAAGGAGGGGGGAGGAGGAGAGAGGAGGAGGAGAGGAGGAGAGGGGAGGAGAGGAGGAGGAGGAGAGGAGGAGAGAGGGAGGAGAGGAGGGGAGGAGGAGAGAGGAGGAGGAGGAGAGGAGGAGGGGGGAGAGGAGGAGGAGAGAGGAGGAGGAGAGGAGGGGGGGAGAGGAGGAGGAGAGGAGAAGAGGAGGAGGGGAGGAGGGGGGAGGAGAGGAGAGGAGGAGAGGAGGGGAGGAGGAGGAGGAGAGGAGGAGGAGGAGGAGGAGAGGAGGAGGAGATAAATAACAGTTTGTCATGATCTGATCTGTTCTAAATCAGATCACTGTGATTAAAGCTGCACAATGGAACTTTTCTGGAGATTCTGCCACGTGCTTGTCTCCATGAAGATGTTATTGATTTGATTGGAATGTTCCGCAATATGGCATTAAGCTGATCAAGTTCACAGAAACGAGCAGGTGACATGACCAGGGTCCAGGCCGGCTCTAATGCTCTAGTGTGGTATATTCCAGCCTCATCTCCATGGTGACGAGCCGTGGTGCTGGCCAATAGGAGGAGCGGGCGGGAAGGTTTGTCAGTGGAGCTTTAGACTCACTTCTCCGTCGCAAAAGCCCACGGTGCAGGGTTTCCCCTTCCGCAGGAACAGGTGTCCCCGAGCGTCTCTGTACGGCTCACAGCGCCCCCCGCTGGTCAGGCAGCACACTTTACACGACGAGTGCGTCTCTGCAACAGACACGGGGACGTGAGACACGGGCACGTGAGACACGGGCACGTGAGACACGGGCACGTGAGACACAGGCACGTGAGACACGGGCACGTGAGACACGGGGATGTGAGTCTGGGCTCGGGGTCACAGGCAACTCACCGTTGCAGGCGCAGGGCGGCACCTGGAGCTTCACCTGGCAGAAGGGCACACAGACTCCGCCCTCACAGCGCCCGCTGTCCAAACACGAGCTGTTGTCAGGGGCGTTCTGCGGCGGCGGGCACTCACTGCTGTCCCCTACAGGACAAAGAGGACTGAACCAGGACTGAACCAGGACTGAACCAGGACTGAACCAGGACTGAACCAGGACTCCCCGGTCCTCAGTGGGTGTTACCTGTGCAGTGGGCGTGGCCTCAGTAGGTGTTACCTGTGCAGTGGGCGTGGTCTCAGTGGGTGTTACCTGTGCAGTGGGCGTGGTCTCAGTGGGTGTTACCTGTGCAGTGGGCGTGGTCTCAGTGGGTGTTACCTGTGCAGTGGGCGTGGTCTCAGTGGGTGTTACCTGTGCAGTGGGCGTGGTCTCAGTGGGTGTTACCTGTGCAGTGGGCGTGGTCTCAGTGGGTGTTACCTGTGCAGTGGGCGTGGCCTCAGTGGGTGTTACCTGTGCAGTGGGCGTGGTCTCAGTGGGTGTTACCTGTGCAGTGGGCGTGGCCTCAGTGGGTGTTACCTGTGCAGTGGGCGTGGCCTCAGTGGGTGTTACCTGTGCAGTGGGCGTGGTCTCAGTGGGTGTTACCTGTGCAGTGGGCGTGGCCTCAGTGGGTGTTACCTGTGCAGTGGGCGTGGTCTCAGTGGGTGTTACCTGTGCAGTGGGCGTGGTCTCAGTGGGTGTTA
This sequence comes from Paratrypauchen microcephalus, assembly GCA_036785185.1. NCBI lineage: Eukaryota > Metazoa > Chordata > Actinopteri > Gobiiformes > Gobiidae > Paratrypauchen > Paratrypauchen microcephalus. Next base: position 256,099 of record JAVJIX010000374.1, read on the forward strand.
CCTGTGCAGTGGGCGTGGCCTCAGTGGGTGTTACCTGTGCAGTGGGCGTGGTCTCAGTGGATGTTACCTGTGCAGTGGGCGTGGCCTCAGTGGGTGTTACCTGTGCAGTGGGCGTGGTCTCAGTGGGTGTTACCTGTGCAGTGGGCGTGGCCTTTACAGGTGGCCTCGATGGGCTCCTGACACACTTGACCTTTGGCCTCAAACTGACAGTTTTTGCAGCAGGCGCTGTTCCTGTCGCTGAGGAGACAGAACATGAGCACCGGAAACTCACAGCAGAGGGGTACGGAGTGGTGCCCCTCACAGCGGTGCAGTCTCACCTGCAGCGGGCGTGCTCTCGGAGCTGGCAGGTGCTGGTGCAGCAGGGGTCAGAGGTCAGGTGTAGGAGTCCGGGGTCACACTCCTCCCCCTGCTCCACCCGAGAATTCCCACAAACGTTCACCGTCCGCGGCTTAAAACACGACGGAGCTTTCCACCTCAGACACTTCACGATGGAACGCTTCGAGCACTCAGAGAAGAGCTGAGGAGACAGAACCAGGACTGAACCAGGACTGAACCAGGACTGAACCAGGACTAAACCAGGACTGAACCAGGACTGAACCAGGACTGAACCAGGACTAAACCAGGACTGAACCAGGACTGAACCAGGACTAAACCAGGACTGAACCAGGACTAAATGAGGTCTAACCCCGGTCCAACCCCGGTCTAGCCCCGCCTCTCACCTTGTTGTTGGCGTGGTCTCCACTCACAGCGATCGGGTACATGACGTACTTCCCGCCCTGATCCTCTCGGGGAGCGCACTCCGCCATTTTGTCCGGGTCGTGCTCCGCCCCAAAGTTATGTCCGAGTTCATGAGTGGTCACCAGGTCCGCCTCCTGCAGAAGTACTATTACTAATACTGCAAGTACTACAAGTACTGCTACTACAAGTACTGCTACTACAGGTACTGCTACTACAAGTACTGCTACTACAAGTACTGCTACTGCTGTTACTGCTACTTCAAGTACTCCCTCTCCTCCTCCTCTTCTCCTGCTCTCTCCTCTCTCCTCCTCCATTCTTCCCTCCTCCTCCTCTCTCTTCCTCCTCTCCTCCTCTCTCCTCCTCCTCTCCTCCTCCCTCTCCTCCTCCATCCCTCCTCCTCCTCCTCCTCTCCTCTCCTCCTCCATCCTCCCTCCTCTCTCCTCCTCCTCTCCTCCTCTCCTCCCTCTCCTCCTCCTCTCCTTCCTCCTCTCCTCCTCCTCTCCTCCTCCTCCTCCTCCTCTGTCGCCCTCTCCTCCTCCTCTCCTCTCCTCCCTCCTCCTCCTCTCCTCCTCCTCTCCTCCTCCCTCTCCTCCTCCTCTCCTCCTCCATCCCTCTCTCCTCCCTCTCCTCCTCCTCTCTCCTCCTCACCTTGGTCAGGATGGTTTTGCCGTAGTTCTTGGTGCTGGTCAGACCTGTGTTCAGGTAAATGACCTTCTGAACGTTTGAGGAAGGAGGACACGCTGCAAGAACAAGAACAGACATCAAACCAGGACTGGGTCTACACCAGGACTAAACCAGGACTGAACCAGGACTGAACCAGGACTGAACCAGGACTGAACCAGGACTGAACCAGGACTAAACCAGGACTAAACCAGGACTAAACCAGGACTAAACCAGGACTGAACCAGGACTAAACCAGGACTAAACCAGGACTAAACCAGGACTAAACCAGGACTGAACCAGGACTAAACCAGGTCTAAACCAGGACTAAACCAGGACTGAACCAGGACTAAACCAGGACTAAACCAGGTCTAAACCAGGACTGAACCAGGTCTAAACCAGGACTGAACCAGGACTAAACCAGGTCTAAACCAGGACTAAACCAGGACTGAACCAGGAATAAACCAGGACTGAACCAGGACTAAACCAGGACTAAACCAGGACTGAACCAGGACTAAACCAGGACTGAACCAGGACTAAACCAGGACTGAAGCAGGACTGAACCAGGACTGAACCAGGACTAAACCAGGACTAAATAAGATCTAAACCACGGCTAAACTATGACCTGGTCTAAACCCAAGAAGACTAACGATCTAAACCCGGTCTAAACCTGGTCTAAACCTGGTCTAAACCTGGTCTAAACCTGGTCTAAACCCGGTCTAAACCCTGTCTAAACCCGGTCTAAACCCGGTCTCACGTTTGGAGCAGAGTCCTCCGGGGATGTCCGGTTTGGAGGGGGCGACGTAGGCCAGTCCCAGCGTTCCTTCGTCAAAGTCCTGGTACGTGAAGAGGTGAGCGAGGCACACGCTGGACGCCTTCTCCGCAATGTCCAGAGAAAACTGCTGCAGAGAGGGAACGCCACGGGGCCATCAGTGAGAGGGAACGCCACGGAGCCGTCAGAGAGAAGGAACGCCACGGGACCGTCAGAGAGGGGACGCCACGGGGCCGTCAGAGAGAGGGAACGCCACGGGACCGTCAGAGAGGGAACGCCACGGGACCGTCAGAGAGGGAACGCCACGGGACCGTCAGAGAGAGGGAACGCCACGGGACCGTCAGAGAGAGGGAACGCCACGGGACCGTCAGAGAGAGGGAACGCCACGGGACCGTCAGAGAGAAGGAACGCCACGGGGCCGTCAGAGAGGGAACGCCACGGGGCCGTCAGAGAGGGAACGCCACGGGACCGTCAGAGAGAGGGGACGCCACGGGGCCGTCAGAGAGAGGGAACGCCACGGGACCGTCAGAGAGGGAACGCCACAGGACCGTCAGAGAGGGAACGCCACGAGACCGTCAGAGAGGGGGAACGCCACGAGACCGTCAGAGAGGGGGAACGCCACGGGACCGTCAGAGAGATGGAACGCCACGGGGCCGTCAGAGAGGGAACGCCACGGGGCCGTCAGAGAGAGGGAACGCCACGGGACCGTCAGAGAGAAGGAACGCCACGGGACCGTCAGAGAGGAAACGCCACGGGGCCGTCAGAGAGAGGGAACGCCACGGGGCCGTCAGAGAGGAAACGCCACGGGACCGTCAGAGAGAGGGAACGCCACGGGGCCGTCAGAGAGAGGGAACGCCACGGGACCGTCAGAGAGAGGGAACGCCACGGGACCGTCAGAGAGAGGGAACGCCACGGGGCCGTCAGAGAGAGGGAACGCCACGGGACCGTCAGAGAGAGGGAACGCCACGGGGCCGTCAGAGAGGGGGAACGCCACGGAGCCGTCAGAAAGGGGGAACACCACGGGACCGTCAGAGAGAGGGAACGCCACGGGACCATCAGAGAGAGGGAACGCCACGGGGCCGTCAGAGAGAGGGAACGCCACGGGGCCGTCAGAGAGAGGGAACGCCACGGAGCCGTCAGAGAGGGAATGCCACGAGGCCGTCAGAGAGAGGGAACGCCACGAGGCCGTCAGAGAGGGAACGCCACGGAGCCGTCAGAGAGAGGGAACGCCACGGGGCCGTCAGAGAGGGAACGCCACGAGGCCGTCAGAGAGGGAACGCCACGAGGCCGTCAGAGAGGCGCCAAGGGGGCGGGGCTAAAGCTCTCTAAGCTCTCTCTAGGGGGCGCTCATGAAAAAACTACTATTTCTATAACGTTATAAAAAAACTTTAAGATGTTTTCTTAAAGTTTTTTTATAACGTTATGGAAATAGTAGTTTTTTTCATTTCTTTAGCTGAAAGTGTTTAAAATGTTGAATAAAAGAGAACAGAACGCTGAACGTGTGCGTCACTACTTCCTGTTGGGGTTTCGCTAAAATTTATAAATATGTGAAGAGAAAAGAGAAAAGTACAAAAAATACACACAGGGGAGGGCATCCGACACACAGGACTAAACCAGGACTAAGCCAGGACTAAACCAGGACTAAGCCAGGACTAAACCAGGACTAAACCAGGACTAAACCAGGAGTAAACCAGGACTAAACCAGGTCTAAACCAGGAGTAAACTAGGTCTAAAGCAGGACTAAGCCAGGACTAAGCCAGGACTAAACCAGGACTAAACCAGGACTAAACCAGGACTAAACCAGGTCTAAACGAGGACTAAACCAGGACTAAACCAGGTCTAAACCAGAACTAAACCAAGTCTAAACCAGGACTAAACCAGGATTAAACCAAGTCTAAACCAGGACCGAACCAGGACTAAACCAAGTCTAAACCAGGACTAAACCAGGATTAAACCAAGTCTTAACCAGGTCTAAACCAGGATTAAACCAAGTCTAAACCAGGACTGAACCAGGACTAAACCAGGACTAAACTAGGTCTAAAGCAGGACTACATGTGATCTAAACCAGGTTTAAACCAGGACCTGGTCTAAACCTGGTCTGGCATCTGACACACGGGGAGGGCATCAGGGGCAGTGGGGAGGGCATCTGACACACGGGGAGGGCATCAGGGGCAGTACCTCCAGGAGCTTCTTGACGTCCCACACGTCCCTCCCCCGCACTGGGCTGCCCTCCATGTTAAAGTGACTCTGTCCTGGAGACACCGGAGTCGCACTCTTCTCGATGAGGATCTACAAACGCACAAACAGACGCACAAATAAACGCACAGACAAACGCACAAACGCACAGACAAACGCACAGACGCACAAACAGACGCACAAATAAACGCACAGACAAACGCACAGACAAACGCACAGACAAACGCACAAACAGACGCACAAACAGACGCACAAACAGACGCACAAACAGACGCACAAGCAGACGCACAAGCAGACGCACAAACAGACGCACAGACAAACGCACAAACAGACGCACAAACAGACGCACAGACAAACGCACAAACAGACGCACAAACAGACGCACAGACAAACGCACAGACAAACACACAAACACACAAGCAGACGCACAAACAGACGCACAGACAAACGCACACACAAACACACAAGCAGACGCACAAGCAGACGCACAAGCAGACGCACAAACAGACGCACAAATAAACGCACAGACAAACACAGACAAACGCACAGACACACAATCAGACGCACAAGCAGACGCACAAACAGACGCACAAACAGACGCACAAACAGACGTACAAACAGACGCACAAACAGACGCACAAGCAGACGCACAAACAGACGCACAAGCAGACGCACAAACAGACGCACAAACAGACGCACAAACAGACGCACAAACAGACGCACAAGCAGACGCACAAACAGACGCACAAACAAACACACAGACAAACACACTTGTGAACTTTAACTCATGTTCTGATGTTCCTCCTCAAACACCTGGAGTCGTGTTTGTTTCATTCTCATGTTTGAGGAACTCTTTATTATTCGTCTGTAACATCTCCAAACGCTCTGTTCCACCTCGTGATGTCATCAAGTGAACAGCTCTTTTTACCTTTAGTTCAGTCGAGGAAATTCCAGAACTGAAATGATTCACATGATTCTAGTGAAGGTGTGTGGAGTTTAAAAACACAGTGGAGCACTTCCTGTATCACCACATGATGACATCACAAGGTGGAACAGAGTGTTTTCAGTTTGAGAAGAAAAACGTAAACTAAAAAACTAAATCTGCAGGTCTAAACCAGGTCTAAATTCTGTCCAAACGGGTCTAAACCAGGTCTAAACCAAGTCTAAACCGGGTCTAAACCAAGTCTAAACCAGGTTTAAACTGGGTCTAATCCAGGTCTAAATAGGGTCTAATCCAGGTCTAAACCAGGACTAAGCATGATCTAAACCAAGTCTAAACCGGGTCTAAACCGGGTTTAAACCGGGTCTAAACCGGGTCTAAACCGGGTCTAAACCGGGTCTAAACCGGGTCTAAACCGGGTCTAAACCGGGTCTAAACCGGGTCTAAACCGGGTCTAAACCGGGTCTAAACTGGGTCTAAACCAGGTCTAAACTGGGTCTAAACCGGGTCTAAACCAGGACTAAACTGGGTCTAAACCGGGTCTAAACCGGGTCTAAACCAGGTCTAAACCAGGTCTAAACTGGGTCTAAACCGGGTCTAAACCAGGACTAAGCACGATCTAAACCGGTTTAAACCAGGTCTAAACCGGGTCTAAACTGGGTCTAAACTGGGTCTAAACCGGGTCTAAACCGGGTCTAAACCAGGTCTAAACCGGGTCTAAACTGGGTCTAAACCAGGTCTAAACTGGGTCTAAACCGGGTCTAAACCAGGTCTAAACTGGGTCTAAACCGGGTCTAAACTGGGTCTAAACCAGGTCTAAACTGGGTCTAAACCGGGTCTAAACTGGGTCTAAACCGGGTCTAAACTGGGTCTAAACCGGGTCTAAACTGGGTCTAAACCAGGTCTAAACCGGGTCTAAACCAGGTCTAAACCGGGTCTGACCTGTTGGATCTGGACTCCGTATCCGCTGAACTCTTGGTCCCACGTCGTGTTTCTGTAAATATCGTCCACTCGATCAATCAGCTCGATCTGAAACAAGAGACCTGCTTTAAAAAGAGCCAGATGCCCTCCCGCTGTGTCAGATGCCCTCCCCGTGTGTCAGTTGCCCTCCCCGTGTGTCAGATGCCCTCCCCGTGTGTCAATTGCCCTCCCCGTGTGTCAGATGCCCTCCCTGTGTGTCAGATGCCCTCCCCGTGTGTCAGATGCCCTCCCTGTGTGTCAGATTGTGTCAGATTGCGTCAGATGCCCTCCCCTCCCCGTGTTTCAGATTGTGTCAGATGCCCTCCCTGTGTGTCAGATTGTGTCAGATTGTGTCAGATGCCCTCCCCGTGTGTCAGATTGTGTCAGATTGTGTCAGATGCCCTCCCCGTGTGTCAGATTGTGTCAGGTTGTGTCAGGTTGCGTCAGATGCCCTCCCGTCCTCACCAGGTAGTTCAGGGTGATGCTTTCTTCTCCTCGGCCCATGTTTTTGAAGAATCTGTGATCAGCCACGAGGAGCAGCGGACAGGTGTTTCTGCTGTGGTCATACGTCTGACGCCTGCCCCTCCACTCTGACAGGTGAGACAGGAGGAGACAGGTGAGACAGACAGGGGAGACAGGTGAGACAGGAGGAGACAGACAGGAGAGACAGACAGGGGAGACAGACAGGGGAGACAGACAGGGGAGACAGACAGGGGAGACAGGTGAGACAGGAGGAGACAGACAGGAGAGACAGACAGGGGAGACAGACAGGGGAGACAGACAGGGGAGACAGGAGGAGACAGACAGGGGAGACAGGTGAGACAGGAGAGACAGACAGGGGAGACAGACAGGGGAGACAGGAGGAGACAGACAGGGGAGACAGGTGAGACATGAGGAGACAGGTGAGACAGGAGAGATAGACAGGTGAGACAGGAGGAGACAGACAGGGGAGACAGACAGGGGAGACAGGTGAGACAGGAGAGACAGACAGGGGAGACAGGTGAGACAGGAGAGACAGACAGGGGAGACAGACAGGGGAGACAGACAGGGGAGACAGGTGAGACAGGAGAGACAGACAGGGGAGACAGGAGAGACAGGTGGAGACAGGAGAGACAGGAGGAGACAGGTGAGGACAGGTAAGAGGTGAGACAGACAGGTGAGACAGGAGGAGACAGGTGTCTCTGTCTGGCTCTGTCAGGAGCCAGACCCAGAACTAAACCAGAACTAAGCCAAGACTAAACCAGGTCTTAAAATCAGAACCAGCCCCTCCCTCAGCCCATCGGGAGGAGCAGTCACCCGCCTCACCTGTCTCACCCGCCTCACCTGTCTCTTTCTGTCTCCTCCTGTCTCACTTGTCTCACCTGTCTCACCCGCCTCCTCCTGTCTCACCTGTCTCCTCCTGTCTCTTCCTGTCTCACCTGTCTCACTTGTCTCACCTGTCTCCTCCTGATGGAATAATTATATATTATTAACTTTTGTGATTCTTTAATTTTTAGAAATGAAGCTTTAAAAGTGTGTACGTGACTTGTGATCATATGTTTTGAGTTGCAGAAAGGCCAGATATCTGAGGGGAACAAGCCCCTCCCTCAGCCCATCGGGAGGAGCAGTCACCCGCCTCACCTGTCTCACCTGTCTCCTCCCGCCTCCTCCTGTCTCACCTGCCTCCTCCTGTCTCACCTGTCTCACCTGCCTCCCCCGCCTCCTCCTGTCTCACCTGTCTCCTCCTGCCTCCCCCGCCTCCTCCTGTCTCACCTGTCTCACCTGCCTCCCCCGCCTCCTCCTGTCTCACCTGTCTCACCTGCCTCCCCCGCCTCCTCCTGTCTCACCTGCCTCCCCCGCCTCCTCCTGTCTCACCTGTGTCCCCCGCCTCCCTCAGCCCGTCCCTCACGGCGTCGGGCAGGAGCAGTGAGGGGTCAGAGTTGGTGTAGCCGCAGACTGAGGGCTGGTGGACTCGGCTCAGGTTCTTGATGTCCTCGGAGCGATAGACGAGCAGACGGCCATCGGGGGGCGCCGCGCTGAACCTCCACAGCGGCTGCACACAGGAGGTCAGGAGGTCAGAACGGCAGAGCTCGCGGTCAGAGTGTTGGCACACGTTAATACCACCGCCATCGTGGTACGGGGGTTCTACGGTCTAAAGTCACTGAACGTTCAGTCCTGGTTCAGTCCTGGTTTAGTCCTGGTTCAGTCCTGGTTCAGTCCTGGTTCAGTCCTGGTTTAGTCCTGGTTTAGTCCTGGTTTAGTCCTGGTTCAGTCCTGGTTCAGTCCTGGTTCAGTCCTGGTTTAGTCCTGGTTCAGTCCTGGTTTAGTCCTGGTTCAGTCCTGGTTTAGTCCTGGTTTAGTCCTGGTCTGGTACCTCGATGTTGAACTCTCCGTCGTGAGTGAGGATTCGAGCCGAGAACTCAGTGTCATCGATGAGCGCCTGAACTCTGGAGTGTTCCTCCCCTGGAACAAAAACCGGGTTAAACCAGGACTACACCAGGACTAAACCAGGTCTAAACCAGGACTAAACCAGGACTAAACCAGGACTAAACCAGGTCTAAACCAGGACTACACCAGGACTAAACCAGGTCTAAACCAGGACTAAACCAGGACTGAACCAGGACTAAACCAGGACTAAACCAGGACTAAACCAGGTCTAAGCCAGGACTACACCAGGACTAAACCAGGTCTAAACCAGGACTAAACCAGGACTGAACCAGGACTATACCAGGACTAAACCAGGTCTAAACCAGGTCTAAACCAGGACTAAACCAGGACTACACCAGGACTAAACCAGGTCTAAACCAGGACTAAACCAGGTCTAAACCAGGAATAAACCAGGACTAAACAGGACTAAACCAGGTCTAAACCAGGACTAACCCAGAACTAAACCAGGACTAAACCAGGACTACACCAGGACTAAACCAGGTCTAAACCAGGTCTAAACCAGGTCTAAACCAGGACTAAACAGGACTAAACCAGGACTAAACCAGGTCTAAACCAGGTCTAACCCAGGACTAAACCAGGTCTAAACCAGGACTAAACCAGGTCTAAACCAGGTCTAAACCAGGACTAAACCAGGTCTAAACCAGGACTACACCAGGACTAAACCAGGTCTAAACCAGGACTAAACCAGGTCTAAACCAGGACTAAACCAGGACTAAACCAGGTCTAAACCAGGACTAAACCAGGACTGAACCAGGACAATACCAGGACTAAACCAGGTCTAAACCAGGTCTAAACCAGGACTAAACCAGGACTACACCAGGACTAAACCAGGTCTAAACCAGGACTAAACCAGGTCTAAACCAGGAATAAACCAGGACTAAACAGGACTAAACCAGGTCTAAACCAGGACTAACCCAGAACTAAACCAGGACTAAACCAGGACTACACCAGGACTAAACCAGGTCTAAACCAGGTCTAAACCAGGACTAAACAGGACTAAACCAGGACTAAACCAGGTCTAAACCAGGTCTAACCCAGGACTAAACCAGGTCTAAACCAGGACTAAACCAGGTCTAAACCAGGTCTAAACCAGGACTAAACCAGGTCTAAACCAGGACTACACCAGGACTAAACCAGGTCTAAACCAGGACTAAACCAGGTCTAAACCAGGACTAAACCAGGACTAAACCAGGACTAAACCAGGTCTGACCGATGACGTGTCCGGTGTAGTAGTTGTTGCGGTTCACTGGATACTCGCGCTCGACTTCGCCGTCGACGACCACGACCTTGAACCCCTCAGAGAACAGCTCCTCATTGGTCCGCAGGTACAGCCGGAAGTGTCTGAGTGGCCAATCACAGAGCAGAGTCAGAACTAGGGATGCAAATTATCGGTTAATTCATTAACTGATAGTTGATTGACCTTATCGATCGATTAACGATTAACTGATAAGCGGCGTTTTTCACCTGAATTTGAGTGTTTCAATAGGGTCTTTAAGAATATAAGCTATAGTAACATAACACTGAGTCATAAATATATCATAGTATTATTATATTGTATATTCCTCAATTAATTATTCCTTAGTAAAAAGCAGACAAATGTATTGATGCTGAATAACAAAATACAGTAATCCCTCGCTCTATCGCGGTTCACTGATTTTTTTTTTTTTATTTAAATTTTTTTTTTTATAGTGTAACATTGTGTTCTGTCCTGATTGGCTAAGAGACTAGACCAGGACTAAACGTGGACTGGACCAAGTCTAGACCAGAACTAAACCAGGTCTGGACCAGGTCTGGACCTGGACTGGACCGGGATTCGACCGGGATTCGACCGGGTCTGGACCTGGACTGAACCAGGATTGGGCCGCTGCATGCCGCTACTGGTTTCGTGCGGCTGGTTTGTGGCTCGGGCCGCGGGCCAGCCGCGCGGGACCAGCAGCGGCACGTTGCGGCGCATTCCTGGGCGCCGCGGTTCGATCTCGCCTCGCGCGTACACCCGGGGCTGCTGAGCAGTGCCGTTGGCGCCTGCGACCGGCTGTGAGTCGAGCTTGGCGCAGCGTGGTGCGCGGTTGCCTTGTTTCGTGATCACGCGGGTGCGCTTGTCCGCGATTAGCGATTAATTACAATTAATGCATTTTGTTCGACTAACGTCTTAATCGACAATTAATCGTTAATCGATTAATTGTTGACATCCCTAGTCAGAACACAACCAGCCAATTACAGAGCAGACTGAGAATACAACCAGCCAATCACAGAGCAGAGTCAGGACACAACAGCCAATCACAGAGCAGAGTGAGAATACAACAGCCAATCACAGAGCAGAGTGAGAATACAACCAGCCAATCACAGAGCAGAGTCAGGACACAACTGCCAATCAGAGTTGTTTTAACTCAAGATAAAATGTGTTCAAATTAGAACAGGGTTAAAGCTCCACTGCGGAACATTTCCCCACATCAGAACAGGGCTGCACGGGGGGCAGTGAAGCAGCGTTTCGGGGCTTTAAAGCTGCACTGTGTCACTTTTCGGGTGCAGTGCGTGCGTGTGACCTGCGGAGGGCGCTGAAGCTGAGCAGTTTCTCGCCGTGGCTCTGAGGCTCCAGGTCTCGGCGTCGGACCGAGTGAGTCTGAAGTCCGGACCAGGGCAAGATCTCGAAGTCCTCCAGCCGCGAGTACAGAGAGTCTACGACAGGATCAGAGTGTGTCAGATGGTCGTCATGGCAACCAGAAACATTGACATAAACAGCACATGACGACAGTTACAAAACAAATAATTACATCAAAAATACTAAATTATTTACGTGTGGATCAATAAAGTTGCTTAAAACTAAAAAATCATTACAACACATGAGTATCTAAGCAGTAATAAGACTAAGACTAAACCAGGACTAAACCAGGACTAAACCAGGACTGAACCAGGACTGAACCAGAACTAAACCAGGACTTAACCAGGACTTAACCAGGACTAAACCAGGACTGAAACAGGATTTAACGAGAACTTAACCAGGACTTAACTAGGACTAAACCAGGACTTAACCAGGATTTAACCAGAACTTAACCAGGACTAAAGCAGGACTTAACCAGGACTAAACCAGAACTTATCCAGGACTAAACCAGGACTTAAGCAGGACTAAACCAGGACTAAAGCAGGACTTAACCAGGACTAAACCAGAATTTAACCAGAACTTAACCAGGACTTAATCAGGACTTAACCAGGACTAAACCAGGACTTAAGCAGGACTAAACCAGTACTAAAGCAGGACTTAAAGAGGACTAAAGCAGAATTTAACCAGAACTTAACCAGGACTTAATCAGGACTTAACCAGGACTAAACCAGGACTTAATCAGGACTTAACCAGGACTAAACCAGGACTTAAGCAGGACTAAACCAGGACTAAAGCAGGACTAAACCAGGACTAAAGCAGGACTTAAAGAGGACTAAACCAGGATTTAACCAGGACTAAAGCAGGATTTAACCATTACTTAACCAGCACTAAACCAGGACTTAAAGAGGACTAAACCAGGATTGAACCAGGACTTGCACAGGACTTGACCAGGACCGGCTGGACTCACCGTACTCGCGCGGCTCTTCCCGCGGCTGTTCCTCCGGCGGGGGGGAAACTGCGCCTGTCGCGACACAAACGCACAGACACGCGCACAGAAGCGACAGGACCATCGTGGCGGAGCGACTCGGGATTTACAATAAAAAGTTTATTTTAAAGTCATTTTGGACAGAGTTAAACCGAGAAAAGTTTGTGTAAGAGCGAAAATCCGAAGAAGAAGAGCCGGAAGAGAAACACGAGAGAAACACGCGAAGAAAGTTCCACCAAAACACACGATACCGGAAACAGAACTTCACAATAAAACTACCAATAACACTACTATTATAAGTACTACTACTACTTCGACTTCTACTTCTACTGCTACTACTACTACTACTACTACTACTGCTACTACTACTACTACTACTACTACTACTACTACTACTACTACTACTACTACTGCTACTACTGCTACTACTGCTACTACTGCTACTACTACTACTACTACTACTACTGCTACTACTACTACTACTGCTACTACTACTACTACTACTACTACTGCTACTAATACTACTACGATAACTACTACTCCTACTATAACTACTACTACTACTACTATGATAACTACTACTACTACTACTGCTACTACTACTACTACTACTGCTACTAATACTACTACGATAACTACTACTCCTACTATAACTACTACTACTACTACTATGATAACTACTACTACTACTACTATGATAACTACTACTACTATAACAACTTCTACTATTACTACTACTACTATAACTAATACTACTACTATAACTAATACTACTCTAACTACTACTACTTCTATTACTACTTCTATAACTACTACTACTACTACTACTGCTACTATTATCTGTCTTAGATAGTTTTTGTTGTGTTTTGTCTTTATATTGTAGTTTGTACACTGTCTTTTTTGCACTTGGCCAGAGAGAAACTGTTGAACACATCTGGCAGAATTGACAATAAACCTGACTTTGATCTTTTGATCTTTGATCTTTGACAACTACTACGACTACTATAACTACTATTACTACTACTATAACTATAACTACTGCTACTATTACTACTGCTACTACTATAACTCTTACTACTACTACTACTACTACTTCTATTACTACTACTACTACTACTACAACTACTACTACTACTACTACTATAACTATAACTACTGCTACTATTACTACTACTACTGCTACTACTGCTATAACTACTACTTGAACTCCTCCACTTAAGGCAAGGACTCCCCACCCACCCGGAGAGGGCACCACCTTTTTCCGGTCGAGAACCATGGCCTTGGATTTGGAGGAGCTGATCCTCATCCCAGCCGCTTCACACTCGGCTGCAAACCGCCCCAGTGCACATTGGAGGTCCCGGTTCGATGAAGCCATCAGGACAACATCATCCGCAAACAGCAGAGATGAGATCCTGTGGTTCCCAAACAGGATCCCCTCCGGCCCCTGACTGCGCCTAGAAATTCTGTCCATAAATATAATGAACAGAACCGGTGACAAAGGGCAGCCCTGGCGGAGCCCAACATGCACCGGAAACAGGTCCGACTTACTACCGGCAATGTAAACACAGCTCCTGCTCCGGTCATACAGGGACCGAACAGCCCTTAACAAAGGGCCCTTTGGTCCT
>JAVJIX010000374.1:280000-290000 GCA_036785185.1 Paratrypauchen microcephalus
CCTCTGACGTCTCCTCTGACCCTCTGCTCCTCTGACCCTCCCCTCTGACCCTCTGACCACCTCCTCTGACCCTCTGCTCCTCTGCCCCGCTCCTCTGACCCTCTGACCACCTCCTCTGCCCCCCTCCTCTGACCCTCTGACCCGCTCCTCTGACCATCTGGCCACCTCCTCTGACCCCCTCCTCTGACCCGCTCCTCTGACGCCCTCCTCTGACCGTCTCCTCTGACCCTCTCCTCCTCTGACCCTCTCCTCTGACGCTCTCCTCCTCTGACCCTCTGCTCCTCTGACCCTCTCCTCCTCTGACCGTCTCCTCTGACCCTCTCCTCCTCTGACCCTCTCCTCTGACCCTCTCCTCCTCTGACCCTCTCCTCCTCTGACCCTCTGCTCCTCTGACCCTCCTCTGTTTTGTATTTTCTCTCATGAAAACATGCGTTCTGCTTTAGTTTCTGTTTTAATCCTGTTTTTGTGTTGGATTTTTCTGTTACAAACAAACGGAAGTGGCTTAAACACTTCCTTTTTAAATAAATTCTGCCCAAAATTTCACAACCTCAGAACAGGAACTCGCTCTGACCCAAGAGGGAGTAGTCGTAGTAGTAGTGGTAGTATTTGTGGTAGTCGTAGTGTGGTTTCTTCTGTGTTAAAGTGCAGAGGCGTGGTGCATTGTGGGAGTTGGAGTTCTGGCGTTTTAAACTTTAATGGTTAAAGAGGCACCTGAGGCTAAACCCGCCTCTGCTCGGATCAAGTCCAGACCTGATCCTTCCTCTGCTGCAGATACAGACCCGGGAGGACCTGCTTTAGGCCCCGTTTAGACCGGGGTTAGACCTCATTTAGACCTGGTTTAGTCCCTGTTTAGCCCTGAGTTAGACCTGTGTTAGACCTAATTTAGACCTGGTTTAGATCCCTGATTAGACCTGGTTTAGTCCCTGTTTACACCTGTGTTAGACCGGGTTTAGCCCCGGTTTAGTCCCTGTTTAGTCCCTGTTTAGTCCTGGTTTAGTCCTGGTTTAGACCTGGCTTAGTCCTGGTTTAGACCTGGTTTAGACCTGGTTTAGTCTTGGTTTAGACCTGGTTTAGTCCCTGTTTAGCCCTGAGTTAGACCTGTGTTAGACCTAATTTAGACCTGGTTTAGGTCCCTGTTTACACCTGTGTTAGACCTGGTTTAGCCCCGGTTTAGTCCCTGTTTAGTCCTGGTTTAGACCTGGTTTAGTCCCTGTTTAGCCCTGAGTTAGACCTGTGTTAGACCTAATTTAGACCTGGTTTAGGTCCCTGTTTACACCTGTGTTAGCCCCGGTTTAGCCCCGGTTTAGCCCCGGTTTATCCCCGGTTTAGTCCCTGTTTAGTCCTGGTTTAGACCTGGTTTAGTCCTGGTTTAGTCCTGGTTTAGACCTGGTTTAGTCCTGGTTTAGTACTGCTTTTAAATCCCTTTGCAAATGTATTTTAGACATTGAATATCTTGACGCTAAAGTCGAGGAGTCTCCGTGTTTTTCTCTGGTCGGTTCAGGTTTCTTCAGTTAAAAGTGTAACTCAAAATGCTTTTAAACTCAATGTCGTTCCTCAAAAGGTCTGCGGAGTTTAAAAACACAATGGAGCACTTCCTGTATTACCACATGACATCACAAGGTGGAACAGAGTGTTTTCTGTTTGAGGGTTTGTGTGTTAAACATGTGAATGAAACAAAACAAAAAGTCCAGGTCCGTTTGTGAAGAGGAAACGACAGATCAGAGAGTAAATCTTGTAATGAGGAACCTTTTAAAAGTTTTCGTCTGCGAAATGCGACAGGTCTCGCAACTACGGGAAGCAGCCGCCGACTCCATTTTCTCCCGTAGAAGACGTAGCGCGCGGTGCATGCTGGGATATATGAGTGCGTGAAGCGTGCTTTTTCGCACGCTTGGTCCACGCCCCGATTTCCATGGAAACGACTGCGGTCTTCAGACAGAAGTCGTCGCGCCGGATGTGACGCACATGCCCTTAAAACCACACTCCACACTGTGCACTCTGAGAATTGGGACGCGGCTCATGTGTTCTCTGAGGTTTGGTGTTTGTCCTGTTCTTTGTCTGGTGTTTGACCTGGTTTTTGTCTGTCAGGCTCTGGACCAGGATCGGACCGTTCTGTCCAAAATCAAGAAGTCTGTGAAGGCCATCAACACGTCCGGACTCAGTGAGTTTACTCCAGAACAGTCTTAATATGGGAGACCAGTTCAGTCCCGGTTCTGTTCTTGTTAATCCTGGTTCAGCCCCGGTTCAGTCCTGGTTTAGTTCTGGTTCAGTCCTGGTTTAGTCCTGGTTCAGTCCTGGTTCAGTCCTGGATTAGTCCTGGATTAGTCCTGGTTCAGTCCTGGTTCAGTCCTGGTTCAGTCCTGGATTAGTCCTGGTTTAGTCCTGGTTTAGTCCTGGTTCAGTCCTGGTTTAGTCCTGGTTCAATCCTGGTTTAGTCCTGGTTTAGTCCTGGTTCAAACCTGGTTTAGTCCTGGTTCAATCCTGGTTTAGTCCTGGTTCAATCCTGGTTTAGTCCTGGTTTAGTCCTGGTTCAATCCTGGTTTAGTCCTGGTTCAATCCTGGTTTAGTCCTGGTTTAGTCCTGGTTCAATCCTGGTTTAGTCCTGGTTCAACCTGGTTTAGTCCTGGTTCAAACCTGGTTTAGTCCTGGTTTAGTCCTGGTTCAATCCTGGTTTAGTCCTGGTTCAATCCTGGTTTAGTCCTGGTTTAGTCCTGGTTCAATCCTGGTTTAGTCCTGGTTCAACCTGGTTTAGTCCTGGTTTAGACCTGGTTCAATCCTGGTTTAGTCCTGGTTTAGTCCTGGTTTAGTCCTGGTTCAGTCCTGGTTCAATCCTGGTTTAGTCCTGGTTCAATCCTGGTTTAGTCCTGGTTTAGTCCTGGTTTAGTCCTGGTTTAGTCCTGGTTTAGTCCTGGTTCAATCCTGGTTTAGTCCTGGTTTAGTCCTGGTTCAATCCTGGTTTAGTCCTGGTTCAACCTGGTTTAGTCCTGGTTTAGACCTGGTTCAATCCTGGTTTAGTCCTGGTTTAGTCCTGGTTTAGTCCTGGTTTAGTCCTGGTTCAGTCCTGGTTCAATCCTGGTTTAGTCCTGGTTCAATCCTGGTTTAGTCCTGGTTTAGTCCTGGTTTAGTCCTGGTTTAGTCCTGGTTTAGTCCTGGTTCAATCCTGGTTTAGTCCTGGTTTAGTCCTGGTTTAGTCCTGGTTTAGTCCTGGTTCAACCTGGTTTAGTCCTGGTTTAGACCTGGTTTAGTCCTGGTTCAATCCTGGTTTAGTCCTGGTTTAGTCCTGGTTTAGTCCTGGTTTAGTCCTGGTTCAGTCCTGGTTCAATCCTGGTTTAGTCCTGGTTCAATCCTGGTTTAGTCCTGGTTTAGTCCTGGTTTAGTCCTGGTTTAGTCCTGGTTTAGTTCTGGTTCAGTCCTGGTTCAGTCCTGGTTCAGTCCTGGTTTAGTCCTGGTTCAGTCCTGGTTTAGTCCTGGTGTAGGACAGTGGTGCAGACCGAGGACTCTCTGAACACATTCCTCTCATTCTGCTCATGTCCCAGCATGCCGAGCGGCGCGACTGTTAATGAAACAAAAGTGCAAAATTAAACCCACTGGTCTGGTCCTGGTTTAGTCCTGGTCTAGTGCCAGTTTAGTCCCAGTTCAGTCCTGGTCTAACCCTGGTCCTGGTTCAGTCCTGGTCTAACCCTGGTCCTGGTTTAGTTCTGGTTCAGTCCTGGTCTAACCCTGGTCCTGGTTTAGTCCTGGTCTAACCCTGGTTCTGGTTCAGTCCTGGTTTAGTCCTGGTTTAGTCCTGGTCTAACTCTGGTCCCGGTTTAGTCCTGGTCTAACCCTGGTCCTGGTTTAGTCCTGGTCTAACTCTGGTCCTGGTTTAGTCCTGGTCTAACCCTGGTCCTGGTTTAGTCCTGGTCTAACCCTGGTCCTGATTTAGTCCTGATCTAACCCTGGTTCTGGTTCAGTCCTGGTTTAGTCCTGGTTTAGTCCTGGTCTAACCCTGGTCCCGGTTTAGTCCTGGTCTAACCCTGGTCCTGGTTCAGTCCTGGTTTAGTCCTGGTTTAGTCCTGGTCTAACCCTGGTCCCGGTTTAGTCCTGGTCTAACCCTGGTCCTGGTTCAGTCCTGGTTTAGTCCTGATTTAGTCCTGGTCTAACCCTGGTTCTGGTTCAGTCCTGGTTTAGTCCTGGTCTAACCCTGGTCCTGGTTCAGTCCCAGTTTAGTCCCGGTTTAGTCCTGGTCTAACCCTGGTCCTGGTTTAGTTCTGGTCTAACCCTGGTCCTGATTTAGTCCTGGTCTAACCCTGGTTCTGGTTCAGTCCTGGTTTAGTCCCGGTTTAGTCCTGGTCTAACCCTGGTCCTGGTTCAGTCCTGGTTTAGTCCCGGTTTAGTCCTGGTCTAACCCTGGTCCTGGTTCAGTCCTGGTTTAGTCCTGGTTTAGTCCTGGTCTAACCCTGGTCCCGGTTTAGTCCCGGTTTAGTCCTGGTCTAACCCTGGTCCTGGTTCAGTCCTGGTTTAGTCCCGGTTTAGTCCTGGTCTAACCCTGGTCCTCTCTCAGCTCATGTGGAAAATGAGGAGCAGTTCGTGGCGTCGATGGAGAAGTTTGGAGATCACTGCGTTTGCCGAGAAGACGCCGAGGTCGGGTCGGCGTTTCTCAAGTTCGCCGTGTTCACCAAAGAACTCACCGCGCTCTTCAAGAACCTGGTACGGAACTGGTTTAGACCTACTTTAGACCTACTTTAGACCTGCTTTAGACCTGCTTTAGACCTACTTTAGACCTTCTTTAGACCTGCCTCAGACCTGCCTTAGACGTGACTTAGACCTACTTTAGACCTACTTTAGACCTACTTTAGACCTGCTTTAGACCTGACTTAGACCTGCCTTAGACGTGACTTAGACCTGCTTTAGACCTACTTTAGACCTGCTTTAGACCTGCTTTAGACCTGCTTTAGACCTACTTTAGACCTGCTTTAGACCTGACTTAGACCTGCCTTAGACGTGACTTAGACCTGCTTTAGACCTACTTTAGACCTGCTTTAGACCTGCCTCAGACCTGCCTTAGACGTGACTTAGACCTGCTTTAGACCTACTTTAGACCTGCTTTAGACCTGCTTTAGACCTGCTTTAGACCTGCTTTAGACCTGCGTTAGACCTTCTTTAGACCTTCTTTAGACCTTCTTTAGACCTTCTTTAGACCTTCTTTAGACCTGGCTTGGACCTGACTTAGACCTTTGCTTAGACCTGACTTAGACCTGACTTAGACCTTTGCTTAGACCTTTGCTTAGACCTTCTTTAGACCTGCTTTAGACCTGCTTTAGACCTGCTTTAGACCTGCTTTAGACCTGACTTAGACCTTGGTGCTTTATTCTATGGGTGATTTTAACCTTTAATAAATAAATGTATATTTGGATCATATATTTGTATTAATGTGTGTGGTTTTATTTTGATGGTGCCTGGCTTCCTGTCGCAGAAGCAGAGGCCTGAGTGTATATTTCACTGTGGTTTTATTGTGACGGGGATGTATTTCCTGTTGCAGATGCAGAACATGAACAACATCATCACGTTCCCTCTGGACAGTCTGCTCAAAGGAGACCTGAAGGGCGTCAAAGGGGTCAGTGCCTCTGGTCACCGTAAAAACACCTCACGCTCTCCTTCCATTCTAAGGAACAGATTCCAATACTACAATGAGAATTAAAAACTCTTTAGACCATATTCTGTGATTTTCATCATTAAATGGCCAGGTCTGAACCAGGTCTAAACCAGGTCTGAACCTGGTCTAAACCTGGTCTGAACATGGTCTGAACCTGGTCTAAACCTGGTCTGAACCTGGTCTAAACCTGGTCTGAACATGGTCTGAACCTGGTCTGAACCTGGTCTAAACCTGGTTTGAACATGGTCTGAACCTGGTCTAAACATGGTCTAAACATGGTCTAAACCCGGTTTAAACCCGGTCAAAACCTGGTCTGAACTTAAACCTGAGAAAAGCGTTTGATGGACCCTCCACCCTCCACCAGAAAAGTTACACAAAACGGCTTTAAATCTCAAACACTTCCATTTCCTTTTGTTTGTTTGTTTTTGGGTCCCTGCAGTCCTCCTTTCCTGGTTTAGTCCTGGTTTAGACCTGATTTAGACCTGATTTAGTCCTGGTTTGGGCCTGGTTTAGGCCTGGTTTAGCCCTGGCTTAGACCTGGTTTAGTCCTGGTTTAGTCCTGGTTTAGGCCTGGTTTGGGCCTGGTTTAGGCCTGGTTTAGGCCTGGTTTAGGCCTGGCTTAGACCTGGTTTAGTCCTGGTTTAGTCCTGGTTTAGACCTGGTTTAGGCCTGGTTTAGTCCTGTTTAGACCTGGTTTAGTCCTGGTTTAGACCTGGTTTAGACCTGGTTTAGACCTGGTTTAGGCTGGTTTAGGCCTGGTTCAGTCCTGGTTTAGACCTGGTTTAGTCCTGGTTTAGACCTGGTTTAGTCCTGGTTTAGACCTGGTTTAGACCTGGTTTAGTCCTGGTTTAGACCTGGTTTAGACCTGGTTTAGGCCTGGTTCAGTCCTGGTTTAGACCTGGTTTAGTCCTGGTTTAGACCTGGTTTAGACCTGGTTTAGACCTGGTTTAGACCTGGTTTAGGCCTGGTTCAGTCCTGGTTTAGACCTGGTTTAGTCCTGGTTTAGACCTGGTTTAGTCCTGGTTTAGACCTGGTTTAGACCTGGTTTAGTCCTGGTTTAGACCTGGTTTAGGCCTGGTTCAGTCCTGGTTCAGACCTGGTTTAGACCTGGTTTAGACCTGGTTTAGACCTGGTTTAGTCCTGGTTTAGACCTGGTTTAGTCCTGGTTCAGTCCTGGTTTAGACCTGGTTTAGACCTGGTTTAGACCTGGTTTAGACCTGGTTTAGACCTGGTTTAGTCCTGGTTTAGTCCTGGCTCCTTTTCCTTATCAAAGAGTCCAAAGTCCAGGCTCTGCGCTCTGATTGGCCAATTCTCTCAACAACTACAACTTAAAGGTTCCATATTACGCAAAACTGACCAAAGTGATGGTGAAGTGACAAGTGACCTTGTGATGAGGAAACATCAGTTACCATGGCAACACAAACGCACATAAGTGATTTAAAGAGCACATTCAGACAGAGCAGTGCCTACAGTTAGCATCACCTAAAATAATCCTGCCTCCTCCGTCTCTCCTCAGGACCTGAAGAAACCGTTCGATAAAGCCTGGAAGGACTACGAGACCAAACTGTGAGCTCCTCCAAGATCTAGTCCTGGTTTAGTCCTGGTTTAGTCCTGGTTTAGTCCTGGTTTAGTCTTGGATTTAGACCTGGATTTAGACCTGATTTAGTCCTGGTTTATTCCTGGTTTAGACCTGGTTTAGACCTGGTTTAGACCTGGTTTAGTCCTGGTTTAGACCTAATTTGAACCTGGTTTAGTCCTGGTTTAGACCTGGTTTAGTCCTAGTTTAGACCTGGTTTAGTCCTAGTTTAGACCTGGTTTAGACCTGGTGTAGTCCTGGTTTAGACCTGTTTTAGTCTTAGTTTAGACCTGGTTTAGTCCTAGTTTAGTCCTGGTTTAGTTCTGGTTTAGACCTGGTTTAGTCCTAGTTTAGTCCTGGTTTAGTTCTGGTTTAGACCTGATTTAATCCTAGTTTATTCCCGGTTTAGACCTGGTTTAGTCTTGGATTTAGACCTGGTTTAAACCTGGTTTAGACCTGGTTTATTTCTGGTTTAGTCCTGGTTTAGTCCTGGTATTATCCAGGTTTTAGATGTGGTAAAATACAGTGAACCTTTTGTCCATTTTTCAGGTCGAAGCTGGAGAAGGAAAAGAGGGAACACGCCAAACAACACGGCATGATCCGCACGGAGTTCAGCGGAGGAGAAATCGCAGAAGAAATGGAGAAGGAGAGGAGGATGTTCCAGATGCAGATGTGTGAGGTGAGAGAGGAGGAGAGGTGGAGGAGAGGTGGAAGAGAGGAGGAGAGGTGGAGGAGAGGTGGAAGAGAGAGTAGAGAGAGAAAGGTAGAGGAGGAGTAAGATGAGGAGAAGAGAAGAGGAGAAAAGAAGAGGAGATAGAGAGGAGGAGGAGCAGAAAGGAGGAGAGGGGGAGGAGAGAGGAGGAGGAGAGAGGAGGAGAGTAGGAGAAGGAGAGAAGGAGGGGAGAGGGGAGGAGGAGAGAAGTGGAGGAAGAAAGAGAGGAGGATGAAAGAGAGGAGGATGTTCCAGATGCAGATGTGTGACATAAGAGAGGAGGAGGAGAGGTGGAGGAGGAGTAGGGGAGAGGAGGAGGAGGAGGAGGAGAGAAGCGGAGGAGAGAAGAGGAGGAGCAGAAAGAAGGGGAGTGAGGTGGAGGAGAGGAGCAGGAGCTAGAGGAGCTAGAGGTGCTAGAGAAGGAGGAAAGAAGAGGAGGAGGAGCAGAAAGGAGGAGAGGGGGAGGAGAGAAGAGGAGGAGTAGGAGAAGGAGAGAAGGAGGGGAGAGGAGAGGGGAGAAGGAGGAGGAGAGGAGGAGGAGAGAAGAGGAGCAGCAGAAAGAAGGGGAGTGAGGTGGAGGAGAGGAGGAGGAGCTAGAGGAGCTAGAGAAGGAGGAAAGAAGAGGAGGAGGAGCAGAAAGGAGGAGAGGGGAAGGAGAGAAGAGGAGTAGGAGAAGGAGAGAAGGAGGAGAGAGGGGAGGAGGAGGAAAGGAGGAGAAAGAGATCATGTTCACAGCAGAGATGGAGAAAGAGTGGACGGTGCTTTTCCAATAAAAAGTGAACTGGACCCAGAGTTCATGGAGCCGAATCGTGCCCATGTTCACTTCCTGTTTGGTGCTGGCGGGTTCGCTCTGTCTAGTGTGTCGGTTTTTTCCTGCGTCGGCGGCGTTTGGTGTTTCACTTGTTTCTCTTTAAGCTCCGACGTAAACAGAAACGTTCATACATAAATACTGCTTATATAAAGCTAACAGCGCCTGGCAGCCGCACTGTTCGCGTCACGACTTCCTGTCCCGTTTTACCTCTGTGGTTTTTGCTGAGTCGTGTTAAAATGAAAAAATATTTAAAGATACGACAGTGAACAGGAAGTACGCGACAAAAAGTACAGAAATAAAAATAAAACACAAATAAAATGAACTCTTCAGTGGGGGAAACGTCTGTGTCACAATGCTAATGCTACCGCTACTACTACTGCTAATACTACTACTGCTACTACTACTACTACTGCTGCTACTACTACTGCTACTGTTAATACTACTACCACTACTACTACTACTGCTACTGTTAATACTACTACCACTACTACTACTACTACTACTGCTAATACTACTACCACTACTGCTAATACTACTACTACTACTACTACTACTAATACTGCTAATACTACAGGGCTCTCAAGTTTTGAACTTTGGTTGGAGTGAGATTTTTTTTTTTGGGGGGGGGCGACCCATTGACCCTTCAACCCAGCTTCTTTAAAAAAGTTCAATTATATCATAAACTGTTTATTTATTCTGTGACAAATAATAATAACCACAGTAGGCAGATTGCTAGTTGGTTACCTAAAATAACGCTAGCTTGAAATGGACATAGCAAAACTACAAAGCAACTAATGAGAGTTATATAAATGAAGTTATTACCTGATGGTTCTCAGTCCTGAGTTGGATGTTCGTTTGTTTTATCATTCACCGTTTTGTCATCATTCGTTCGTCTCACTCGTGTTCAGTTGCCGTCCTTCAATTATCACTGACAGTGCAGTGCGCGCTTAGCTGAAACTAGACTCTACGGTCTGCCCGACAACAGAACAATCTAGTTTCTGATTGGCTGAAAAGGGCGTGGTGCCTGGATAACTCTTCTGAGCCACACAGACCGATGTCCTGGGCACAGAAGCGCTGTGACCAGTGGCTAGATTCATTGAATTGCTTAACAAAATTTCAGCGTGAGAAATACTATGTGTAGCGTGTGAGCGTGTGAACTCGTTGAAATGCGTGTGTCACACTCTCAAAGGGTTAGACTTGAGACTACTACTACTACTACTGCTACTACTACTACTACTGCTACTACTACTACTGCTGCTACTACTACTA
>JAVJIX010000374.1:295000-333013 GCA_036785185.1 Paratrypauchen microcephalus
GTCTAGTCCTGGTCTAGTCCTGGTCCAGTCCTGGTCTAGTCCTGGTCTAGTCCTGGTCTAGTCCTGGTCTAGTCCTGGTCTAGTCCTGGTCTAGTTCTGGTCTAGTTCTGGTTTATTTCCAGATTAAACAGGGGCAGGACGCTGAGAGGAAGCAGCTGGTGCAGCTCAGAGACGTCCTGAAGAACTCGCTACAGACGGAGAGCAAAGAGGTCAGATACCCCCCCCCTCATGTGTCAGATACCCCCCCCGTGTGTCAGATACCCCCCCCCCGTGTGTCAGATGCCCTCGTGTGTGTCAGATACCCCCCCCGTGTGTCAGATACCCCCCCCGTGTGTCAGATACCTCCTCGTGTGTCAGATACCCCCCCCGTGTGTCAGATACCCCCCCCCCCCGTGTGTCAGATACCTCCTCGTGTGTCAGATACCCCCCCCGTGTGTCAGATACCTCCCCATGTGTCAGATGCCCTCCCTGTGTGTCAGATGCCCCCCCGTGTGTCAGATGCCCTCGTGTGTGTCAGATGCCCTCCCCGTGTGTCAGATACCCCCCCGTGTGTCAGATACCTCCCCGTGTGTCAGATACCCCCCCCGTGTGTCAGATACCTCCTCGTGTGTCAGATACCCTCCCCGTGTGTCAGATGCCCCCCCGTGTGTCAGATACCTCCTCGTGTGTCAGATACCCTCCCCGTGTGTCAGATGCCCCCCGTGTGTCAGATACCCCCCCGTGTGTCAGATACCCCCCCCCCCCCGTGTGTCAGATACCTCCTCGTGTGTCAGATACCCTCCCCGTGTGTCAGATGCCCCCCGTGTGTCAGATGCCCTCCCCGTGTGTCAGATGCCCTCCCTGTGTGTCAGATGCCCTCGTGTGTGTCAGATGCCCCCCCGTGTGTCAGATGCCCCCCGTGTGTCAGATGCCCTCCCCGTGTGTCAGATGCCCTCCCCGTGTGCCAGATGCCCTCCCCGTGTGTCAGATGCCCTCGTGTGTGCCAGATGCCCTCCCCGTGTGTCAGATGCCCTCGTGTGTGCCAGATGCCCTCCCCGTGTGTCAGATGCCCTCGTGTGTGCCAGATGCCCTCCCCGTGTGTCAGATGCCCTCGTGTGTGTCAGATGCCCTCGTGTGTGTCAGATGCCCTCGTGTGTGTCAGATGCCCTCCCCGTGTGTCAGATGCCCTCGTGTGTGTCAGATGCCCTCCCTGTGTGTCAGATGCCCTCCCCGTGTGCCAGATGCCCTCCCCGTGTGTCAGATGCCCTTATGTGTGTCAGATGCCCTCCCCGTGTGTCAGATGCCCTCATGTGTGTCAGATGCCCTCGTGTGTGTCAGATGCCCTCGTGTGTGTCAGATGCCCTCCCCGTGTGTCAGATGCCCTCGTGTGTGTCAGATGCCCTCCCTGTGTGTCAGATGCCCTCCCCGTGTGTCAGATGCCCTCCCCGTGTGCCAGATGCCCTCCCCGTGTGTCAGATGCCCTCGTGTGTGCCAGATGCCCTCCCCGTGTGTCAGATACCCTTGTGTGTGTCAGATGCCCTCCCCGTGTGTCAGATGCCCTCCCCGTGTGTCAGATACCCTCCCCGTGTGTCAGATGCCCTCCCCGTGTGTCAGATACCCTCCCCGTGTGTCAGATGCCCTCCCCGTGTGTCAGATACCCTCCCCGTGTGTCAGATACCCTTGTGTGTGTCAGATGCCCTCCCCGTGTGTCAGATGCCCTCCCCGTGTGTCAGATACCCTCGTGTGTGTCAGATGCCCTCCCCGTGTGTCAGATGCCCTCCCCGTGTGTCAGATGCCCTCCCCGTGTGTCAGATACCCCCCCGTGTGTCAGATGCCCTCGTGTGTGTCAGATGCCCTCGTGTGTGTCAGATGCCCTCCCCGTGTGTCAGATGCCCCCCCGTGTGTCAGATGCCCTCCCCGTGTGTCAGATACCCCCCCGTGTGTCAGATACCCTCCCCGTGTGTCAGATGCCCTCCCCGTGTGTCAGATACCCTCCCCGTGTGTCAGATACCCTTGTGTGTGTCAGATGCCCTCCCCGTGTGTCAGATGCCCCCCCCTGTGTCAGATACCCTCCCCGTGTGTCAGATACCCTTGTGTGTGTCAGATGCCCTCCCCGTGTGTCAGATGCCCCCCCGTGTGTCAGATACCCTCCCCGTGTGTCAGATACCCTTGTGTGTGTCAGATGCCCTCCCCGTGTGTCAGATGCCCTCCCCGTGTGTCAGATGCCCTCCCCGTGTGTCAGATACCCCCCCGTGTGTCAGATGCCCTCGTGTGTGTCAGATGCCCTCGTGTGTGTCAGATGCCCTCCCCGTGTGTCAGATGCCCTCCCCGTGTGTCAGATACCCCCCCGTGTGTCAGATGCCCTCCCGTGTGTCAGATGCCCTCGTGTGTGTCAGATGCCCTCCTGGTGTGTCAGATGCCCTCCCCGTGTGTCAGATGCCCTTGTGTGTGTCAGATGCCCTCGTGTGTGTCAGATGCCCTCCCCGTGTGTCAGATGCCCTTGTGTGTGTCAGATGCCCTCGTGTGTGTCAGATGCCCTCCCCGTGTGTCAGATGCCCTACCCGTGTGTCAGATGCCCTCGTGTGTGTCAGATGCCCTCCCCGTGTGTCAGATGCCCTCCCCGTGTGTCAGATGCCCTCCCCGTGTGTCAGATGCCCTCCCTGGCTGTAGTTAGATCCCAGTGTCTTGCTCGTAGGACTCTCAGAAGCAGAACTCGGGCTACAGTCTTCACCAGCTCCAGGGGAACAAAGCTCACGGCACCGAGCGCTCGGGGGTCCTGTACAAGAGGAGCGAAGGGTGAGTCCTCAGCTCTGAGTTTAGTCCTGGTTTAGTCCTGGTTTAGTCCTGGTTCAGTCCTGGTTCAGTCCTGGTTTAGTCTTGGTTCAGTCCTGGTTCAGTCCTGGTTTAGTTAAAATCATGGGGATGGTCCCCGAGTCAAATGCAGAAAACAATTTCTCCTGTGTGAGATCAATAAAAGTCAATCTTCTAATCCTTAACCACTGTAAGGCGCTTTGTGTTACGATTTTGTATGAAAAGTGCTTTATAAATAATGTTTGATTGATTGATTGATTGATTATTTGATAGTTCTGGTTCAGTCTTCATTCAGTCCTGGTTTAATTCTGGTTCAGTCCCGGTTCAGTCCTGATTTAGTCCTGGTTTAGTGCTTGTCCTGACTTGGTCCTGGTTTAGTCCCGGTTTAGTCCTGGATCAGTGCCGGTTCAGTCACAGTTCAGACCTGGTTTAGTCCTGGTTCAGTCCTGGTTCAGTCCTGGTTCAGTCCTGGTTTAGTCCTGGTTCAGTCCTGGTTTAGTCCTGGTTTAGTCCTGGTTTCAGTCCTGGTTCAGTCCTGGTTTAGTCCTGGTTCAGTCCTGGTTTAGTTCTGACTTGGTCCTGGTCTCGTTTCAGTCTGAGGAGAGTTTGGCAGAAGAGGAAATGTTCGGTAAAAAACGGCTTCCTGACGATAAACCACGGAACGGTGAGAACACTGCACTCCTATTGGCTCTCTGCCGCTTGAACCCGCCCACTCACCCTTAGGTCCCGCCTCCTGCATGAACAACCTGCTCCTATTGGCTGTGTGCATGCCAAGCCCCGCCCCCTGCATGTTTATCAGGACATCAGACTGTGTACAGAAGTGAGCGCGACGTCACCACAGCGTTCAGTCCTAATGAAGCTCATCGGGGCCAGCACTTACAGTCCATATTTGGACTTCTGACCGCGAGTATCATACTGAGTTACTTCTATCTCATTAATATTCACAAATGCACAGAGGGGGCCTACAAATACTCATTGATTTGTACTTTTGTTTTAATTTAAATTTGGATTTGTGGATCGCAAAACACATGCACTTGTGGTTTGTTTTTTTACAGATGTGTATTAGTAAATATATCTTTTTTCATTTGCAAAAAATACATTTGTAAAACTGAAAAGTCTGTTTGTAAAATGTGATTTGCATTTGTGGATCACTAGTTACACAAATTCACAGATTTCCTCTGACGTATTTTTGACTCTTTTTGAGAAATCCACAAACGCAGACAGATCCACAAACGCAGACAGATCCACAAACGCAAACAGATCCACAAACGCAAACAGATCCACAAACGCAAACAGATCCACAAACGCAAACAGATCCACAAATGCAGACAGATCCACAAACAGATCCACAAACGCAGACAGATCCACAAACGCAGACAGATCCACAAACGCAAACAGATCCACAAATGCAGACAGATCCACAAACAGATCCACAAACGCAGACAGATCCACAAACAGATCCACAAACGCAGACAGATCCACAAACAGATCCACAAATACAGATGCACAAACGCAGATCCACAAACAGATCCACAAACGCAAACAGATCCACAAATATCACATACAAGTCACATACACAGGCGTCCACTAGAGGGCAGTGTCATTATAGGCGTTAAGTTGGCAGAAGACTATGAGGTACTGAGTATTTCTACCCCTCGGGGGATATAGGGCAAAGGAATGATGCAAATATCTAAGTTAAGATATAACACCCAAAAATATTTCTGACAGCCTGGAGCCTCTAAAAGCCCTTTTCACAGATAACTACGTCTGACTGATTAGCAGAGAGATTACACCGTCTGTTGTAACTCAAAGAGTTGTCAAAACCCCCATTTCATCAGGAATCACAAGGCCAACTTCTGCCTGACCTATACGCTTGAATTTTATATGAATAACTGTAAAGATTTCCACTACAGCTAACACATGCAATCATTCATAACAACAATCAACAAATGTAGTCAATTCATTCATGTTACATACCAAACATACAGACCTAACGATTGGTTGGATATTTGTGGATCTGTCTGCGTTTGTGGATTTCTCAAAAAGAGTCT
Source organism: Paratrypauchen microcephalus (assembly GCA_036785185.1). Classification (NCBI taxonomy): domain Eukaryota; kingdom Metazoa; phylum Chordata; class Actinopteri; order Gobiiformes; family Gobiidae; genus Paratrypauchen; species Paratrypauchen microcephalus. The sequence continues at coordinate 299,842 of JAVJIX010000374.1, forward strand.
CAAAAATATGTCATAGAGGAAATCTGAGAGTTTGTGTAACTGGTGATCCACAAATGCAAATCACATTTTACAAACATTTCATTTTTTGTGAATGAAAAAAGATATATTTACAAATACACATGTATTTATAAAGACCAAAATACAAATTACAGATATTAAATTTGGGTTTGTGGATATCAAAACACACGTACGCTTATTTGTAGACCCCCTCTGTGCATTTCATCGTTCATAGTTCATGTACACAAAATATAGTGAATCAAAATTTCGTTTCACCCTGACCAAGCAGAGATGGCCAGGGGAATATTAATTACTGTACTTTTTGTACTATAGAGCGCACCTGACTATAAGCCGCACCAACCCAAAAAATAAAATAAAAAATTCAGATTTGTACATATATAAGCCGCACCTGACTATAAGTCGCAGGTGTCCACATTGTAACTTGAGATATTTACACAGAAAGATGGGACACAAAAGGATTTTTTTTTTAATTTAATTAACGTAAATACCGGTACATGCTTTTTTTGAACAGCGCCTACGACAGTAACACGGCAGAAACACGGCGGTAAAACAACTGTAAAATGTCCAGCCTGTCGCCTCTGGAAGCCTTAAAATAAAGGTTCAAGTTTAACTTTAAGGGTAAACCCCCTGAACTCAATCTTTACGTGGCTAAAACAAAGATTCATTCATTCATGAACTCTCCTCACTTATTTACCGTAGGTATTTTCACTAGGGATGCACGATATATCGGCATTAACATTGGTATCGGCCGATATTGCAAAAAAAAAAAAAAAATTTAAACATATTAGTATCGGCCCGATGTGTAAAAGTGGGCCGATATTAATGACCGATATTTGTCAGTACAGTAATCCCTCCAATTAACGTTTTCTCACATGACCTGGTTTAGTCCAGGTCCAGTCCAGGTTTAGACCTTGTTTAGACCTGGTCTAGACCTGGTGTAGTCCGCGTTTAGTCCTGGTCCTGGTCTAGTTCCAGTTTGGTCACGCCCCCCCCCCCCCCCCCGCATCCTCCATCTATAACATCAGTCGGCAAAGGTCCCTTAGCCAATCAGGACGCAGAACACAACGTTACACTATTAAAAAAAATTGAAATTGAAAAAAAAATAAATAAATCAGGAGTCAAAACACGTTTTGAAAATAAAAGAAGATATTCAAAAATTAATTTTGCCTGATTTTCAGTCTGTATAAACTGTTATCTTAGAATTAAAAATGAATAAATATCGGTATCGGCCGATAACAGCAACATTAATATCGGATATCGGTATCGGCTAACATTTTCACATCGGTGCATCCCTAACATAAACCATTATGGCAAAAGGAGAATTTCAATTTGTCAACTGGACAAAAGTTTATTTGGTCGACCAGGTGACAAATTGGATGGATTCTACCTGGACGACTGAGCGATTCTACACGTAAATGATCCATTTATTACTACACACAGTTGGGCATCAGAATGATGCGTGTACATTGGTAATAAGCAGTTGTTAAGCCCAATACGTATAATTCCGAAATCTCTTGGCGAGCTACTGGAGGGAGGTGGCGAGCTACTGGGAGGAGGTGGTGAGCTACTGGGAGGAGGTGGCGAGCTACTGGGAGGAGGTGGCGAGCTACTGGAAGGAGGTGGCGAGCTACTGGGAGGAGGTGGTGAGCTACTGGAAGGAGGTGGCGAGCTACTGGAAGGAGGTGGCGAGCTACTGGGAGGAGGTGGCGAGCTACTGGGAGGAGGTGGCGAGCTACTGGGAGGAGGTGGCGAGCTACTGGGAGGAGGTGGCGAGCTACTGGGAGGAGGTGGCGAGCTACTGGAGGCTCCGGAGCTAAAGGTTGGAGACCCCTGCTCTACACAGACACAGGTTAACAGATCAAAATGACGAAACAACAATTCTCCCCGTTCACTGTGTGCGCTAACACTTCTGCGGTGACGTAAATTTAACCGACTCGGGCCGTTCCATTGCACTTTCTCGAGGTGGAGGTCTGTTTTCCCCGAGTCCCGAGTGCAATAGAATGTAGAATGTAGTCTTTTTTGATTGACAGCGTTGCTAAGCACGGGGCGTTACCTTCAACAGCCTCGCTCCTGATTGGCTCTTTGGTTGCTATGATACTCGTACTCTTGAGTAGTCCGCCGCTATAACCGCTAGCCTCGATGAGCTTCATTCATTCACACTCCCTCAGAACTCTTCTATATAAAGTCTACGCATGCCTCACACGCCGCCTTTTATTTTAATTTCATTGGTTTATTTTATTTATTTTGTTTTTGTTTTCTTTTATTTCTGAAGTATTTTGAGGCGTCAGAAAGCGGCCAATCACAGAGGCAGAGGAGAAAGAGGAGGCGGAGCTTAAGAAGGAGGAGGACGAGGAAAAGGGTGAAGCAATATGATGAAAAAACGCATTTGGGGGATTTTTTTTCACACATTACTCAAATTTAATTTATTTACTGTATATTTTTATTTTCTTTTGATATTTCAGCTTATTTATTTTATTTTTTCTATTTTTAATTTTTGTATTTTTTTGCATGTGAAATAACCCCTTTTTCCCCTTCATGGTGGTGGACCTTTACTAACCCGGGGTTTGCAGGTTCTTACGGTTTAAATTCACTTTTTTCCGCATGTTCTGAAGATTCGTGATGTGTTTTTGTTGCTTGATCCTTAGATTTTTTTGGTGCACTTTCTAACTTTTCTGGTGAAGAGTCCAACAAATGCTTTTTCTCTGTCTGAAATGTTCCACAGTGTGACATTAAACAGCTCTACCTTACTTTTATTCAGTTACCGGTGGTTTTATAACTGATATTCTGACTGTGAGCCCGGTCGCCTCTCCACAGATCTGACCTGTAACTTGGTCTGGTGTGGTCTCCTGAAGACAGAAAGGTTTAAATCCGTCATCTCCACAGAGAAAAGCGTTTGACGGACCCTCCACCAGAAAAGTTACACAGTGCGCCTTTAAGTGTTGAAAATGATAGCCTGGCACATCCGGACTGAGATCTCTGTACGTTTTATGCAGAATGACATCAGTCTGGTCTCCACCCTCTCTGTCGTGTCTCAAGCCCAACTAAACCTCATCGTCCAATCAGATTCATTTATTTCAGTGACGTCTGTGAAACGAGGGAGCTCATTGGTCGCCCAACATTTACAAATAAAATAAACTTTTCTCTGCTCAGATCAACACTTTAGTTTGATTCTGTAGAAATCCTTCATGTTTTCAGTCCCCGGTGATATTACAAAAAATGTCATTTAAAAAACGCCTCTAAAACAAAGTGAGTGCAGCTTTAGATGTGTAGAACCGCTCAGTCGTCCAGGAGGAATTCAGTTTGTCGACTGGACAAAAGTTTATTTGGTCGAATACGTTTCGCAGCTCATCCAAACTGCTTCTTCAGTTCTGGCCTGGTTTATCTTTTTTTTTTTCTTTTTTCTAAAAAGGACTGGACCAGGACTAAACCAGGACTGAACATATTTCATATTTTGCTTTATTGTTGAAAAACCATATGTACATGTAAATAGAGTAAATTCAAAATTCCGTTTCCCCGGTAACCAGGCAGGACAGTGATAGAGCGGCGAGGGGAGGGGCCACGTACATGTGCACCGCCGACTCAGACAATTATACAATATTGACAATTATAAACAACATGTAATGACAGAAAAACAATTGGACAGGTAACATACGGTGTTTTTTTCTTTGACGACAGAAGGTGGGGCAGGGATCAGATCAGAAATCAATGAAATTGATTGAAAACTGAAGTAGAGGCAGATCCTAAAAATAGACAGGGCAACGTGCTCCTTGTTGGATGTGAGACTTCAGCAGCAGCAGGGACAGGGAGTCCTCAGAAGCCGAGCATAGTTTTGGAGGCTTTACTGAGCTCAAAGTCCTGCTCCAGGTCACTCCTCAGAGAGCAGGAGTCCAGGAGGCGCACGGAGCACCAGGAGCACCAGGAGAAGCAGTTTGGATGAGCTGCGAAACGTATTCGACGTGTTCTTAGGGAGCTTGACGTGTTCTGAAACACCTCAAGCTCCCTCAGAACACGTCGCGCTCCCTCAGAACACGTCGCGCTCCCTCAGAACACGTCACCTCCCTCAGAACACCTCGCGCTCCCTCAGAACACCTCGCGCTCCCTCAGAACACCTCGCGCTCCCTCAGAACACGTCGCGCTCCCTCAGAACACCTCGCGCTCCCTCAGAACACCTCGCGCTCCCTCAGAACACCTCGCGCTCCCTCAGAACACGTCACCTCCCTCAGAACACCTCGCGCTCCCTCAGAACACGTCGCGCTCCCTCAGAACACGTCACCTCCCTCAGAACACCTCGCGCTCCCTCAGAACACGTCGCGCTCCCTCAGAACACGTCGCGCTCCCTCAGAACACCTCGCGCTCCCTCAGAACACGTCACGCTCCCTCAGAACACGTCGCGCTCCCTCAGAACACCTCGCGCTCCCTCAGAACACCTCGCGCTCCCTCAGAACACCTCGCGCTCCCTCAGAACACCTCGCGCTCCCTCAGAACACGTCGCGCTCCCTCAGAACACCTCGCGCTCCCTCAGAACACGTCGCGCTCCCTCAGAACACCTCGCGCTCCCTCAGAACACCTCGCGCTCCCTCAGAACACCTCGCGCTCCCTCAGAACACCTCGCGCTCCCTCAGAACACGTCGCGCTCCCTCAGAACACCTCACGCTCCCTCAGAACACGTCGCGCTCCCTCAGAACACCTCGCGCTCCCTCAGAACACGTCGCGCTCCCTCAGAACACGTCGCGCTCCCTCAGAACACGTCGCGCTCCCTCAGAACACGTCGCGCTCCCTCAGAACACCTCGCGCTCCCTCAGAACACGTCGCGCTCCCTCAGAACACGTCGCGCTCCCTCAGAACACCTCGCGCTCCCTCAGAACACGTCGCGCTCCATCAGAACACCTCGCGCTCCCTCAGAACACGTCGCGCTCCCTCAGAACACGTCTTGAGACGGTTTATAAAAAAGTCTGTGATGAAATCTGTTTTTTGTCTCAGGCCAATCGACCTCCAGCCAAACTGAACCTGCTCACGTGTCAGGTGAAGAGGAACCCGGAAGAGAAGAAGAGCTTCGACCTCTTCTCCCGTAAGACCACACTCTGTAGACCTGGTTTAGACCTGGTTTAGTCCTGGTTTAGTCCTGGTTTAGTCCTGGTCTAGTCCTGGTTTAGACCTGGTTTAGTCCTGGTTTAGTCCTGGTCTAGTCCTGGTTTAGACCTGGTTTAGTCCTGGTTTAGTCCTGGTCTAGTCCTGGTTTAGTCCTGGTCTAGTCCTGGTTTAGACCTGGTTTAGTCCTGATTTAGACCAGGTTTAGACCTGGTCTAGTCCTGGTTTAGACCTGGTTTAGTCCTGATTTAGACCAGGTTTAGACCTGGTCTAGACCTGGTTTAGTCCTGGTTTAGTCATGATTTAGACCAGGTTTAGACCTGGTCTAGTCCTGGTTTAGACCTGGTCTAGACCTGGTTTAGTCCTGATTTAGACCTGGTCTAGTCCTGGTTTAGACCTGGTTTAGTCCTGGTCTAGTCCTGGTCTAGACCTGGTCTAGTCCTGGTCTAGACCTGGTTTAGTCCCTGTTTTCCTTGTTTTTCAGACGACAGGACGTATCACTTCCAGACGGAGGATGAGGCCGAGTGTCAGATGTGAGTATCAGCCGTTTCTTTGAGTCTGGTCTGGTCCTGGTCTTTCTCCTCAGCTGGATCTCCTTGGTGCCCTTGTTCACACCTGGTTTAGTCCTGGTTCACACCTGGTTTAGTCCTGGTTTAGTCCTGGTTTAGTCCTGGTTTAGTCCTGGTTTAGTCCTGGTTCTGAGCCGGTCTCTGGTCTCCTCAGTTGGATCTCGGTGCTACAGAACAGTAAGGAGGAGGCGCTGAACAAAGCGTTTAAAGGAGATCAGGACGAGGAGGAGAACAACATCGTGCAGGAGCTGACCAGAGCCATCGTGGGCGAAGTGAGGAGGATGAGCGGGAACGACCGGTGCTGCGACTGTGGCGCTGCAGGTGAGGGCGGGGCTTAGTCTGGGTTTAGACCTGGTCCAGTCCCGGTCCTAGTTCAGGCCTCTCCTCTCTCCTCAGGTCCGTCGTGGCTCAGCACTAACCTGGGCGTGCTCATCTGCATCGAGTGTTCTGGGATCCACAGGGAGATGGGCGTCCACTTCTCCAGGATCCAGAGCCTGGACCTGGACGTGCTCGGCACCTCAGAGCTGCTGGTCAGTCTCACCTGCACCAACACCTACACCAAAACCTGCACCAAAACCTGCACCAACACCTACACCAAAACCTGCACCAAAACCTGCACCAACACCTACACCAAAACCTGCACCAAAACCTGCACCAACACCTACACCAAAACCTGCACCAAAACCTGCACCAAAACCTGACCAAAACCTGCACCAACACCTGCACCAAAACCTGCACCAAAACCTGCACCAAAACCTGCACCAACACCTGCACCAAAACCTGCACCAAAACCCGCACCAAAACCTGCACCAAAACCTGCACCAAAACCCGCACCAAAACCTGCACCAACACCTGCACCAAAACCTGACCAAAACCCGACCAAAACCTGCACCAAAGCCTGCACCAACACCTACACCAAAACCTGCACCAACACCTGCACCAACACCTGCACCAACACCTGCACCAAAACCTGCACCAACACCTGCACCAACACCTGCACCAAAACCCGCACCAAAACCTGCACCAAAACCCGCACCAAAACCTGCACCAACACCTACACCAAAACCTGACCAAAACCCGACCAAAACCTGCACCAAAGCCTGCACCAACACCTACACCAAAACCTGCACCAAAACCTGCACCAACACCTGCACCAACACCTACACCAAAACCTGCACCAAAACCTGCACCAAAACCTGACCAAAACCTGCACCAAAACCTGCACCAAAACCTGCACCAAAACCTGCACCAAAACCTGCACCAAAACCTGCACCAAAATCCTACACCAAAACCTACACCAAAACCTGACCAAAACCTGCACCAAAACCTGCACCAAAACCTACACCAAAACCTACACCAAAACCTGACCAAAACCTACACCAAAACCTGCACCAAAACCTGCACCAAAACCTGCACCAAAACCTGCACCAAAACCTGCACCAAAACCTACACCAAAACCCGACCAAAACCTGCACCAAAACCTACACCAAAACCTGCACCAAAACCTACACCAAAACCTGCACCAAAACCTGCACCAAAACCTGACCAAAACCTGCACCAAAACCTGCACCAAAACCTACACCAAAACCCGACCAAAACCTACACCAAAACCTGCACCAAAACCTACACCAAAACCTACACCAAAACCTGACCAAAACCTACACCAAAACCTGCACCAAAACCTGCACCAAAACCTACACCAAAACCTGACCAAAACCCGACCAAAACCTACACCAAAACCTGCACCAACACCTGCACCAAAACCTGCACCAGAACCCGACCAAAACCTGCACCAAAACCTGCACCAAAACCCGACCAAAACCTGCACCAAAATCTGACCAAAACCTGACCAAAACCCGACCAAAACCTGCACCAAAACCTGCACCAAAACCTGCACCAAAACCCGACCAAAACCTGCACCAAAACCTACACCAAAACCTGCACCAAAACCCCACCAAAACCTACACCAAAACCCGACCAAAACCTACACCAAAACCTGCACCAAAACCTGCACCAAAACCCCACCAAAACCTACACCAAAACCCGACCAAAACCTACACCAAAACCTACACCAAAACCTACACCAAAACCTGACCAAAACCTACACCAAAACCTGCACCAAAACCTGCACCAACACCTACACCAAAACCTGACCAAAACCCGACCAAAACCTACACCAAAACCTGCACCAACACCTGCACCAAAACCTGCACCAGAACCCGACCAAAACCTGCACCAAAACCTGCACCAAAACCTGCACCAAAACCTGACCAAAACCTGACCAAAACCCGACCAAAACCTGCACCAAAACCTGCACCAAAACCTGCACCAAACCTGCACCAGAACCTCACGAAAACCAAATCTTCACCAAAACCTTTGCTGCCTGCTTTTATTCTGAAATTCTGACAACCTGTTGAACTTCTGGTTCTACTTCCTGCTCCAGACGCTCACGTGTGGAAAAGAGGAATTTATTTACAGACAAAAGTGAAATAAAAATCAGGATCAGGGGAAATATTGGGAATATTTTAAGCCCAAAATGCCGAGGCCACAGCAGCAGGTGCAGACAGGAAGTGTGGCCGTGCACACTTCCTGTTTGGAACGCAGCGGCTAGCAGGTTAGCTAAAGTCTGTTCTGCTCTGACCGCCATGTCGCTTTATTTTGAAACTCTGACCCTGCAGCGCTTTATTTTGGAATTGTGTGGGGGTGTTTTATTTTGAAATTGTGTGGGGGTGTTTTATTTTGAAATTGTGTGGGGGTGTTTTATTTTGAAATTGTACTGGTGTGTGTTGCAGTTGGCCAAAAACGTGGGGAATTGGAGTTTTAACGAGATCCTGGAGGCGGATCTGGAGGGACAGGACGGGTCCAAACCCGACAGCTCCAGCGACATGTGAGTCTGAGTTTACTGAGGTTTCACTGCTCAAAATATTTATATCAGAATCGGGCTAAAAACAATAGCTGCCCGACTTAAAGTTATGAAGTCACTTAGTGCATGAAATCTACTACTGCAACTGGTACTACGCCTGTGTACTTGTACTTCAGGCAGAGCCGTAAAGACTTCATCACGGCGAAGTACGTGGAGCGGCGGTTCGTGCTGCGCCTGCACCCCGAGGCCAGCAGGAGGCAGCAGCAGCTCTACGACTCCGTCCGAGCCCGGGACATCCTCGGACTCATCCAGGTCTACGCCGAGGGAGCCGACCTCCTGGAGTCCACCCCCCAACCCAACGAGCACGTGAGCGGGACCGGGACGGGACCGGGGCAGGACGGGACCGGGGCAGGACGGGACCGGGGCAGGACTGGACCGGACCAGGACAAGACCAGGACAAGACCAGGACTGGACCAGTTCTGACCCAGTTCTACTCTCTGCTCAGGAGCCCGGGGAGACGGTTCTTCATCTCGCCGTCCGGATGGTCGACAGAAACTCTCTGCACATCGTGGACTTCCTCGCTCAGAACAGGTAAGACCTGACCTGGTCCAGACCTGGTCCAGACCTGGTCCGGTTCTGGTCCGGTTCTGGTCTGGGTTCTGGTCTGGGTTCTGGTCTGGGTTCTGGTCTGGGTCCTGGTCTGGGTCCTGGTCTGGGTCCTGGTCCGGGTCCTGGTCTGGGTCTGGGTCCTGGTCCTGGTCTGGGTCCTGGTCTGGGTCCTGGTCTCAGTCCTGGTCTGGGTCCTGGTCCAGACCTGGTCTGGGTCCTGGTCTGGGTCCTGGTCTCGGCCTGGGTCCTGGTCTGGGTCCTGGTCTGGGTCCTGGTCTGGGTCCTGGTCCGGGTCCTGGTCCGGGTCCTGGTCTGGGTCCTGGTCTGGGTCCTGGTCTCAGTCCTGGTCTGGGTCCTGGTCCAGACCTGGTCTGGGTCCTGGTCTGGGTCCTGGTCTCGGCCTGGGTCCTGGTCTGGGTCCTGGTCTGGGTCCTGGTCTGGGTCCTGGTCCGGGTCCTGGTCCGGGTCCTGGTCTGGGTCCTGGTCTGGGTCCTGGTCTGGGTCCTGGTCCGGGTCCTGGTCTGGGTCCGGGTCCTGGTCCTGGTCTGGGTCCTGGTCTGGGTCCTGGTCTCAGTCCTGGTCTGGGTCCTGGTCCAGACCTGGTCTGGGTCCTGGTCTGGGTCCTGGTCTCGGCCTGGGTCCTGGTCTGGGTCCTGGTCTGGGTCCTGGTCTGGGTCCTGGTCCGGGTCCTGGTCCGGGTCCTGGTCTGGGTCCTGGTCTGGGTCCTGGTCTCAGTCCTGGTCTGGGTCCTGGTCCAGACCTGGTCTGGGTCCTGGTCTGGGTCCTGGTCTCGGCCTGGGTCCTGGTCTGGGTCCTGGTCTGGGTCCTGGTCTGGGTCCTGGTCCGGGTCCTGGTCCGGGTCCTGGTCTGGGTCCTGGTCCGGGTCCTGGTCTGGGTCCTGGTCTAGTTCCGGTCCGGGTCCTGGTCTGGGTCCTGGTCTGGGTCCTGGTCTGGGTCCTGGTCCGGGTCCTGGTCCGGGTCCTGGTCTGGGTCCTGGTCTGGGTCCTGGTCCGGGTCCTGGTCCGGGTCCTGGTCTGGGTCTCGGCCTGGGTCCTGGTCTGGGTCTCGGCCTGGGTCCTGGTCTGGGTCCTGGTCTGGGTCCTGGTCTGGGTCCTGGTCTGGGTCCTGGTCTGGGTCTCGGCCTGGGTCCTGGTCCGGGTCCTGGTCCGGGTCCTGGTCTGGGTCCTGGTCTAGTCCCGGTCTCGGTCTCGTTTCAGCACTAATCTGGACAAACAGACGAGTCGTGGTTCGTCGGCGCTTCACTATTGTTGTTTAACCGACAACAGCGAATGTCTGAAACTCCTGCTGAGGGGAAGAGCCTCTGTGCACATACGTGAGTACTGATACCGATACCGATACTGTGAGTACTGATACTGATACTGTGAGTACCGATACCGATACTGATACTGTGAGTACTGATACTGATACTGATACTGTGAGTACTGATACTGTGAGTACTGATACTGATACTGTGAGTACTGATACTGTGAGTACTGATACCGATACTGATACTGTGAGTACTGATACTGATACTGTGAGTACTGATACTGATACTGTGAGTACTGATACTGATACTGATACTGTGAGTACCGATACCGATACTGATACTGTGAGTACTGATACTGATACTGATACTGTGAGTACTGATACTGTGAGTACTGATACTGATACTGTGAGTACTGATACCGATACTGATACTGAGAGTACTGATACTGTGAGTACCGATACCGATACTGATACTGTGAGTACTGATACTGATACTGTGAGTACTGATACTGTGAGTACTGATACTGATACTGTGAGTACTGATACTGTGAGTACTGATACTGATACTGTGAGTACTGATACTGATACTGTGAGTACTGATACTGATACTGTGAGTACTGATACCGATACTGTGAGTAGCTACAGTAACTTGCTCGTGTTTGTTCAGTGAACGATGCCGGAGAAACGCCGCTGGACCTCGCCCGACGCCTCAGACACGCCCAGTGTGAAGAACTGGTGACGCTCCTGCTCCTCCTCTCTCCTCCTCTCTCCTCCACCTCTCTCCTCCACCTCCTCCTCTCTCCTCCACCTCCTGCTCCTCTTCTCTCCTCTCCTATACTTTGAATCTCCTGTACTGCAGCTGACGCAGTACCACGACAGTACTTTCGTTGTACTTTGACAGTATTTTCATAGTACTTTGGTAGTATTTTCGTTGTACTTTGACAGTATTTGTTGTACTGCAGCTGACGCAGGCGCAGAGCGGGAAGTTTAACGTTCACGTTCACGTGGAGTACGAGTGGAGACTTCAGAACGAAGATCTGGACGAGAGCGAGGACGAGATGGAGGACAAGGTCAGAGGTCACAGGGGTCAGAGGTCACAGGGTCACAGGGGTCAGAGGGGTCACAGGGTCACAGGGGTCACCCGTTTCTCCAGGATCCAGAGCTGCTGGTCACTCTCACTTGCACCAAAACCTGACCAAATTCTGCACCAGAAAGAGGTCACAGAGTCAGACGTGTCCTGTACGTTTCTCAGTCTCTTGTTCTTCCTCCACAGCCGATCCCGAACCGCCGAGAGGACCGCCGAGAGGACCGCCGAGAGGACCGCCGAGAGGACCGCCGAGAGGACCGCCGAGAGGACCCGCCCACAGAGCGCCCCGGTGACCCCCGCCCTGACCCCCGTCCTGACCCCCGCCCCGATCGTCCCGTGAGCTGCTTCGTGCCCGGCAGCGCCCCCTCTCAGACGGGGTTGGCGCTGTTGGCTCGAGACGCTGCGTCGCTGGTCAGAGACCGCCAGAGGGCGCCGTGTCCCAATCTGATGATCAGCAACGAGACGTACGGCACCATGATGGAGCCGGGGGGCGGAGCCATGCCACCGCTGCCCCCCAGAGCGCCACCCAGAGGTCAGAGGGGTCAGTGGGGTCAGAGTGAGTCAGAGTGGGCCGTGGCGTGGACTCATTAGTGTTTGTGTCTCAGCTCCAGGTCCCAGAGCGTCGCCGATGGAAACGACGGGACGCCAGCGCTCGTCCTCTGACCCCAGCGAGCCCCTCCCCCCCGACAGGAACAGCTCCATGTACGGTGAGCACTTCCTCCCCCGAGTCTTAGCTCAGCAGGGGGCTTCTGCCCTCAGGAGTGGAGCAGTTTGTATCGAGCTAAAAACACAGAGGAGCGCTTCACCTGATGACATCACAAGGTGTCGGTGTGGTGTTGGTGTGAGTTGTGCTAACCTCTCTCTCTCCCTCAGTGCTCCCGGCTGTGCCCCCTCCTCCTCCCCCCCCGACCTTTAAATCGGCCAAAAACATGCCCCTCCCTCCTCCGCCGCTGCCGCACTTCAAGACCCCGCCCCTTCCTGTACAGGCCCCGCCCCCTCCGCCACACAAAGCTCCGCCTCTTCCTCCTCCAGTCCCGAGTCATCAGACCAGACCCGGACCCAAGTCCCCCAAGTCCCCCAAGTCCCCGACCTCTTCTTCAACAAGGAGAGGGTAAGACCAGGACTGGACCAGGACTGAACCAGGTCTGAACCAGGTCTAAACCGGGACTAAACCAGGTCTAAACCGGGACTAAACCAGGTCTAAACCGGGACTGAACCAGGACTAAACCAGGTCTGAACCAGGACTAAACCGGGACTGAACCAGGTCTAAACCAGGTCTGAACCAGGACTAAACCAGGTCTGAACCAGGACTAAACCGGGACTGAACCAGGTCTAAACCAGGTCTGAACCAGGTCTAAACCGGGACTAAACCAGGTCTAAACCAGGTCTGAACCAGGTCTAAACCAGGACTAAACCAGGTCTAAACCGGGACTGAACCAGGACTAAACCAGGTCTGGACCAGGACTGGACCAGGACTAAACCAGGTCTGAACCAGGACTAAACCGGGACTGAACCAGGTCTAAACCAGGTCTAAACCAGGTCTGAACCAGGTCTAAACCAGGACTAAACCAGGTCTAAACCGGGACTGAACCAGGACTAAACCAGGTCTGGACCAGGACTGGACCAGGACTAAACCAGGTCTGAACCAGGACTAAACCAGGTCTGAACCAGGACTAAACCGGGACTGAACCAGGTCTAAACCAGGTCTGAACCAGGTCTAAACCGGGACTAAACCAGGTCTAAACCAGGTCTAAACCAGGTCTAAACCAGGTCTGAACCAGGTCTAAACCAGGACTAAACCAGGTCTAAACCGGGACTAAACCAGGTCTAAACCAGGTCTAAACCAGGTCTAAACCAGGTCTAAACCGGGACTGAACCAGGACTAAACCAGGTCTGGACCAGGACTGGACCAGGACTAAACCGGGACTGAACCAGGTCTAAACCGGGACTGGACCAGGACTAAACCAGGTCTGAACCAGGTCTGAACCAGGTCTAAACCGGGTCTGAACCGGGTCTGAACCAGGTCTAAACCAGGTCTGAACCAGGTCTAAACCGGGTCTGAACCAGGTCTAAACCGGGACTGAACCAGGTCTAAACCAGGTCTAAACCAGGTCTGAACCAGGACTAAACCGGGTCTGAACCGGGTCTAAACCGGGTCTGAACCGGGTCTAAACCAGGTCTGAACCAGGTCTAAACCGGGTCTAAACCGGGACTGAACCAGGACTAAACCAGGTCTGGACCAGGACTGGACCAGGACTAAACCGGGACTGAACCAGGTCTAAACCGGGACTGGACCAGGACTAAACCAGGTCTAAACCGGGTCTGAACCGGGTCTAAACCAGGTCTGAACCAGGTCTGAACCAGGTCTAAACCGGGTCTGAACCGGGTCTGAACCAGGTCTAAACCAGGTCTGAACCAGGTCTAAACCGGGTCTGAACCAGGTCTAAACCGGGACTGAACCAGGTCTAAACCAGGTCTGAACCAGGACTAAACCGGGTCTGAACCGGGTCTAAACCGGGTCTGAACCAGGTCTAAACCAGGTCTGAACCAGGTCTAAACCGGGTCTAAACCGGGTCTGAACCAGGTCTAAACCGGGACTAAACCAGGTCTAAACCAGGACTAAACCAGGTCTAAACCAGGTCTGGACCAGGACTGGACCAGGACTAAACCGGGACTGAACCAGGTCTAAACCGGGACTGGACCAGGACTAAACCAGGTCTGGACCAGGACTGGACCAGGACTAAACCGGGACTGAACCAGGTCTAAACCGGGACTGGACCAGGACTAAACCAGGTCTGGACCAGGACTGGACCAGGACTAAACCGGGACTGAACCAGGTCTAAACCGGGACTGGACCAGGACTAAACCAGGTCTAAACCAGGACTAAACCAGGTCTAAACCGGGACTGAACCAGGACTAAACCAGGTCTGGACCAGGACTGGACCAGGACTAAACCGGGACTGAACCAGGTCTAAACCGGGACTGGACCAGGACTAAACCAGGTCTAAACCGGGTCTGAACCGGGTCTAAACCAGGTCTGAACCAGGTCTGAACCAGGTCTAAACCGGGTCTGAACCGGGTCTGAACCAGGTCTAAACCAGGTCTGAACCAGGTCTAAACCGGGTCTGAACCAGGTCTAAACCGGGACTGAACCAGGTCTAAACCAGGTCTAAACCAGGTCTGAACCAGGACTAAACCGGGTCTGAACCGGGTCTAAACCGGGTCTGAACCAGGTCTAAACCAGGTCTGAACCAGGTCTAAACCGGGTCTAAACCGGGTCTGAACCAGGTCTAAACCGGGACTAAACCAGGTCTAAACCAGGTCTGAACCAGGACTAAATCAGGACTAAATCAGGACTAAACCAGGACTAAACCAGGTCTGAACCAGGACTAAATCAGGACTAAATCAGGACTAAACCAGGACTAAACCAGGTCTGATCTTGTTGTGGTTCCTCAGCTCGGGGCCTGACAGACCTCCCGTCAGATCCGGCTCAAAGCGAAGCTCCGCCTCCCTCAAAAGTCCGGCTCCTCCCACTCCCAAACCCCGGACCGCGTTCTCGGTGAGTCCCGCTGTGGCACAGTGGTTAGTCCTCCTCCCCGCGGTGAGGTGGTGGTGGGTTCCAGTTCTCAGTCTGGTGTTTGTTTCGCAGAAGCTGAAACCTCAGAGGGTCATCGCCATCTACAACTGCTCCGCCGATAATCCCGACGAGCTCACCTTCACCGAGGGGGAGGTGATCGTGGTGGAGGGCGAGGAGGACCCCGAGTGGTGGGTGAGTACCAGAACCGGGACGAGACCGGGACGAGACCGGGACGAGACCGGGACGAGACCGGGACGAGACCGGGACGAGACCGGGACGAGACCAGACTGAACGAGGACTTTATCGTGCCTGTTGTATTTAGAATTGTTTGTTTTTCATTCCAGATCGGACACGTCGAGAGCGACCCGAGTCGGAGGGGCGTGTTTCCGGTCACTTTTGTCCATTTTATTACAGAATAAAACTCTAGGACTAAAACGGGCCTAAAGTGGGACTTAAACAGGACTTAAACAAGGATTAAAGCAGGACTAAAACTGGACTAAAACTGGACTAATTAGGGACTAAAGCAGGACTAAAACAAGGATTAAAGCAGGACTAAAATGGGTCTAAAGCAGGACTAAAACAGGACTAAAACTGGACTAAAACTGGACAAAAGCAGGACTAAAATGGGTCTAAAGCAGGACTAAAACAGGACTAAAACTGGACAAAAGCAGGACTAAAATGGGTCTAAAGCAGGACTAAAACAGGACTAAAACTGGACAAAAGCAGGACTAAAATGGGTCTAAAGCAGGACTAAAACAGGACTAAAACTGGACAAAAGCAGGACTAAAACAGGACTAAAACTGGACTAAAACTGGACTAAAGCAGGACTAAAATGGGTCTAAAGCAGGACTAAAACAGGACTAAAACTGGACAAAAGCAGGACTAAAACAGGACTAAAACTGGACTAAAACAGGACTAAAACAGGACTAATTAGGGACTAAAGCAGGACTAAAACAAGGATTAAAGCAGGACTAAAACACGACTAATTATGGACTAAAGCAGGACTAAAACAAGGATTAAAGCAGGACTAAAATGGGTCTAAAGCAGGACTAAAACTGGACTACAGCAAGACTAATGCGGGACTAAAACAAGGATTAAAGCGGGACTAAAGCAGGACTAAGACAAGACTAAAATGGGACTAAACCAGGACTACATTTGTTTTAATGAATTCACCCAGTGGTGTTTAAATACAGTGTTTGGCTCCATCTGGTGGACACATGCGGTACTGCAGGTTAAACTTTGTTCTTTTTCTCTTTAAACGTGGAGGATTTTGTTTAAACATTATTTGGAAAACGTTAATTCTGTATTTAGGACTTAAAAAGGACTAAACCAGGTCTGACTGGCAGTGCCTTCACTAGTGGAGCTGAAATGGGACTCAGACTTTAGCTTTTTAGATTTTCAGAGATTTTAAATAAAACATTTTGTATTTGTGGATTTTCAGAATCTGAATGGATGAGTTAGAGTTACAGTTGTTTTGACTGAAGCTGCGACACAGGTGGAGTCTGCGTCAAAGGTCAAATCTCCGTTAACGTGTGTGATATTTTATTATTTCACTGTTGGTTTTGGGGCGTCTCTGTTCTGATCCTTATTAAACATTTCAAAATAAAACTGCTTTTTGAGTCTTTTTAATTACGCAGGAGAAGTAGGATCTGTAGTTTAACCTGAGCCGAGTTTAAAATAAAACTTTAAAATAACTTGTTTAACCTGTTTAACAAGTTATTTTTTCAGTCACTTCAGAAAGTGGAGCCGTTATTGAACCCCAAAGATGTGAGAGTTTCAGAAAAAACATTTGTGGATCAAAAGTTCAGACAGCGGAGACTCTCCCATCGAGTAAAGACGTCATCAAACTCTAGAACGTGAACGCAACACACAAAAAAAACACACAAAACTTCACTGGAGCAGCTCAGCGGGGCTCAAGTGTCTTGCCCAAGGACACGTAGTAACAGGTGTTTTGGCAGGAATTGAACCAGTAACCCAGAAGGACGAATGCAGAATGTCAAAAACAAAAAATATACTGAAAAGTGTACTACTACTACTACTACTACTGCTACTACTACTACTACTACTGCTACTACTACTACTACTGCGACTACTACTACTGCGACTACTACTACTGCTACTGCGACTACTACTGCTGCTACTGCTGCTGCTACTGCTGCTACTACTACTACTACTACTACTACTACTACTACTACTACTACTACTACTACTACTACTACTACTACTACTACTACTACTACTACTGGTACTACTACTACTACTACTACTACTACTACTACTACTACAGCAGAAGGACTAAAACAGGACTAAAACGGGACAAACAAGACTAAATCAGAAATAAAACTGGACAAAAGCAGGACTAAAATGGGACTAAAGCAGAAAAAGCAGCAACTTCTACTGTGAATAATATACCAATACCAATAAGTGTACAAATCTCTGTCAAACATGTTTTATTAAATGTTTAAATATTTACAGTGAATTTCCCCTAAATATTTTTTTTCAAAACAAACCAAATAAAATACTGTAGACCTGAGTTAACGGAAATGAAAAACCAGTGCACAAATCTTTACAAACACTTTAAAAACAACAGAATCCCAGGAAATAGACGCATCCCTTCACACATATATATATATATATATATATATACACACACACACACACACACAGTATACACGCGCACACACACACACAGACAGTACAGTGATAATTACAGATCTTAAAAGAACAAACGAGGCTCAGCACTGCCCCTAGAGGACTATACTTGGTTTAGTCCTAGTTTAGACTTGGTTTAGTCCTGGTTTAGACATTGTTTAATGCCGGTTTAGCCCTGGTTTAGTCCCCGTTTAGCCCCGGTTTAGTCCCGGTTTAGCCCCCGTTTAGCCCCGGTTTAGTCCCCGTTTAGCCCCCGTTTAGCCCCGGTTTAGTCCTCGTTTAGCCCCAGTTTAGTCCTCGTTTAGCCCTGGTTTAGTCCTCGTTTAGCCCTGGTTTAGTCCTCGTTTAGCCCCGGTTTAGCCCCGGTTTAGTCCCCGTTTAGCCCCGGTTTAGTCCCGGTTTAGTCCCCGTTTAGCCCCGGTTTAGTCCCCGGTTTAGCCCCGGTTTAGTCCCGGTTTAGTCCTCATTTAGCCCCAGTTTAGTCCTGGTTTAGTCCTGGTTTAGCCCTGGTTTAGCCCTGGTTTAGTCCTCGTTTAGCCCTGGTTTAGTCCCGGTTTAGTCCTCGTTTAGTCCCGGTTTAGCCCCGGTTTAGCCCCGGTTTAGTCCTGGTTTAGTCCCCGTTTAGTCCTCGTTTAGCCCCCGTTTAGTCCTCGTTTAGCCCCCGTTTAGTCCTCGTTTAGTCCTCGTTTAGCCCTGGTTTAGCCCCGGTTTAGTCCTCGTTTAGCCCTGGTTTAGTCCTTGTTGAGCCCTGGTTTAGTCCCGGTTTAGCCCTGGTTTAGCCCTGGTTTAGTCCCGGTTTAGCCCTGGTTTAGTCCTCGTTTAGCCCTGGTTTAGCCCCGGTTTAGCCCCGGTTTAGTCCTCGTTTAGCCCCGGTTTAGTCCTCGTTTAGCCCTTGTTGAGCCCTGGTTTAGTCCTCGTTTAGCCCTTGTTGAGCCCTGGTTTAGTCCTCGTTTAGCCCTTGTTGAGCCCTGGTTTAGTCCTCGTTTAGCCCTGGTTTAGCCCCGGTTTAGTCCTCGTTTAGCCCTTGTTGAGCCCTGGTTTAGTCCTCGTTTAGCCCTGGTTTAGTCTTTGTTGAGCCCTGGTTTAGCCCTGGTTTAGCCCTGGTTTAGTCCCAGTTTAGCCCTGGTTTAGTCCCGGTTTAGTCCCGGTTTAGCCCCGGTTTAGTCCCGGTTTAGCCCATAGTAGACACTGGGATGTGGTCCTTCCTCCTCTTGAGGAAACAGTAGGCCCCGATGGCGAGCAGAGCGAGCAGAGCCACGGTCAGAATCACGGCCAGAGCGATGGAACCTGCAGAAGAAGAAGCACTGTGTCAGATGCCCTCCCACACACCGACAGTGACGTGACGAGCACAGACCTGACTGAGACTCCTCCTCCACTCCGAAGCGCTTGAACATCCCGGGAGCGTACACGTCCTCCTCTGAACACAAACACCTGCTTCAGACCCGGTTTAGTCCCAGTTTAGTCCCAGTTTAGTCCCAGTTTAGTCCCAGTTTAGTCCCAGTTTAGTCCCAGTTCAGTCCTGGTGTCGACCCGGTTCAGACCCGGTTCAGACCCGGTCTCACCTGTGACTCCTTTACATGACTCCTCGCACTCGTCTTTTTGGTCGAAGTTGTTCTCGTTGGCGTCACAGCCGCCGAAGGTGAAGGTCTGGCACTTCTGGTCCAGCGGGTCGTAGAACCATCGGGTGAAGCTGGCTCTGCAGGGGCCCGTGTGAGGGGGCAGGGTGCAGCGAGCTGGGGGAGACATTCACAGAGTCTCAAAGCTCACATAGAACTCAAGCAATGTGACGTACTGTGGGTCCAGAAAGTATTCAGACACTTAAATGTTTACACTCTTATTTTTTTAGGTCTCAGTTGGGTTTAAGTCAGGGCTCTGGGCCGGAGTTGTGGTGAAGCCGCTCCTTCGTTATTTTAGCCGTGTGCTTAGGGTCGTCGTCTTGTTGGAAGGTGAACCTTCGGCCCAGTCTGAGGTCCTGAGCTCTGGAGAAGGTTTTTGTCCAGGATATCCCCGTACTCGGCCACGTTCATCTTTCCTTCGATTGCGACCGGTCGTCCTGCCCCCCCCCACAGCCTGATGCTCCACCCCCCCCCCACACACACACACACACACACAGCCTGATGCTCCACCACCATGCCCCCCCCACCATGCTTCACTGTTGGACTGTATTGGACAGGTGATGAGCAGGGCCTGGTTTTCTCCACACAAACCGCTTAGAATTAAGGACAAAAACTTCTATCTTGTTCTCATCAGACACAGAATCTTATTTCTCTCCATCTTGAGTCCTTCAGGTGTTTTTTACAAACTCCATGTGTCTTTCATGTGTCTTCACTGAGGAGAGGCTTCCGTCGGGCCACTCTGCCATAAAGCCCCGACTGGTGGAGCTGCAGTGATGGTCGACTTTCCTAAACTTTGTCCATCTCCCGAGCGTATCTCTGGAGCTCAGCCACAGTGATCTTTGGGTTCTGCTTTACCTCTGTCACCGAGGCTCTTCTCCCCGATCGCTCAGTTTGGCCGGACGGCTCTAGGAAGGGTTCTGCTCGTCCCAAACGTCTTCCGTTTAAGGGTTCTGGAGGCCCCTGTGCTCTTAGGAACCTTAAGTGCAGCACAAATGTTTTTGTGACCTTGTCCAGATCTGGGCCTTCCACAGTTGTGTCTCTGAGCTCTTCAGGCACTTCCTTTGACCTCATGATTCTCATTTGCTCTGACCTGCACTGTGAGCTGTGAGCTCTTATATAGACAGGTGTGTGGCTTTCCTAATCAATCCAATCACTTTAATCAATCACAGCTGGACTCCAGTGAAGGTGGAGAACATCTCAAGGAGGATCACAACAAATGGACACAACCGGAGTTAAATATGAATCTGAATACTTCTGACATGTGAGATTTCACTTTTTTTAAATAAATCTGCAAAAATGTCACAATTCTGTGTTTTTCTGTCAGTAGGGGGCGCTGTGTGAACATTAATGAGTCTGAATACTTTCCGTACCCACTGTACTAAAGTGACAGAGGGTAAAGGTCACGGGGTTAAAAATGTCAAACACTCAAAGATCCTTCAATCGTAACATGAAGATTTTAAAGTTAGACCATTAGAACAGTCTCAGTCCTGGTTCAGTCCTGGTTCAGTCCTGGTTCAGACCTGGTTCAGACCTGGTTCAGACCTGGTTCAGACCTGGTTCAGACCTGGTTCAGACCTGGTTCAATCCTGGTTCAATCCTGGTTCAGTCCTGGTTCAGTTCTGAGTCTTACCCTTTTTCTCGTCCACTTCGATTTTCAGAAGTCGGTTAAACGTCTCATTCACTGAAACAGAAAAAAACATTCCGGTGAATTCCTGCAGATTTATGTCCACACTGATACATGTGACGCTAACTGTAGGCACTGCTCTGTCTGAGGCTTTATTAGACTTTCATCTGAGTTGATTTACACACACGTGTATCGTGTGTGTGTGTGTATCGTGTGTGTGTGTGTCGTGTGTGTATCGTGTGTGTGTGTCGTGTGTGTATCGTGTGTCGTGTGTGTATTGTGTGTCGTGTGTGTATCGTGTGTGTGTGTGTATCGTGTGTGTATCGTGTGTGTGTGTGTGTCGTGTGTGTGTGTGTGTCGTGTGTGTGTGTCGTGTGTGTGTGTCGTGTATCGTGTGTGTGTGTCGTGTATCGTGTGTGTGTGTCGTGTGTGTGTGTCGTGTGTGTGTGTGTGTCGTGTGCGTGTCGTGTGTGTGTGTCGTGTATCGTGTGTGTGTGTCGTGTGTGTGTGTCGTGTGTGTGTGTGTGTCGTGTGCGTGTCGTGTGTGTGTGTCGTGTATCGTGTGTGTGTGTCGTGTATCGTGTGTGTGTGTCGTGTGTGTGTGTGTGTGTGTCGTGTATCGTGTGTGTGTGTCGTGTGTGTGTGTCGTGTATCGTGTGTGTGTGTCGTGTATCGTGTGTGTGTCGTGTATCGTGTGTGTGTGTCGTGTATCGTGTGTGTGTGTCGTGTGCGTGTGTCGTGTGCGTGTGTCGTGTGTGTGTGTGTGTCGTGTGTGTGTCGTGTATCGTGTGTGTGTCGTGTATCGTGTGTGTGTGTCGTGTATCGTGTGTGTGTGTCGTGTATCGTGTGTGTGTGTCGTGTATCGTGTATGTGTGTATCGTGTGTGTCGTGTGTGTGTGTGTATCGTGTATCGTGTGTGTGTCGTGTATTGTGTGTGTGTATCTGTGTGTGTCATGTATGTGTGTGTATCGTGTAAGTGTGTATCGTGTATGTGTGTCGTGTATCGTGTGTGTGTATCTGTGTGTGTCGTGTATCGTGTGTATCGTGTATGTGTGTGTATCGTGTGTGTGTATCGTGTGTGTGTGTGTATCGTGTGTGTGTCGTGTATCGTGTGTGTATCGTGTGTGTGTGTGTGTATCGTGTGTGTGTGTGTCGTGTGTGTATCGTGTGTGTGTGTCGTGTGTGTGTGTGTCGTGTGTGTGTGTGTCGTGTGTGTGTGTGTCGTGTGTGTGTGTCGTGTATCGTGTGTGTGTCGTGTATCGTGTGTGTGTCGTGTATCGTGTGTGTGTGTGTCGTGTATCGTGTGTGTGTGTGTCGTGTATCGTGTGTGTGTGTGTCGTGTATCGTGTGTGTGTGTGTCGTGTGTGTATCGCGTGTGTGTGTCGTGTGTGTATCGTGTGTATCGTGTGCGTGTGTGTATCGTGTGTATCGTGTGCGTGTGTGTCGTGTGTATCGTGTGCGTGTGTGTCGTGTGTGTATCGTGTGCGTGTGTATCGTGTGTATCGTGTGCGTGTGTATCGTGTGCGTGTGTATCGTGTGTGTGTATCGTGTGTATCGTGTGTGTGTGTGTATCGTGTGTGTGTGTGTATCGTGTGTGTGTGTGTGTATCGTGTAAGTGTGTATCGTGTAAGTGTGTATCGTGTAAGTGTGTATCGTGTAAGTGTGTATCGTGTAAGTGTGTATCGTGTAAGTGTGTATCGTGTATATGTATCGTGTATGTGTGTGTATCGTGTGTGTGTGTATCGTGTATGTGTGTCGTGTGTGTGTATCGTGTATGTGTGTCGTGTGTGTATCGTGTGTGTGTGTCGTGTATCGTGTGTGTGTCGTGTATTGTGTGTGTGTGTATCGTGTGTATCGTGTGCGTGTGTGTATCGTGTGTATCCTGTGCGTGTGTGTCGTGTGTGTATTGTGTGCGTGTGTGTCGTGTGTATCGTGTGCGTGTGTATCGTGTGTATCGTGTGCGTGTGTATCGTGTGTGTGTGTATCGTGTATGTGTGTATCGTGTATGTGTGTATCGTGTATGTGTGTATCGTGTATGTGTGTATCGTGTATGTGTGTATCGTGTAAGTGTATCGTGTGTGTGTATCGTGTATGTGTGTGTATCGTGTGTGTGTATCGTGTATGTGTGTCGTGTATGTGTGTCGTGTGTGTGTGTCGTGTATTGTGTGTGTGTCGTGTATTGTGTGTGTGTGTGTGTATCGTGTGTATCGTGTATGTGTGTCGTGTGTGTCGTGTATCGTGTGTATCGTGTGTGTGTGTCGTGTGTGTCGTGTATCGTGTGTATCGTGTGTGTGTGTCGTGTATCGTGTGTGTGTATCGTGCATGTGTGTCGTGTGTGTGTATCGTGTGTGTGTGTCGTGTGTGTGTGTGTCGTGTGTGTGTGTGTCGTGTATCGTGTGTGTGTGTGTGTGTGTATCGTGTATGTGTGTTGTGTGTTTCGTGTATCGTGTGTGTGTTTCGTGTATCGTGTGTGTGTGTCGTGTATCGTGTGTGTGTATCGTGTGTGTGTATCGTGTGTGTGTCTCGTGTGTGTGTGTCTCGTGTGTGTGTGTGTCTCGTGTGTGTGTGTGTATCGTGTGTGTGTGTATCGTGTATGTGTGTATCGTGTGTGCGTGCATCGTCTGTGTGTGTGTATCGTGTATGTATCGTGTGTGTGTGTATCGTCTGTGTGTGTGTATCGTGTGTATCGTGTATCGCGTGTATCGTGTATCGCGTGTGTGTATCGTGTATCGCGTGTGTGTATCGTGTGTGTGTGTGTGTGTGTGTATCGTGTGTGTGTGTATCGTGTGTGTGTGTGTATCGTGTGTGTGTGTGTGTATCACGTGTGTGTGTGTATCACGTGTGTGTGTGTATCACGTGTGTGTGTGTATCGTGTATCGCGTGTGTGTATCGTGTATCGTGTGTGTATCGTGTGTGTGTGTATCTCGCGTGTGTGTATATCTCGCGTGTGTGTATCGTGTATCTCGCGTGTGTATCGTGTGTGTGTATCGTGTGTGTGTGTATCGTGTGTGTGTGTATCGTGTGTGTGTATCGTGTATCGTGTGTGTGTGTATCATGTAT
This sequence comes from Paratrypauchen microcephalus, assembly GCA_036785185.1. Taxonomy (NCBI): domain Eukaryota; kingdom Metazoa; phylum Chordata; class Actinopteri; order Gobiiformes; family Gobiidae; genus Paratrypauchen; species Paratrypauchen microcephalus. The sequence goes on from JAVJIX010000374.1 coordinate 323,871, forward strand.
CGTGTGTGTGTATCGTGTATCGTGTGTGTGTATCGTGTATCGTGTGTGTGTATCGTGTATCGTGTGTGTGTATCGTGTGTGTGTGTATCGTGTGTGTGTGTGTATCGTGTGTGTGTGTATCGTGTGTGTGTGCGCATTGTGTGTGTGCGTATCGTGTATCGTGTGTGTATCTTGTGTGTGTGTATCGTGTATCGTGTGTGTATCGTGTGTGTGTATCGTGTGTGTGCGTATCGTGTGTGTGTATCGTGTGTGTATCATATGTGTGTATCGTGTGTGTATCGTGTGTGTGTATCGTGTGTGTGTGTATCATATGTGTGTATCGTGTGTGTATCGTACACTTTGTGCAGCTGTTCTCGTCGGCTCCGTCCTCACACTGTTTGACCCCGTCACACTCCAGACTCTTGTGGAGGCAACAGGACGAGTCACACAACAACTGCCCCGGAGCACACACGGAACCGCACACACCTGAACACAGAACCACACACACCTGAACACAGAACCACACACACCTGAACACAGAACCACACACGGAACCGCATACACCTGAACACAGAACCACACACACCTGAACACAGAACCACACACACCTGAACACAGAACCACACACGGAACCGCACACACCTGAACACAGAACCACACACACACCTGAACACAGAACCACACACACCTGAACACAGAACCACACACGGAACCGCACACACCTGAACACAGAACCACACACACCTGAACACAGAACCACACACACCTGAACACAGAACCACACACGGAACCGCACACACCTGAACACAGAACCACACACACACCTGAACACAGAACCACACACACCTGAACACAGAACCACACACACCTGAACACAGAACCACACACACCTGAACACAGAACCACACACGGAACCGCATACACCTGAACACAGAACCACACACACCTGAACACAGAACCACACACACCTGAACACAGAACCACACACGGAACCGCACACACCTGAACACAGAACCACACACACCTGAACACAGAACCACACACACCTGAACACAGAACCACACACGGAACCGCACACACCTGAACATAGAACCGCACACAGAACCGCACACGGAACCACACACACCTGAACACAGAACCGCACCCGGAACCACACACACCTGAACACAGAACCACACACACCTGAACACAGAACCACACACGGAACCGCACACACCTGAACATAGAACCGCACACAGAACCGCACACGGAACCACACACACCTGAACACAGAACCGCACACACCTGAACACAGAACCACACACGGAACCGCACACACCTGAACACAGAACCACACACACCTGAACACAGAACCACACACGGAACCGCACACACCTGAACATAGAACCACACACACCTGAACACAGAACCACACACACCTGAACACAGAACCACACACGGAACCGCACACACCTGAACATAGAACCGCACACAGAACCGCACACGGAACCGCACACACCTGAACACAGAACCACACACGGAACCGCACACACCTGAACACAGAACCACACACGGAACCGCACACACCTGAACATAGAACCACACACGGAACCGCACACACCTGAACATAGAACCGCACACACCTGAACACAGAACCACACACGGAACCGCACACACCTGAACATAGAACCACACACACCTGAACACAGAACCACACACACCTGAACACAGAACCACACACGGAACCGCACACACCTGAACATAGAACCGCACACAGAACCGCACACGGAACCACACACACCTGAACACAGAACCGCACCCGGAACCACACACACCTGAACACAGAACCACACACACCTGAACACAGAACCACACACGGAACCGCACACACCTGAACATAGAACCGCACACAGAACCGCACACGGAACCACACACACCTGAACACAGAACCGCACCCGGAACCACACACACCTGAACACAGAACCGCACACGGAACCACACACACCTGAACACAGAACCGCACCCGGAACCACACACACCTGAACACAGAACCACACACACCTGAACACAGAACCACACACACCTGAACACAGAACCACACACACCTGAACACAGAACCGCACACAGAACCGCACACGGAACCACACACACCTGAACACAGAACCGCACCCGGAACCACACACACCTGAACACAGAACCACACACACCTGAACACAGAACCACACACACCTGAACACAGAACCACACACGGAACCGCACACACACCTGAACATAGAACCGCACACAGAACCGCACACGGAACCACACACACCTGAACACAGAACCGCACCCGGAACCACACACACCTGAACACAGAACCACACACACCTGAACACAGAACCACACACACCTGAACACAGAACCACACACACCTGAACACAGAACCGCACACAGAACCGCACACGGAACCACACACACCTGAACACAGAACCGCACCCGGAACCACACACACCTGAACACAGAACCACACACACCTGAACACAGAACCGCACCCGGAACCGCACACACGACTGAACACAGAACCACACACCTGAACACTGAACCGCACACGGAACCGCACACACCTGAACACAGAACCACACACACCTGAACACAGAACCGCACACACCTGAACACTGAACCGCACACGGAACCGCACACACCTGAACACTGAACCGCACACGGAACCGCACACACCTGAACACAGAACCGCACACACCTGAACACAGAACCGCACACACCTGAACACAGAACCACACACACCTGAACACAAAGAGAACACAGAACCACACACACCTGAACACAGAACCACACACGCCTGAACACAGAACCACACACCTGAACACAGAACCACACACACCTGAACACAGAACCGCACACACCTGAACACAGAACCGCACACACCTGAACACAGAACCGCACACACCTGAACACAGAACCACACACCTGAACACAGAACCACACACCTGAACACAGAACCACACACAGAACCACACACACCTGAACACAGAACCGCACACACCTGAACACAGAACCACACACACCTGAACACTGAACCGCACACGGAACCGCACACCTGAACACAGAACCGCACACACCTGAACACTGAACCGCACACGGAACCGCACACACCTGAACACAGAACCGCACACACCTGAACACAGAACCACACACACCTGAACACAGAACCACACACGGAACCGCACACACCTGAACACAGAACCGCACACGGAACCGCACACACCTGAACACAGAACCATACACAGAACCGCACACACCTGAACACAGAACCACACACAGAACCGCACACACCTGAACACAGAACCACACACACCTGAACACAGAACCACACACAGAACCGCACACACCTGAACACAGAACCACACACACCTGAACACGGAACCGCACACACCTGAACACGGAACCGCACACGCCTGAACACAGAACCACACACAGAACCACACACGCCTGAACACAGAACCGCACACACCTGAACACAAAGAAAACACAGAACCACACACACCTGAACACAGAACCACACACGCCTGAACACAGAACCACACACACCTGAACACGGAACCGCACACAGAACCGCACACGCCTGAACACAGAACCGCACACACCTGAACACAAAGAGAACACAGAACCACACACGCCTGAACACAGAACCACACACGCCTGAACACAGAACCACACACGCCTGAACACAGAACCACACACCTGAACACAGAACCGCACACACAGAACCGCACACACCTGAACACAGAACCACACATAGAACCACACACCTGAACACAGAACCGCACACACAGAACCGCACACACCTGAACACAGAACCACACACACCTGAACACAGAACCACACACACCTGAACACAGAACCACACACACACCTGAACACGGAACCGCACACACCTGAACACGGAACCACACACACCTGAACACGGAACCGCACACAGAACCGCACACGCCTGAACACAGAACCGCACACACCTGAACACAGAACCACACACACCTGAACACAGAACCACACACACCTGAACACAGAACCACACACCTGAACACAGAACCGCACACACAGAACCGCACACACCTGAACACAGAACCACACACCTGAACACAGAACCGCACACACAGAACCGCACACACAGAACCGCACACACCTGAACACGGAACCGCACACAGAACCGCACACACCTGAACACAGAACCGCACACACCTGAACACGGAACCGCACACAGAACACAGAACCGCACACACCTGAACACGGAACCGCACTCGCCTGAACACAGAGAACACACAGAACCGCACACACCTGAACACAGAACCACACACAGAACCACACACACCTGAACACAGAACCACACACAGAACCGCACACACCTGAACACGGAACCGCACACCTGAACACAGAACCACACACAGAACCACACAAGCCTGAACACAGAACCACACACACCTGAACACAGAACCACACACACCTGAACACAAAGAACACAGAACCACACACACCTGAACACAGAACCACACACACCTGAACACAGAACCACACACCTGAACACAGAACCGCACACACAGAACCGCACACACCTGAACACGGAACCACACACACAGAACCGCACACACCTGAACACAGAACCACACACCTGAACACAGAACCGCACACACAGAACCGCACACACCTGAACACGGAACCGCACACAGAACCGCACACACCTGAACACAGAACCGCACACACCTGAACACGGAACCGCACACAGAACACAGAACCGCACACACCTGAACACGGAACCGCACTCGCCTGAACACAGAGAACACACAGAACCGCACACACCTGAACACAGAACCACACACAGAACCACACACACCTGAACACAGAACCACACACAGAACCGCACACACCTGAACACGGAACCGCACACAGAACACAGAACTGCACACACCTGAACACAGAACCACACACAGAACCACACACAGAACCACACACACCTGAACCGCACACAGAACACAGAACGGCACACACCTGAACACAGAACCGCACACAGAACCACACACACCTGGACACAGAACCACACACAGAACCACACACACCTGAACACAGAACCGCACACACCTGAACACAGAACCGCACACAGAACCACACACACCTGAACACAGAACCACACACACCTGAACACAGAACCACACACACAACCACACACACCTGAACACAGAACCACACACAGAACCACACAAGCCTGAACACAGAACCACACACACCTGAACACAGAACCGCACACAGAACCACACACACCTGAACACAGAACCGCACACAGAACCGCACACAGAACCGCACACACCTGAACACAGAACCACACACAGAACCGCACACACCTGAACACAGAACCGCACACACACAGGGAGAACACACAGAACCGCACACACACAGGGAGAACACACAGAACCGCACACACACAGGGAGAACACACAGAACCGCGCACACACAGGGAGAACACACAGAACCGCGCACACACAGGGAGAACACACAGAACCGCGCACACACAGGGAGAACACACAGAACCGCACACACACAGGGAGAACACACAGAACCGCACACACACAGGGAGAACACACAGAACCGCACACACACAGGGAGAACACACAGAACCGCACACACACAGGGAGAACACACAGTCGTGAGGTTAAACGCTGTACTCACCCCTGACAGGAGGGGGCGCGCTCCTCCCCAGAGCCACTGCAACAGGAAACAGAAAAAGTGTTTCAAAATATTAAAATCATTTCAATATAAAATCAGACGTGTTCGTGCTGGCGGTGACCTGTGACGCCGCGGCACGCCGTCTCGCACGCCGCCGCAGACAGGAAGTTGTTGTAGTTTCCTTTGCAGCCGCCATAAGTGAAGTTCCTGCAGACCATGGTGGCGGCGTCGTAGCGCCACCTGGTGAAGGAGGCGCGGCACGGGCCGACCTTCGGAGCAGCCAGGCAGAAGACTGAGAGAGAGAGGAGGGTCAGAACCAGGACTGAACCGGGACTGAACCGGGACTAAACCGGGACTGAACCGGGACTAAACCGGGACTGAACCGGGACTGAACCGGGACTGAACCGGGACTGAGCCGGGACTGAACCGGGACTGAGCCGGGACTGAGCCGGGACTGAGCCGGGACTGAGCCGGGACTGAGCCGGGACTGAGCCGGGACTAAGCCGGGACTAAACCGGGACTAAACCGGGACTAAGCCGGGACTAAACCGGGACTAAGCCGGGACTAAACCGGGACTGAGCCGGGACTGAGCCGGGACTGAGCCGGGACTGAGCCGGGACTGAGCCGGGACTGAGCCGGGACTGAGCCGGGACTAAGCCGGGACTGAACCGGGACTGAACCGGGACTGAACCGGGACTGAACCGGGACTGAACCGGGACTGAGCCGGGACTAAACCGGGACTGAACCGGGACTGAACCGGGACTGAACCGGGACTGAACCGGGACTAAACCGGGACTAAACCGGGACTGAGCCGGGACTGAACCGGGACTAAACCGGGACTAAACCGGGACTAAACCGGGACTGAGCCGGGACTGAGCCGGGACTGAACCGGGACTGAACCGGGACTGAGCCGGGACTGAGCCGGGACTGAGCCGGGACTAAACCGGGACTAAACCGGGACTAAACCGGGACTAAACCGGGACTGAGCCGGGACTGAACCGGGACTGAACCGGGACTGAGCCGGGACTGAGCCGGGACTAAACCGGGACTAAACCGGGACTAAACCGGGACTGAGCCGGGACTGAGCCGGGACTGAGCCGGGACTAAACCGGGACTGAGCCGGGACTGAGCCGGGACTAAACCGGGACTGAACCGGGACTGAACCGGGACTGAACCGGGACTGAACCGGGACTGAACCGGGACTAAACTGGGGTTAGATCAGGGCAGGAACCAGGCCTAAATCAAGACTAAACCAGGACCAAACCAGTTTCAAACATAAACAACACAGATGTTAAAATCGTGGACTCTGAGCCGGCGAACTGTGAGCGGTCTGTAAAATATAATATGCACTTTTTTTCCCTCTTGTCCAATTGTCCTGGAGCTACTGTGGCGAGTAAATTTCTCCTGTGTGAGATCAATAAAGGCTTATCTTATCTTATCTTATCTTATATCGTGATCTGAACGGACTCAATTTCCCATGAGCACTCACGGCTGCTCTGCTCCGGCGTCAGGACCTGGACCAGGATCTCGTCCGTGGCCGAGAGTCCGTGAAAATCTGTCACTGTGAGCTGGAACCAGTAAGACCCGGACCCCAGACCAGAGACCTGGATCTGATCAGGGTACTCCGTCAGCTGTGGAGAGAAAACAGGACTGAACCGGGACTGAACCGGGACTGAACCGGGACTGAACCGGGACTGAACCGGGACTGACCTGTGTACTGATGGAGCCGTTGCCCCTCGCCAGGGTCCAGCTGTAGTCCTGGATCTCACTTCCGAGGGCGTGGCTCTCGGATCCGTTCAGGACCACGGTCTCGCCGGGCTGCACCACCAAGTCCCGCCCCCCTACCGCGATTGGCCGCCGCTTCTCACCTGAGTGACATCAAACAAACCCGTCAGGTCAGGACCGGCGGTCAGGAGACAGGTGCAGTGTCGGTCTCACCTTTTCTGAGCGGTGCCTTCAGGTAGGTCCGGTACAACGGCGCTGTCACATATGTTTGGTACCCGCTCCGGCTCTGGAACCTGGGACCAAAAAAGAGCCTTTAAATCCAGGTCTGAACAAGGTCTAATCCCGGTCTAATCCAGGACTAATCCAGGACTAAACCAGGACTAAACCAGGACTAAACCAGGACTAAACCAGGACTAAACCAGGACTAAACCAGGTCGTGCTCAGGACTCACCTGTCGCAGACGAAGCGGTTTCTGTAGACGCAGTCGAACAGCGCGCATGCGCCGTTGGGCTCCATGAGCGCGAGGTTGCACAGCGGATCGTCGCAGCACGCGCGCTCGCACGCGTCCGGGCTCTGCGCATGCGCCGTGGTCAGCAGCACCGCGCCCTCTTTAACCGCCTCCTCCGCGTCCAACACGAAGTCCGCGCGGTATCCTTCCGCGCAGGGCGCGTCTGCCGCTCCGCCGCGCCGCACCGCGACCAGGAGCGGCAACAGGACCAACAACTGCATTGGACTCACCGGGTGGGCTGGCTTTAGTCCGGGTTTAGTCCGGGTTTAGTCCGCGTTTAGTCCTGGTTTAGTCCTAGTTTAGTCCTGGTATATCCCGGCTTTAGTCCTGGTTTGGTCCTGGTTTGGTCCTGGTTTGGTCCTGTTTTGGTCCTGTTTAGGTCCTGGTTAAATCCTGGTTTAGTCCTGGTTTGGTCCTGGTTAAATCCTGGTTAAATCCTGGTTTAGTCCTGTTTCAGTCCTGTTTCAGTCCTGGTTTCTGCGGTCGCGCGCTCAGGTGTGTCTCACCTGCTGAAAACCGGAAGAACCACGTCTTTTCTCACGCCCTGCGGTCACGTGACACTTGTGAAGTACTTTTACTCCTGTAACTGAAGTACTCTGTGTGTGAGTACGCGGATACAGTAATAGAGTATTTTACAGGCTCCTCGAGCTCCTGTCACGTGCTCATGATAAACAATCAGACACGTGACCCTGAAAATCAAACAGAAACACGTGAATCTGAGAGTGTCTGTATGTGTACTTTACACATGTACTGTACACATGTACTGTACAGATGTACTGTACAGATGTACTATACACATGTACTTTTAATGCATCACATACACCAACAACACAACTTCACATTAAGTTTTAATACCACCAGCACCAATACTTCCAATAAACATAATTTTCATGCAGATATAATAAGTAACACTTTAAGAAATTACATAAATAGTGATAACCAGAGGTAAAACATAAGAGCAAAATGATGCCGATGATGATGATACTAATAAGATATCAATAGATATATTTTTTTCTTTCTTATTTTTTCCCTGTCTTATTGTAATTGCTTTACACTGTACAAGTATTCAAGTATTGGCAGCCAACCACTGTCACCGGTTAACTGTAAAAACACAAAAATAAGGATTACTACTAACTTTGGGAGAAGGGGTGGGATTTAATAAGTTTTACTTCTACCCACTCCTTTTCGGGCATGAACATATACGCAAAAAAAACCCCAAAAAAACAAAAACGTATTTGTG